>CM052705.1:70742043-70787503 GCA_028551405.1 Uromys caudimaculatus | reverse complement strand
AATGGGTGGGCGGGTAGGTGGGAGGAGGAATTCCCTCACAGAGGCGGGGAGGGGGAGGGGACACGGGGTTTCTAAAGAAAAGGGGAATCATCGGAAATGTAAATAAAATATCAAAAAATAAATAAATAAATAAATAAAAAAAACAGAAAAAAAAATTAACCTGGAAGCCTCCTTGGCCCAGGAACTATGTAACTTCCTGGAATGCTGAGAATTGTCAAACCCTGGATTCTTACTATTGGTGCTGGTATCAGAAACCAAAGTCTAGGTACTAGGTGGGCCTGTTGTGCCTAGTGTTTCTGTTTTGAGGTTCTCCATGCTGTAGTAGAAGTAAAATTCTGTGAGTCTTCTACAGTTTGATGTATAGACCGAGTTGAGAAGAGCTGGCACTGTAACTATGAACCATAAATTTGTACTCGTTCTTGGTTTATATTTTCATTGCTTTCTTGCCTCAGTGTTAGTAGTTTTCTGCATATACATCCTGTCCATGATATCTTAGATATAAACTTTTAGACAAAAAATTCCTTTTCTCCATGCAAAAGAGCCTAAAGAACTAAAACTACTTTAAGATGTATAGTCCTTTTGAGACACTGTTTTTTTGTCCATGAGTAAAAGTAAAATCAAAGAATCAAATAGAATTTTCAAACCAAATTTTAGCTGAGTCACCCTTGCATACATGTGTTGTGTGTTTGCTCCTAATTACTCCAGTGATGCATATTTTAAGAACGTTATAGAAGGTTTTAGAAACTCTTTCATATGATGTAAGTTATATCTTCTAAAATTTATTAAGTGTTATCTCAGTTCATAAATCAATGAGTTCTTCATTAACCTTCTACAGAACAATATTTGAGAGATAATTGCTACTTTAAGTGAATGTTTGCACACTTAAAAGAATCATATTTCTTAAAAGATGGTCTGCAAAAAGAAATTAGAGCATTAATCTGAAAGTACTCGTTCATTTCCCAGCACACTTATCATTAGAACACTTAACAGTATCTGAAGTTACAATAATTTTTATGATGCACATTGCCATTTTAGAAACTTGGAACAACTTGGCAGGAAATGGTTTGAAGGTAGCTAGTATTGGATAATGCACGCTTTTCTATGCCCTACAAAGCTGAAGGCTCCCTCCTGTCATTTTAAACCCTTGAGTACAAACTAACTGAAACATAGTATATGGAGCATATTTATTAGTATAGAATTTTTATTATCAGCAGATTAGTACCAGGTCTTTAGAAATGTAAAAGTCGTAGAAACAAACTTAACAATGAAGTCTCCTGTTCCCAACTCATCCATTCTTATCTTTTCCCCAGTCATTTCTCCTAATCGTGAAACACACAAACCCTATTACATATTATCTCTGCCCATATATCAGATATCATTAAGATCCACTTAGTCATTGTGCCAGAGGGGGGGAAAAATACTTGAAAAGCTTGTTAAATCAACCTCTTTTCACAAAACAGCTTCTTGGAAACAGTTGAAATTCTTATCTTCATATAGAATAGGACAGAGATGTGTTAAAGAAAGAAGCCTGCCGACCCAAAGGAATCGTCTGCAATAAAAGATTACCAAGATGTTCCAAAGCCTACTTTCCTGGGCGTTTCTCAGAGTCATTGAGGTTCCCAAAGGTTTTGACGCCATGTGCTCAGAAGTTTTTCAGAGCTCAGAAACTGTACGACTTCCTTGTCACCGCTGGAGACAAAATATCCACAATTCCTCCAGTTGTTTTCCCATCTGTCCTCGTTTTCAAGAGAAGATGGAATAATGAAATGCACAATTGCAGGGGGCATTGATTTCAAATCAGATGGTCAACAATGATGCTTCGTTGACATCAAAGTTACCCCCAGTTCACAGCACAGACGCCTAAACAATTCCCAGAAAGCATTTCTGAGGATGTGAGCTTCTCCCCACCCTGCTATTAAAAAATGCCTTCTGCCTTTTTCTTCAACGTCGTGGTTTTCTTTTGGGTCCACACAGACAGAATGCCACAAGTACACACAGCACTGACCCTTGAGCATCGTTTATGGCATCCAAGAATAGCCTGCTATTAAAAAGCAGTGACTTCCCAGATCCATTTTCAGAGATGTGCTTCCTGGCACTTCATACGTATCCAGTTCTGGGCTGATTCTGACTGCTGCCCACTGACTCGGTTTCTCTCTGTTCCCTTGATAGTGCATTCTCTCTGGCTTCACTGCAGTGTGTCCTCCTGAGCTCTCACCTTTTCTCTCTCTCCATCCTTAATTTTTGCTTTAAGGTTTGTTTTTCTTTCTCACTCTGTTGGGATTCCACAGGGTCACTCTTTGTCTTTATGTATGTGCAATATGACAAACTAAATCTGACCAAAGCCTGTGAACTGTTCATTATGACACCTTTTCAACATAGGACAAGTGTTAGAACTGGGGCTGCTTTGCATGTCAGGGTCAGGATGACACCTTTTCAGCTTAGCATCTGTCGGATACTTAATTGAGAAATTCTATCAGCTCTGAATGAAATTCCTTGATCTTCTGTGATGAAGCAGCTAGGAACAAGAAAAAATAGCTCTACTCATATGTATGGCTTGGAAGATATTAGTATTTTATAAAAGTGCACACAGACCACGCAGGCAGTGGTGGACAGTGAGACATAATAAGTTGTAGCTACCCTATATATTCAGAATAGAAGAGAAAATATATATTTAGATTCATAAGTCTTGAAAGATGTGATAGAATTGAGAAGATGATAAGAGAATTAGAATGGGAATTCCAGTCATACATGTCAGTAATACAAAATGATATTCATTTTTGAGCAAATTATATCTATTTGTAGCATGGTATCCAAGTGTAAAGCATACCTAAACAATGTAAAATTACTAATTAATACATAGGTTTGACATCTCTAAAACTATCTCATATATGAGGCTGGAGAGATGTCTCTAGCACTAGAAGAAGACTGGTACTCTTCCAGAGAACCAAGGGTTCTGGTCCCAGTACTCATAGAGGTCATCGGCCATCTGAAACTAAAGTTCCAAAGATCTGATACCCTCTTGTGGCCTTTGCAGGCACTAAGCACAAACGTGGTACACAGATATACATTCAGACAAATTACCCAAGCACAGTGAATAAATAAATAAAATTTTAATAGCATATATTCAGAATGCATACCATTTGGAAATGTTAATATCTGTTTAGTCTGTTCTGCTGTTTGTTATCTACTGCCATAAATATGAAAAAGGTAGGAAAATGGTTGAAAAGAATGAATATTTGAGAAACCATTAAAAAAAATTAGACATAAAGCAATGTTGTTATCAAGATGGCTCAGCAGGTAAAGGTGCTTACCACCCATCCTAATGACCTGAATTCTATCCTTGGAGCATTATGGTAGAAGGAGAGAACTGACTCCCATAGACTATACTATGACCTCCAAAGGAATGCTATGGCTCGTGCATGAACACACGCATGCACACACACACACATACACACACACACACACACACACACACACACACATTAATGTAATAAATTTTTAAATAAGATAAGTTGTTCTATTTTATGAGTTATATAAAACAACACATGGGGAATGGAGAGCAGTTTAAGCTTTATCTTGACAGCTCCACTGTCTACTAGACCATCAATCAATAGCATCAATACACAGGGTTTTTTTTTTCTTGAAGATTATCTTAAAGGTACCTAAGATGCTCTTTGATAAAATAACACTAAGTAATTAGTACTTTTACTATCATATTCATTATTTTTAGAAAAATGTTTTTAAAAAATAAATATGCACTGTGATGTAGCCACATTGAAAAATTAAGGATTTCTGTCAGGGCTGAAGAGATGGCGCAGTGGTTAAAAGCACTGGCTGCTCTTCCAGAGGTCCTGAGTTCAATTCCCAGCAACCACATGGTGGCTCACAACCATCTGTAGTGGGATCTCTTCTGGTGTGTCTGAAGAGAGCAACAGTGTACTCACATACATTAAATAAATAAAATCTAAAAAAAAAAAAAAAAGAAAAAGAATTTCTGTCTAAGAACGCAACTGCCATCAGTAGAGAAAGGTGTTGAGCAATTTGTCTTTGAACCACTGAAACACTAGCCTCTGTCCTATGACCATGTCTACTAAGATCTGTGGGGTTTGAGCGTTGAATGATCCTCAGCACGGAAGAGCGTGGTGCTACCTTGAGTGTTCTTCATTCACAAGCTGGCTCCTTTGCTCTGGGAACTAGCACAGGTGACTTGTTTCCATGGTAACACACAAATTAAAGATCCCAAGTCAGCAGTCAGCTGCATGGTAAAGAAAGACATCCTTTTTTTTTTTAAGAAAACTTTGCTCTAGTTTTTAACAGTTATTGTGAGTATTGTTAATGTCTTTAAGTATCATTTCAAATCATCATCATAAGCAAGACATTGTAATCATGCCATAACCTGTGAATGGGCAATAGAAAGAAAAGTGCTCCGCCTCTTAAGACTCTAATATTAGGATTGGAAAATAAAGAAAGTGTTTTTCATAAGCCATGCACTTGATAGTCTTTGTGTGAACTGACCTGTCTGTCCTGATACCTAATTTTTTTATCACTTCTGATAAATAGCAACTGCTTAAACAAAGTCGAAAACAACAGACTAACTCATGATAAGAATATTAACATAAATTGATACTTCAATATTCAGATAAAGTGAAAGATTCGGATATCATAGTCTCTAATTTTTAGACAACAATACTTCTCCACAGAACTGTATGCTTTGGCAGTAACCAACTATTAAAACCAAAATGACAGAAACTTCTGTGGGTGAGACAGGGGGCTATCTCTCCCTGGACTCAGGCTCCTCCCTGGATGCTGGATGCTCTCGTAGTTTAATTTTCTCACTGGTCCTTAAAGTTTCATCCTTATTTTCCTAGTGAGGAAACTGAGGCTCATGGGCATTAAGTTATCTTGTTCAAATAAATGAAAGAATCAAAATTCAAATCAAAAGAAACAGCTTAAGTTGGTGTACTCAATGGAATTCAGAGAAAAGCATATTATATCATCACTGTTACATTTTTCAAATCTCTTTCCAAGGTAGATTGCACATTGGGATGTCTTTTACAAAAACATCTTCTTTGCAATAAAGGACAATATGGACAGTTTAACACACCAAGTTTTCTGGCTTATTACTGGTTCCACGAGAGAGAGAAGGGGAGGAAAATGAATGCAGTCATTTGCCACATAACAGGCCACTGTGCTTTTAGGACCAATTCAGTTTCCATGCACGTAGTTCAAGGACAACACAGTGCCTGATATAGAGCCCTTTTTTGATTTATACTCTATTTCCTGTACAACACATTACAGAACGGCTTTTGTTTCAGATAACATGAAGACTCACAAGGTACTGTGGTGCTGACCTCCACCTGATGCTAACACTTGCTCCAAATTTATACAGATTTTAAATTTATAACCAAGTCTGAACAGCTTGTCTGGAACTGGATCGTGTCCTCTGAGGTGTGGGATTGAATCCTGTGTTGACGTCACCCTAAACAACTGTGAAAGCAGTGCCTCTGCAGATGTCTTTGAACTGCTTTCTGTACTCTTAGTTCATTTAAATGTAGAAGAGCTGAGAAGGTACCAAAGAGCACGCTTTCAGGTGACCTGAACTCCGTGTCATTTTCAGGCACTTCCTTGAATTCAATTATAGTTTAGTTTCATTCAGAGTAGATGAGGATTCCCATTGCCATAGAACAATTTAATTGTATTTTCTTTCTGGCTGACCATTCACTTGATGTGAGTCTTTACTAAGATTAATGACTATATGTGACTAACATTAGAAAAAGAAATTAAAACAGTACCTTCTTTTGTATGACTTAGAACCACTCTTTGAATTAATTCACATAAAATTTGAATTCCCACTGCGTGCAAGCTTCTTCATATGTGCATATGCCATCATCAATTCCGCTGTGAATAATAATATAGGCTTTAAAACCTATTAGACTTAAATTCAACTACCGCTTCTGCCAATTTCTGCTTATGTAAATTTGATGGAAATTTTGGTTTTGTTTGTACCTTATATGCAAAGGTAATAGCATTAGGTTAAGAATTTGTGTGAGGAGTAAATGTGAAGAAAAAACAACCTTATCAAATGCTAAAACCAGTGCCTATTTCTGACAGCACAATACCCACGATGCCCTTCCCTTTCATGGCTTTTCCCCAAACTTTCTCTGATTTTTTATTCCACTCTATGACCATACTAATCACCTTACTGTTCCCTAACTAGCACATTTCCCACCTTTGCTCCTTGGCACTTGTCATCTACACTGCCCATTATTCCTTCCATTTCACCAAGCTCCCTTGGGTCTGAGTATTCCTTCCCTGCCCATGACTCCTTTGGCCTCTCACCCTTGGAGTTCACTCACAAACCTATTGCCAATTCTGTAAATACACCTACAATAACTCTGATGTCTACATCTGCATTGTAACAACATTTTTATTATAAGCTCTCTCTCATACTTTAGGGTCCTCAGAGGTAGGTAATGGAGCTCCTAAAAGAACATGGCCACCGTTTCCACTGTCTATTTGTTATTTGTGGCATCAATCAGTACCAAACCCAGGGCCTTGTGTATGCCAGGTAAACACCCTACCAGTGACCTCCATACAAGGCTTTCTAGCTGTTTGAACATACAGTTCTAACCATAGGCAGGACAAGACTGCCCTCATACTCTCAAAGATGCACTGAGTAACAACTGGACTCAATGTCGCTTGATGAACATAGTTTAAACAACCCAGACTGTATACAGAGGCAGCAGGCAACTGGAGATAGAGGGAGGAGGAAAATAAGTGAACCCGGGAAGGAAACCTAGAAGAGCACTGCGCTCATTTATCGTCCACTTTAATTTCACTTCTGAAAACCTGACGATTTGGTAACAATAGAAGTATACTGTGTCCTGAAGAAGATTCATTTCACCCTTTTTAGCTCTTCATACTCATGTTCTAGGTGAAAAACCATGAAAGAAATGTAGTTTCGCATTAAAATCATGAGTCGAACAGTCTAAAAGCATAGGTGATGGAAAACAGCGTGAGAGGAGGGAGACAGATTGTCTAAAATAAGAGCATCAACCTGCCGGCTTCAAACTGAAAGGCCCGCTGCTGAAATTAGAACTGTGCTTCGGGGGAAGCTATCAGGAAATCTACTCCTGTGTCAACAGTCCCTGCTGTATGCTGACCTGGGCAGATACTCCAATTGATTAACTTCATCTGTGTCACCTGCAGAGGGAAAGGCAGTGGTAACTGATGACTTCACCAGTATCCATCTCTTCTATTTAAGAAAGTTAGAAATACACCTTAAGATGGATACTGAAGTAGGTATCATCTATCTTTTGGGCCTAATATATGCTCTGTGGTTTCTTAAAAACCTGAAGTCAAGGGACTTGAGAGGCAGAGCAAGGAAGTTTTCCCAAAGATAAGCTTAAAATTTTTGCTGATTTTTTATAATATTGGAATCTTGAAATTTCCTTAAATGCAAGAGATAGCAGAAACTAAAGAAGAGAAATAAGCTACCTTCCCTCCCTCCAGACTATATATTTCATGTAGCTATGCTAACATAAAAGTTAAGAAGTCCCTGCTTCTATCTGACTGTCAATAGTATATATATATATATATATATATATATATATATATATATATATATATATATATATATTTATAGTATATATAGATACTTATAGTATCTATAGATACTTGTGAGTTGTTTTATGTGATCTGATAACACATTTTATTCCTAAAATATTTATACCAAGAATATTAATATCTCTATTATCCATTATCCAATCCATTCTATGCAATATAAACTTCATAAAATGTAAGCTCAAAATTTTCTATATCTCCTCTTTAAATTTTAATCTACAGAACTCAATACAGTTTTTAACACCTTTAATGCGTCCAGTGCAGTTTTCCAGTTCTTTTTTTTCTATATTCTCCAACACATGAGCTGCACTTCCAGTCATTCTGACTGGTTATTACGTTCTTGTGTATAGAGGACTTTATTCTTAATATGCTAAGCTGCAAACATATTCTCTGCCTATTGATTAACTTTTACGTTCTATAATTGTTTTTATTTAAGCAGCTTTAATTATACAATATAATATTGAATCTGTTCTTGTACATAATTTTAAAGAATTTAGGTTCTGGGCACCAAGATAGCTAAGCAGACAATGGTACTTACTCTGTAAGACTGGTGACCTGAGTTTGATCCCTAGAACCTGCTTAGATGTGGAAGGAGAGAACTAACTCCCAAATGTCCTCTGAGCTCCATGTGTGCCATGACATGTGCACCTCCCCCATACACACGAGTGTACACACACACACACATACATACACACACACACAAACACACACAAATCACACACAATAAATTTTAAAATAAAATAAAGAAGAATTTGGTTATAGTAAAGCTCCCATAAACTTTATTCTATCTTCTCGTTCCAGAGAGACAATTGCCCCTAACATACTTGTTCATATGCCTAGAAAAATAGTCATGTGAAGAATATAAACCAAACACATGTCTGTGCGTGTGCGTGTATATATATATATATATATATATATATATATATATATATATAATTCCATTTTGTATTTATGTTTATTTTACATAAAGATCATACTTCAATATTGTCTATAACACTTTTATTCATCCATTTTCTTTTTTTTTTTTGATACTTTATTTACATTTCCAATGTTTCCCCTTTTCTGGGTCTCCTCTTTGGAAGCCCCCTATCCCCTCCCCATCCCTACCTCTATGGGGGAATTAGACTAGACACTTGCTACAATATTCCAAGTATAGAAATTCAATCAACCACCACTAATCAACGAATATTTATTTTGCTTTCATTTTGCTGATGAAATTTTTGTCAAAAATGAACACAATCCTGCAGTATTTTTTGCAGGGTGTTACCATAGTTTGAGTGTGGGAATTCACTCTTCAGTCTGACCACATTCAAAGGTGGGACCCAAGAATAGATGGTACAAAAGGGACTAGGAGCAGCATTCTCCTGGACTGCCATAACATGTATAATGGTTCAGACAACAAGAATAACAGCATAAGTGGATTGCTGGTTGCCTTCTCTTCCTAACTTCCACATAGCTGCCACAGGAGTGTACTCAGGTAGCCTTTCCTCAATCTGCACATGTGAAGTCTCTCTTGTCCCATAATGCACTTCCTACACTCAAAGGTAATTACCTACCACAGATACCATGTCCAAACAGCATCCTCCTGAGGACTGAGCATATGAATTTTGAAGATATGTAGTGTAGGTGGCATAAGCCTAAGATGGGAGTTTCAGGTTAGGGTGCTCTGCCAGATGCCTCCTGGAGGGACTGTACTAATGTCCCCTTTCATCTCAGTGTTCAAAGCAACCACTGTCCTGTACCATTAGCACCACACTGTGCTTATCAATCTTTTCTTTTTCTCCTGATTTTTTAAATTAAAGAAAAGAAAAAAATGTTCTCTTGTTCTTAGATTATGTCTTCCAGTTACCACTGAAGTTCTGAGAGATGCACAATGCTTAATGACCATTTCTGGAATTGGTTTTGCTCATTTTCCTATCAGGGGGAGTTCACAAATAATGAATACTAATTCACTGTATCTCTATTAAGGTGGGAGTTTTAATGGTTTGTTAATTATTAGATTCCTAACGGAACATATAGCACACATACTGTGTGCTAAGTAAACATTTACTGAATTTACACGAATGAATATGAAGAATGAATCAGAAATGCTGTGGGCGTTTTTCAGATTACTACATTGTGCCTAAACAAAAGGTGATTACTTCGATGTGTTCACATTTATCAGTGTTTCCACTAAATATCTACATTCTGTGACTCGCCTTATAACCATTGTCACCATAGATAATAAACAAATTCCACTCTGTGAGATTCTTTTTCCATAACATTCACTTTATACTATTTGACTCATCATACTTATAATCTGAACAAAATAGTAATTTAATCAACATGAACATTAAGACATTAAGGAGTGAATTCATATGTAGCATCATAGATGAATTGACTTTTATAGAATAACACATGTCAAGCACACTGAACAGTTTTTTAGGGGTGTGTGTGTGTGTGTGTGTGTGTGTGTGTGTGTGTGTGTGTGTCTTCAGAGACCAGCGGTGTCAGATTGCCCTACAATAGTTGGTGTTACAAACAGTTGTGAGCCATCTGACATAGGTGCTAGAAATTAAACTCCAAAAACACACTCAAACATAGAATAGTCACATTATGTTTAGTAAATATCCTCAGAGACTCCTCAAGGAAAGGATTCTAGGAAGTATATTTTAGAAGACAACATATGATTTCCAGTTATATTTGATTTATTATGTGAGATTAATTCACACACTAAAGGGGCAATATATAAACTAAATAAGATAGAGAATGTCAACACTACTATTTATTTGTATATATGTTTAGCAAAATTCATAGAAGCAAACCCTGGGCTATGATGCCAAGCAAAGACCTCGGAAACTTAGCAATGGAAACTTAGCAATGGTGTTTAGAAGCTGAAAAAGATACACACGCCAAAGTAACCTTGCTAGATAAAAGACTCCTTGAATGTCCCTTATTGCAGCAATGTTCTCTGGAAATGATAGACAGTCAGATCTGTCTCCTTTTTTAACCACATTTCTACTCCTGAGTAGTGGCATTGTCAACATATGATATGAAAACCATCAATACATGCCAACAGTGTTTGCAGTACAGGTGGTGAGAAACCCTATGGCTAAGGCAGGGGAAAAAAACAAAAAGAAAACAATCGAGTCAGGAAGTATATCTTGTGCTGAGATGAGCAAGAAAGCCAACCATGGAAAACTGACGAGTAAAACAGAGGAGAAAAATGATCATTTATTTATACATCAGAACCAATATGTCTATGTTCATTGAAGTAAGAGCAAAAGCATCTTTCATTTATCACTGTACTTTGCAACAAAAATGGTTTATGCACATCATATTACCCAGGTATCCTTTGAAAATGCCAACCAAAGAACTTGCCCCTGGTGAATAATTATTTACATGTTCTTTTCCTCTACAAATAAAAAGTATTAGTCAAGTACACTCAGTCTGATGCTGAAGTGAAATTGTGGAGAAACTAGCAGATGAGGTCACTGCACAAAGAATCAACTAGGACACTCAGATATAAAGGGAAATTCCCAAGAAGACATTCCACCGAAACCTTCTCAGATATACTCATTTAATAAAGTTTACTAGCTGTTTGTTAGGGATCTGCTTGGCAAGCTTTGGCAAGTCCATGCTATAGGTTCAGAAATTACAATTTTCTTTGAGAGATTTAATGCTCGTACTGACCCATACCTTATACAGGCATACAGACATGCACATAAAGTCAAACAAGGTAAAGACAAGCGGCATTTAAGAGGACTGTGCTAATCAAGTCTGTCTCCAGTTCAGTTTTATTAATGGACAGGATATAAGTTGAAATAAAACTTTCAAATTCTATGAAAATTTAAAATGCTAAATCTTCCTTTAGTAAGTGAAAAAATTACATTTAGCAAGTATTCATTTAACAACCACTGTGTGCTGGGAGCTAGGGATGGAACAAGTAAGTACTTCCCACCTGGAAAGAGCTCTCAAGTTAAGGAAGTCTACTGGGAGAGATTTGTAGAGCTCAAGACATGGCAGACTAGCAAAGAGGACCATTAAGTTTTGCGTGAACTGGAGAGGTGCCTGAAGGAACAGCTTTGAGACAGAAAGAGCTTTATATACAAAATGCGAGACATCTATAGCATGTGAGTAATGATGTGTTCTGAAATGATGGTGTTACATGTAAGCAGGACAGAATAAGGAATTATTCCAGGAGCTTATGTGTGGTGTGTGAGAAATGAGAGTAGGCTTGGTAGTTCTGTTCATTTTGCTTTCTGTGAAAATCAAAAGAAACATGTTCCTACCATTGGACCCACATGCGAACACTTCCCTGCAGCCTTGGTCTCCCTTCCCCCTTCATGGACTGCACTGCACAACACCTCTGCTTCCTCATCAAAGCCTCTGCTTTTCCTCACTGCCCGTTGTTTCACTCTTTCCCTAACTCATCCCCTCGGTGCTAGTATTTTCTTCAGTGTCTATAGATACACTTCCATACTGAAGAAACATACACATTTAGCAACACCTCTGAGACAGTTTATTCTCCTTCCTTCCTCTCTCTTCCCCTCTCCATCCCCTCCTCCCCCTCCTTCCTTCTCTTCTCCCTTCCCCTCTCATCCCTCCGACCCTCCTCCTCTCTCCTGCCTTCTTCACTTCTCTTCCTATCCAAAGCACACAAACTCTTTAGAATATTGATCTAAATTCTTCCTTCCTTCCTGCACAACACACCTAACAGCCTCTATCACCTTTATTCTTATTTTTTGTACTATAAAGATAAATATTAAGAATATGTTTGTCATTGTCTCTTTTTGTTAGCCATATGCATTATATAAAATAACAGCTTTCATTAAGACACCGTGTATATAAAGTACTTTATCTAGTGATACTCACCATTACCTCTTCTATACACAGTAAGATTCAAAAACACAAATATTACATGTTTTCTCTCAAATACGTAATTGAGATTTCAATGGCAAGAGAAAGAATCAGAACAGATAATTGATCTGCTTCCAGAGGCATTGCAGGTGAGGCGGCTGAATCACATGTGTGTATCACATGTGTGTCAGGAGGTGGCAGAGAGGAGAGAGGTTATGTCTAAGCTCACATGAACATCTGAATGAGTGGTAGCCTAACACTCCCTGAAAAGAAAGAAAGAAAGAAAGAAAGAAAGAAAGAAAGAAAGAAAGAAAGAAAGAAAGAAAGAAAGAAAGAAAGAAAGAAAGAAAGAAAGAAAGAAAGAAAGAAAGAAAAGAAAGAGAGCCAGAGACAACCACTAGTCTAGCACCAGGGGGCCCAGACAGAGAGCTAGCCTGAGAGGTGCCTGGCTGGCCCAGACAGGTCCCGAGGTGGAGAATAAACAAAAAACAAGAAGAACCTCAGCTGGGACCAAGGGCCCTAGATAGAAGTGAGCTTGAGACAGACAGACAAACCTCTCATGGGGCCACTGGGGCCTGGTGAAGGAGTCAGCCTGAGGTGACCATCCAGCGCCATGGGGCCCTGATAGGGACCAAGAATAAGAGGACCACCAGTGCTGTTTCCTTCAGGCCTGAGAGGCAGGGGCAGACCTGGAATGATCCCTGCCTGGGGCTGTATGCATCTGCAGGACATAGAATTCCTAAGACCACTCTTGAGGACCCCAGACACTCGAGACCCTGGATCATGTCACTAAGAGAAGCAAGTAAATGGTGGAGAAATGGAAGAAAAAGAGAAAAACAGAAAGATGTAGGTACAATGACGAGATGCAGACGCGAGGATAGTGAGGAACAACCTCATGTAAGTAGACAGGGATGCTACCGAGGACCATGGTGGGGTCCTGGCCTGTGCTGCTCCCTGGCCCCACGTCTGGGTCCTTGGCTCTGAAACAGCAGGAGTCTCACACTATCCAAGTCCAGATGGGCATCATCGCTGGTCTGGGCTGCCACAAGGAGACATAGTGACATCTGAGGGCTGAGCAGGATTGGCCCCACCTCTTACCTGGGCAACGTGGGAGATCTAGCCCTGGAGCATGAGATTAGGAGAGCTGACCCACCCTAGCCAGCTACAGTACTTAAACATTGCAAATGTTTCAAATGAGCCGGCCCCCAGGGTATGAGTGTGGGAATGCTGGCCCAGCCACTCATCTCCCATGCAGTGGAATAGAAGAAGGAGAGATACCCTCCCCACTCACCTACAGCAGGTGGAAGACCTCGCCTTGGAGTCACAAGAACAGGAGAGCTGACCTTGCCCCTTTCCAGCTGCAATACTCAGGAGAGGGACCTGCATCTCGCCTCAGCATCACAGTAGAGCTGAGCCTGGGGGCAGGAACACAGGCAAGCTGGCCCCAGGGGTGTGAGCATTGGAGAGCTGACTCTGCCACTTGTCTACTGTGCAGTGATGAGGGCAAGAGAGACATGCCCTCTTCTTGCCCCTTGCCACCTATGGCAGGCAGGAAAACTGGCCCCAAGGTCATCCAAGCAGGAGAGCTGGTCCTGCCTCTCACCTACTACAGCACTCAGGAAAGCGCTGGCACTGGATATGGGGTTTCAGGTGAGCAGACCCAAGGGCATGAGCACAGCAGAGACAGACCTGCCTCGTGTCTGCTGGGTTATGGTGCAGATGAGAGAGACATGCCCTCCTTCCCCTCCTCATTCCTCACCACCTATGGCAGTCAGGAGAGCTGGCCCTGGATCATGAGAGTGGGAGAACTGGTCCTGTCCCTCACCAGCTGCAACACTAGGTAGAGCAGGCTCTGCACCTTGTCTGAGCAGCAGGGTAGAGAACCAATAATAAGTTTTTTTTAAAAAAAATATTAAAAATATGGTCTGTAAATTGAATCTTGGGTATTCTGAACTTTTGGGTTAATATCCACTTATCAGTAGGAACATATCGTGTTTGTTCTTTTGTGACTGAGTTACCTCACTCAGGGAAATATTGAGACAAAGTGTGGAGCAAAGACTCATGGGAAGGCCATCCAGAGACTGCCCCACCTGGGGATACATCCCATATACAGCCACCAAACCCGGCTGGGAAGTGCTTGCTGATGAAAGCATGATAAGCTGTCTCCAGAGAGGCTCAGGCAGAGCCTGACAAATACAGAGGCGAATGCTCACAGCCAATCATTGGACTGAGTGTGAGGTCCAGATGGAGGAGTTGGAGAAGGGACTGAAGGAGCTGAGGGGTTTGCAACCCCATGGAGGGAGCAACAGTGTCATCTGGCTAGACCTCCCAGAGCTCCCGGAGACTGGACCACCAACCGAAGAATACACATGGAGGGACCCATGGTGCTGGCCACTTATGTGGCAGAGGAGGGCCTTGGTGGCCATCAGTGGAAGGAGAGGCCCTTGGGCCTGAGGGTGTTAGATGCCCCAGTGTAGGGGAATGCTAGGGAAGGAAGACGGAAGTGGGTGGGTGGGTGGAAGAGCAACCTCATAGAGTCAGGGAAGAATGGAATAGGGGGTTTCCAAAGGGAAAAACATTTGAAATGTATATAAAGTAAATATCCAAAAATAAAATAAATAAAAAATAAATAAATAAAATAAAATAAAAATAATTTTAAAAAATTAAAAAATAAAAAGAATAGATACATGCACACATCTGACCTAATTTAATCTTCCTAGCAACCCTCTGTGGAAAGGACTCTCTCTCACTCCTCCCATTTCACAGATGGGGAAACAAAAGCACAAAGAGGATCAATACCTTCTGGGGAGCACAGAGTTAGAGGGTGGAAAGCAGTGAGCTTTTAGAGTTCTTCACAGAGAGTCTGGAATATGGTAATCCTGGATAAATCAGCCAAGCTTAGCATGACATGAGTCTCCACCTTCTGCCATGTTCATTTGGTTCACTTACTAGGAATTCTATTTCTATCTCTTTCCCCCTTCTCTTCAACTGGACATGGCTTTCCTTTGCAGCCGGCCCCATTTTCTTTTCAGCATCCTCCCCTGTTCACATAATATCTTACCGGTATTTTTCAGACACTTTTTCTGAGAGATCTGATATGGGCATCATATTTGCTAGGGGACCTTTGACTCCTACATAGCACTCTGGCACAATGGCTTACCTGATGTGTTGGATAAATTTATACTGAACTAATTTGTAAGATTATCAAAATACGTATTCCAGAACTCAATTACGAGGAACCATTTTCACTTTAAAAAAAAAAGAAAGAAAGAAAAGAAAAGAAAAGAAAAGAAAAGAAAAGAAAAGAAAAGAGAAAAAGAAAGAGAAAGAGAAAGAGAAAGAGAAAAAGAAAAAGAAAAAGAAAGAAAAAAAAAAGGTCGGGCAGTGGTGGCACACACCTTTAATCCCAGCACTTGGGAGGTGGAGGCAGTCGGATTTCTGAGTTCGAGGCCAGCCTGGTCTACAGAGTGAGTTCCAGGACAGCCAGGGCTACATAGAGAAACCCTGTCTCGAAAAATCAAAAAAAAGAAAAAGAAAAAAAGAAAAGAAAAAGAAAAACCCACAATACCTGCTCCCAAGTTCTTATGATAGTAGTACGTTCTGAGACAAAGCAACTGGAAGAATCAGCCAAAAAAAATTTTTTATAGGATTTTGGTGTCAGAACTCTTCCCTACTCAAAAGAGTACTCTATCATAATTTATTGTCCATGAGAATGCATTAATTGAAAAGCAAACGTCTAGCAGACCTGGCTGAATCATGCTGGGGTTCAGTCATGCACAGATAAGTGAGTACTTATTGCAAGTCATCTTACCCTCCTAGTACAGCCGAGCCTTTCCAAGGTGCACAGTGAACTCTGAACGGAGCTGCAAAGGTTCAGGACAGAAAAGGTTCTCTATCTAAGAAGCACCAGTGCCATCTGCAGGCAATTCCTAGGTAGGAGTTCTGTTTTCACCATGGATTGCTCTGCAGTTCATCAGAAGGCCTTTCACGTTCTTACTTCATGTTAAAACACTGCAGCAATCATCTTCTATGGAAGGTTTCCACCCACACTCTTGGTTAGGGAAGTAGGTATTGTGAACATAAAACAAACCAGAGGCTGAAGAGAAGTGTCTCAGGGGCTAAAGTCCTTGCTACACAAGGCTGAGGACTGGGGTTATCCCCAAACTGCAGGGTTAGTGGGGCCGGCAGCTATCTCCAATCCTAGCACAACAGAGATAGGGAATCTCTGCTCAAGCTGGCCACATTGCCTCTATATGAGGTGGAGAGCAATAGAAGATACCCAACAGAGTATCAGCTGCTGTGGATAGCATGCCATTATCCCATCAGCATTTGGGAGGCAGAGACAGGTGGATCTCTGTACTTTTGAGGCCAGGTCAGCCTCAAGAGTTCTAGGCCAACTAATTAATTATGTATTACCACAGGAAAGTAATGCAATAATACCACATTGCATTTATTTTTCAATTCCTTTAACACAAGTTTACGTTTGCCATCAGTTTTGTTTTATAGGCAGATGAATACAGTTCTGTGCCATGGTCTGGAAATATTCCTGAGATCTGCAAAGAAAAATTAGCAAGTTTTATCTTGGTGAAGCTCTCCAGATTCTCTTATCGACCCTTGTTTTACTTAGTCTACCTATAGAACGTTTCTTTATGGACTTTACAGAGAGTGTAGATGTAGTCACATCTGACCTGTATTTGGCTTACTTTGTTACTCCAGGAGACTTATGTATATTTTGTTGTGTCAATTATCACCAGAAAAAAGTTTCACCAAACAATGCCATGCTTAAATATGCCTAAAATAAACCAATCAGGGTCTCTAAGTTTGAACCAATACCAGCTCAAACTGCCTTCCTGATTCCCACAGATCTCCTTTCTGTAGGCCTGTGAAAATTGCAGAGATATATGCACTGCTGTACTCACTGTGCTCTATGCAAGCATGCAAGCTCCACTTAGGCCTAAAACATTTCTTTCTTTTCTTGAAGAACTTATCCTTGCAACTCCAATGTGTGTCTTTAGCAAAGCACCTTTATACCACCTCTTTCTTCCTCCTCTTTGCTTTCATGACCTTTAAATTAACCATGCTCTCCTAAGAGAAATGGAATACCGTGAAAAAAACATAGGAGGAGGATCAGAATTTATACTCAATATGTGGTCACCTCCTCACATAGAAAAAGAAAGCCTTTTTGGTGCTTTCAAATCAAAAATGTTCCTGACCTTGAGAAAAATGGAGCAAAAGAATGTTTATATTTCATATTTGGTTATAAATTGATGGGACAGGTATACCTGTCTGTCTAATAATTCATTTCGAAGTTATTCATCAATTTCTAGTTTCATGACCAGACAAAGCATTTTATTTGCGCAATTGAGCCCAGTTGGAGTGTTGCTTTCAGAGGTCCAAGCTTAATGTCCTTCCTACCAGGCAAAGACAATTACCCCAACAAATATGAAGTAATTGGGAAGGTAGAGGCTCCCATGGCAACAGAACTACCACCTGATGGGTAAACTTCTGAGTTATGCAGAAGTCAGTGAGAAATGCTTCTTCATAAGGGTTACAAATTACAATACTAATTCTTCCATTTGTTCTAAATTTCCAAAGACTACAGAGAGTATAGTCATGTTTTCTGCCAACCCATCAATTACTTTTCCTACTGTTCCTCCTTCTAAATAACCTTACCCTGCATAAAGTGCAACATTTTGAAACTTTGATGTCTGACATACTGGTGAGAGTACATTTGAAGTCATACAGTTCAAAGGGTCTCTGGAAGACCTGGTGTCAGAATTTGTTCCTAATGATTCTTTTATTATTTTTTCCACACAATATATTTGATTCTAAAGAGTTTTAACCTGAGCTCATCGTGTAAAGGCCATATAAGGCCCCGAAAAGTGGGTAAGATCTTTGAAACTTTACAATGTTACCCGTTCTATAATCTTTTGTTTCTTTTTTTCCTTTAAATTCTTATAACTGTTTGAGAATTTCACCCATGTATATACTATGTTTCAATCAAGCTCACACTCGATCCCCCCCCCTTTCTCCTTTCCCCTCCCAACTTCATGGGCTTTGTTATTGTTGTCAGTGGTGATGGTGGTAGTGGTGGTTTATGGGGTTTTTGGTTTTTTGTTGTCGTTGTTTTGGTTTGGCTATTTTACTTGAACTTTGTTTCATACAATAGTTTCATCATGTTTCCCCTTCTCCAGCTCCTCCCTGATCTTCCTCACCTCCTACCCAGTCATTTTTAAACCCAGCTAATGCTATCCATTGGGCGTAGATGTAGGAACATCTACTAGCATTCTACAAATTTTATAGAAAAACATTTTTATGATTTAAATTTTACAGGTTTTTTTTTCAGTTCTTTTAATTATGTAGCAATTATGGAATTTTTCTGGTAGTTACTAAAACAACATCGTCTGCTGGATCCTGAACTAACAATTCTCATGTTGTCCACACTGCTGAGCACACTATGCATTGTCAGTGAAGAAAACTATAACAATTGGTGAAGTATGAGCTAGAAGAATGTTCTTTATTTTATGTTTAGTTAGAAATTGATAGGAAATGATAACTTGTCCATCCAATATTGAATTCATGTTGAAGTTGGTCTTCAACTCATAATTTCTGGTTGCACAACCACACAGAGCATTTTGTCTACACAATGAGCCCTATTAGAGTTTTACTTTCACATGTCCAGAAAACAAATCTTTGAGTGGAAACCAAAGAAGACTTCTCTGTTGGAGAAAGTGATTATATATTAAGTATAAATTCTATTTTTTATTCCTTCTTAGAAAACTATACTCATACTGTTCTTCAGATACCAGCAATAGGTGGGTGGCAATTAAACTACCTGAAGTTGAGAAAAGCAATAGTATTTTTCTAAACTATGAGAAATATGATTAGGCCTCCTTTAGATACCACTACCATGTATGGCACCCCAAGGAGGAATGGGGCTGCAGAGCCTCCCCTCTGATCCAGTATGGGATGTTGAGGGGTTCAGTCTTGTTCAGGTCGTATGCAGGTAACCACAGGTTCTGTGAGTTCAGAAGCACGCGCATGCACACACATACACACGTAAAAATAAATGAAATAAATATTTTTAAGTATTTTTTTTAAATAAAATTTAAAAGTTGTTCATTGCTGAAGAAATGCTTTTGATGGCTTGATCTTGCCAATGTCTCACAATTCCTCACTGGTAAATATAAAAATCTAGTATTTTGGGTTCAAAAAATCCCTCATTCAGCCTAACATAAAATTCAGAAGAGGCAAATGGCTTTCAAAGCGTGGTCCCATGGTTGCTTCGTCACCCCAAAAATTGAAAATGAAAACACAAGCATTACCATATATCTATTGAGTCAGAAACTAGTGGTTGGTGTGGAGCCAAAATCAGTCCCTTTGAGAGACCCTAACCACGCTAAGGTTTGAAAATTATTATGGTAAGATGAATTAACAAACAGAGACAGAGAGAGAGAGAGAGAGAGAGACCTCTTCCATAAGACTTTAGCTGTCTCAGTGTCATTTCCCTCATAGTCCTAATTTCCCATCTATTAGAGTTGAGACAGGAAGGACCTCAAGGTCTCATGGATTCAAAGCTTGGTTCCCAGAGTGGTGTTATTGGAGCCTGGTAGAAACTTTAAGAAGAAGAACCTAGTAGGAAGTCTGCAGTTCACTGAGAGCATACCTTCTAAGGGGATCATGGGGCCTCAGTCTCTGCTGTCTCTTTCACTTCTGGGCCATAAGAGTAAGTGGTTTCCGTCCATTGTATTTCCCTATGAATTGTGGCCACGATGAGCCCCAAGTCAACAGGAACAGCTTCTCATGATAAAAACCTCCAAAATAAGCATATGCTCTTTATGGCTGTGAGAGGGTTGTCTCAGAAACTTTTACAGTGGAGGAAACCTAACTCTCACTCCATCTTTTCCTTACACCTAGACAAAGGTTTCCTTATGACCTCCAAATCCAAACCCTGGGAAGCAGCAATAATGGAGCTCTTCACACAAACAAGCCTCTCTCCCTCTTCTTCTACCCTAGGTGTCAGAAAAGACACTCAAAATCTCCTATATGTTGCAAACAATTCTAGCATTAACACTACACACGCCCACTATATTTGTGAAACTAAGAAAGCCCAGCAAGTAACCCTCCCTAAAAGAAAAGTTAAGCAAACTTATGTTTTCCAAGAAATTTTTCTCATACCATGGAAGAAAATGCATTAAGCTTATTCTTCAAGTCTGGAAACATTACTATGCTAGGCAAAAATGAACAAATGTAAGAGCCCAAGTCTACAGATAAAAACTTCTTTTCCGGCATATTTATCTTGAAATCCTATCACCCCCAAACAGTAATAATAAGATTATTTAATTCTATCAAATACTTTATAGATACTTATTTTATATTTTCCAAATAAATGTTTGACATTGAACAACCAGCTAATTGAATAATTTCCTAATCAACAGTAATGACTCTTATTCAATATACAACCAAAAAAGAAAAATAGTTATTTGAATGTAAAAACAGAAAATCCCAGGTGTAGTGGCTATTTCTGATTGTCAACTTGACTATATCTGGAGTGAATTACAATACAAAATTAGAAGGCTCACCTGTGATCTAGATCTTGAGACTGGAAGACACAAGTTTCAGGTGTGGTGGTACACATGCCTCTAATCTGGGCCACACCTGGTGCTGGAGATCTACATAAGGACATTGGAAGGAGGAAGATTCAATCTTCTTCGCTTGCGAGCCTTGTGGGACTAAGCGACTGCTAGACCTTCGGGTTTTCATTCACAGCTACTGCTGACCATTGTTGGGGAGTTTGACTACAGACTATACGTCATTAACAAATTCCCTTACTATATAGAGACTACCTATAAGTTCTGTGGCTCTAGAGAACCCTGACTAATACACCCAGTGCTTTGGTTTGAGTGTGTACTGCCCACATGAATATGTACTTGAAGGTGTGGCCTGTGGGAGGTACTTGGGATTAGGTGAAGTCATAAAGATGGGGTCCCCATGGTAATATTATGGGCTTTACAAGAAGAGAAAGAAAGACCGGAACCTGCATGCTTGCCCTCTTCTGCCATATGCAAAATTTCACAATATTAGGGAACAGAGAGAAGATTCAAACAGACAACAGAGTATGCAGTTTGAGCACCAAGATAGTATGGCTTCTTCATGGAAGATTTAGCAAAGGAGAAAATGTTTAAGTAGAAACGTTAGCGTATATTGTCCGGTGTAGAAAATGGATGCTGCCGATATGGTTCCTGCTAAGGAATTCACTCATCAACTACATACACAGTCAGGTCATTCATCACGGGTACCAAGCTGGTCTTTGCCTGGGAACCTTTCCCACTAAATCAATAGTACTGTTCTGTAGCTATTGGCTCCCTTCACAGTAACAAATAGAATTTTTTACTTTAAAAATTTAGTTTATTTCTTTGTGTGACCATTAAGATAATTATAAACCACAATAAAAAAATATAATCTATTTTTTACTTATAAAGCAACCTTGTATCCAATTGCTGAATGAGAGAAACTTGGGTATTTTTTTTAAAAGAAAACTAAAGTCAATTCAAGAAACCATGCAAATGAAGAATGAATTGAAATTAAATGAAATAGAAAAATAATCAAAGTTCATTTAATCAGTAATTTACATTTCTTCTACACCAAAACTTTTGCCACAGTTTAATAATGAATAAAATGAATGATTGAATAGAATTTAATATCATTAAGTGCATTCTTATTCTAGTATATAGGAAATGGCCAAAGGGTAGCAGTGGGAAACAATTGGTGTAGTATCTGTCCCAACAATAAAACCATGATCAACAAGCCATGCTGTGTGGTTTTCAACAATACTAAAACTCCTGAAGAACAGAACAGACTTCTGCTTAAAGTACTGTAAAGCCTAGTATAATTTTTGCCAAGGAGTTATAAACCTGAGTGCAGGCACTTGAGAAAGTACAGGCACTGTGATTTCTGGCAATTCACCCACTGTCATTTTCATATTATCAAATTCTGCTCTATCTCAGGGGGCCTGGAGCATAGGTTGCCTTCAAGAGGAGCTGGGGTGATGGCTCAGTGGAGAAAGTACTGCTTACACAAACGTGAAGACTTGAATCCAAATCCCTAGACATTGAATAAAGCCAGACTTGATCCTGCTCCTCTACAATCCCAGTACTCCTACCAAGAGGTGGGAGGTAGAAAGAAGGGACCATTTCCCCCAACATCAGGGAACTGATGGTACAAAGACATTATTTATGGTCATTCACCTTTGTGATCTGCATTCATTGTAAAATAAAATCTACATAAGGCCACACATGCAGCTTCGGCCTCTGTAGGGACCTTGATTCTATTTTCCTCAAAAACTTTGCTAATGGGCTCTTAATGACTATTAGAATTTTTAAAATAGAGACTTTTAAAATGAAATCGGTCTAGCTATCTAGAATAATTCATTATGCATAGCAGCGTAATAACAGCAGGAAAGCTCTGCCAAGCTTCCTGAAAGCTAGCCAGAAGTTAGCAGGTAAGTGTTCCTTTTAGTCAGCCGTCCATACAGGTGTTAGAGTTTCTGGAAGCTTTGTTCTCTGAGGAAAACATTTCATGGAATCTAAGAGAGCATCAGGCCACCATAATAAGCCTGAGACCAGATGCCAGCCAGAATCTCAGACCAGCTGCTGCCTCCTTCTGATTCCAAACAAAGCCCTTCCCTCTGAGAGCACTGCTCCCTGGTGGAGGGACTGTGGTCATGAAGAACTGTGGAAAGTCACTTCTGGTACTGCTTAAATGTCCTACTGGGTTGTAGCAAGGCTGAGTGACAGGGTCTTGGGAGAGCTTGGGGTCTGTCAAAACTTTGAGAGTAGACAAATCTGAGAAGTGTACCTGGTGGACATTGAAGAGTTTAGGAAAACATCGTTGTTTTAAGAAGTTTCTTGGGACCTCAGTTATGTTTTATCCCTCCATGAGAGCATCCTGGAGTAAACAAATTGCACACCAGAAAAGCAAACAAGCAAACTGGAAGCTCATTTCTGCTACACACCAGTTACGTGGTCTTGGACTTTTCATGTGACCCTTCACTATTATTGATGGAAATAGAACCTATGTCATTGGGTTACTGTGATGATAAATTGAGCTAACCCTATAAAGTTCTTAGTACAATATCTAAAAACTTACCGGTGTGCAACACGTGGCAATTGTGTTGGTTTAGACAGCAACTTAACATTGTTTAGACAAAGTGGTAAATCTGTTTCTCTTCCACATCAAAGAAGAGTTGAGATAAGAACCTCAAACTGTGTTTGTTGTTGTTGTTCAACCAAGGTAGTAATTAACGTCCATGCCCAGCGATATGTAAAAGACCAAAGGACTACAGAAGCTCCAGCCATCCTGGTGTGTGTAAGTTATGAGAAACAAAAATAACAAAACAAACTGTGGGGAAGGGAGTGGGAGACAAAGACCAAGCACTTACTTCTCAAGGACCTTCTGGCTCTGTCAATGTTTCTCCAATGTCTTCCTGCTATTGCTCATTAGCCCACAGACCGACTCAAGTCTGAGGGTTAAGACAAAAATAGAGGATGCAACACTTTAGCTGCCCAGTGAAGACTGAGTTTCTGTAAATGTAATGTAGATTTGGTGGAAAAGTAGCAGACAATCCCATATGTGCTATATTGTTCTCACCCATCACGTAACTGCTGTGGAACAGAACTGAGCTTCCAGTTTGATTAGATGATCCATCCATCTGTATTGTAATTTGTCTCTCTGTGTATTCACACGCGCGCGCGCGCGCGCGCACACGCACACACACACACACACACACACCACATATGTAAGGAGTATTAGTTAGAGTTTTACTGTTGTGAACAGACACCATGACCAAGGCAACTCTTATAAAGACAACATTTAGTTGGGGCTGGCTTACAGGTTCAGAGGTTCAGTCCATTATCATCAAGACAGGAACATGGCAGCATCCAGGCAGGCATGGTGCAGGAGGAACTAAGAGTTCTACATCTTCATCTGAAGGCTGCTAGCAGAATACTGACTTCCAGGCAGCTAGGATGAGGGTCTTATAGCCTACACCCACAGCGACACACCTACTGCTACAAGGCCACACCTTCTAATAGTATCACTCCCTGAGCCAAGCATATACAAACCATAACATGAGGGACATAGTCTAAATAGAAATATGAGGCAGAAACATAAGCCTAACAATTCCAAAGGTAATATTAGATGTCTCCCTTTTGACATAGCTGCTGCCCACCCACAGCTAGAACTAACTGGCCGCGTGCCTACTATAGCCTCTCGTGCTCTTTACTCCACGCCCACTTCACAGCTCTGCCCCTTCACCTCAGCAGAGAAGTTAAGTCCTCACATTTTCCCTCAACTGTTGGGATGATCTCCATCTTTCCGCTTCAGAATAGCCCTTCTGCCATCCATTTGCCACACAAAAATGTCTCAATGTGTCCCACTTGATCTCTGAACAACTTCTGATCACACTCTGAGAAAGGACTTTGCAATCTGTCCTACATGACCTCATGTCCTCAGTATCTCTTAAGTCTTTGCCTTACCTTGTTCATGAACCCCGCACACAAAGGCCTCCCTGGGAGTAAGTAACATTCCTCCTCAGTAGTTTTCCTTCTGACAACAGTTCTTCCCTTCAAAGTGGCTCGTTTTTCCTTCTCCAGGGCCTGCTCAATTTCCAGATGAGGGAAACTTTTCCAGACACTGTACCAGCAGCGCTTTCCCTCTGGCCTCCCATCCATCCTGCTATCTTTTCACCTTGGTCCTTACAATGCACTAAATATCACAGACACTCGACCATGTATTTGTTACCTCTCTCTCCACTAGAATACGAATATAGGCTCTGGGGAGGAAAGGTTGCTATCTATTCTGATTACTGCTGTACTGTCACAGCATGCTTGCTCACTCAGTATTTGCTATGTAAATTGTAGGAGAGCTTTTTCTCATACAAAGCACCTTAGATAGTATTTGCAAATCTTCAGAAGTCCTCTGGTGGTTTGAAGCAGAATGGCCCCCTAGGGTTATATATTTGAATGCCTGGTCATTAGAGAGTGATGGCATTGCTTGACAGGGATCAGGAGGGGTGGCCTTGTTGGAGTGGGTGTGAAGTGTGTTACTGGAGGGGTGGGTTTGGGGTTTCAAATACTCAAACCAGGCCCAGGCTCTCTTCCTGCAGATCCATGTGTAGGACTCTTGGTTACGTTTACTACAACATACCTGCCTGGAAGAAACCAAACTTCCCACCACGATGATAATGAACTAAACCTCTAAATTGTAAGCCACCCTTAATTAAATAATTTCTTTTATAAGAGTTGCCATGATCATGTCTCTTCACAGCAGTAGAACATTGACAAGTCCTATCTACATCAAATGGCTTCTTAAACTATCTTTCAAGGTCAAAAATGTGTTTTCCTTCTTTGAAAGGAGTGTGCTGCCAGCTCTTAAGTCTTTAAGGCCAGAGAGATGGCTTAACCGTCAGGAGGACTGCTGCTCTGACAGAGGACCTGAGTTCAGTCCCTAGCATCCGAATGGCTGCTCACGACCATCTGTAATTCCAGTCTCAGCAGATCTGATGTCTGTCCCCTCTGGCTCCTAAGGCACCAGGCCTGCATATGTTGCACATGATATTCATACAATTCAGGCAGAAATAAAACTAAAACAGGAAGAAACAAAACAGATTTTCACATATTTAGACCTCATCCCTGTGCCCTTGTGGAGGCCATCAAATAATATTGCTCAGATTCCCCCTGAAGTAAGAACATGGGACAAGGGGCATAGTTAGTTGACAACCTTCACTTCAGAATCTACTTCAGCATTCACTAGGAACGATCTTTTCACAGCCCATAAGCAAACATTATGTGACCCTGTGCAACATCTGACTCCTTGGGGGACCACAGTTGCTGTGGCATTGCTACTGTCCTAACTGAAATTTGCTCAGCCCAGCAGTGTGCTGTGAAGCTCTTCCACCCTGTCCTTCCTGCTCCCCTCACAGATGGAGCATTTGCTGGACTCCCTGTGGGCTTCTGCGCCCTCCCCTTTTATCTGCCTCAGACGTTTACATAGCAAATCTCTTGTGCTTCAAATTCTGAGTAACTTCTGTTCGGAGGATCCAGTCTGATAATTTTTCAGACATTTCACTTGGATACATGACAGTGAGCTCACATTCAATATGTTCAAAATAAACTCAAGAGGATCTCATGAAACATGGTCCACAGTAATATAGATCATCATATTTGAGTCCTTGGAGACTAAGATTTTAAGAAGGAAAAAATGACATAAGGGTGTATTGAAAGCCCTGTACACTTCCTCTTTCATAATTAACTAAGAATAGCAGCATCCCAAGACCAGGACCATGCAGTGAAGACTGAATTCCTTGAGTGATTAAATTAATCAGATTTCAAAGACAGCATCTAGACTTTTGAGCAAAAGCTCCAGGTTTTGAGGGATTTTTTTTAGTTCTGTTTTGGTTTGGTTTTTGTTTTTGCTTTTGTTTTCTAAGTAATCATTTGCATGTGGACTGGGTATCTAGGTGTCCATGTGGAGATATGTACTAATTTGGGCAAGTATATATAGACACATGTGGGACTGTGTACAGAGAGCAGAACTTGGTGTTGGCTCTCCCTCATTCACTCTCTACCCCCTTCTTAGTTTGAGAGAGGGTCTCTCACTAAATTCGGAGCTAGTCAGTTCCCTTAGGCTAACTGGCCTGTGAGCTTCAGGGATCTGCCAGGCCCTGAGAGCCAGCACTGTAATGTGGGTGCTAAGGACAGCCCCCCCCCCCTTCAGTTCTTTACCAATGGAGGCATCTCTCCAGCCCAGAAAGTAACCGCTTTAGAAAACAATGTCTTAGAGTCATTTTTCACCCTGGAGTTTACTAAAAACAGAAGTGGGAAATCAAGTTGTAAATACTCAGTTTGGGTGGACTGGGGCTACGGTTGACTAGTGAGAATGCTTGCTAAGCATGCCTAAGGCCTGGCCTTCGTCCCCAGCATAGCAAAAATAAAACAATACAAAACTAAACTAAAGTGATCTGGGAGCTTGGGCAGTAATAGCTCAGTGGTAGAGCTCCTTTTTAGTATGCTTGAGGCCCTAGGTTCAATCCCCAGGAGTAAAGGGGGAAAACCGAGGCCCAGTCTAAGTTAACTTTTACCTAGATATTTATTAATGTAAAATAAAATAATGGTAATTTTTAAATTTTTGTTGACTTAAGCATTTCTTCTATATTAATCCAAAATTGGTTACATACATAATAAATGATGTAAGCTGTCAGGGGCTAACCCTATTTGTTGTTCAGAAGACCAAACTGTGTGCTATGTTTGATCAAGTTACTGTTTAAACAGGACTGACATTTCCTGATTGATGTCTTATCTTTGTTTAGAGGCTTAAAGAGAATTTGTGGCGCTGGCTCCTACCATGCCGCAGAGGAGCACCGTTTTTAAGTGAAGGCTTTTAATGGACACATCTGTGAAAGATGTTTCACGAATTGTTGTAGTGAGGAGACACTGTGTTTCCACTGCTGAAGTGAAACCTTCTTTCTCTCATGTGAATTTTTCGAAAACTATACAAAGCAAGCTTCAGCAGATACCCTTAGCTTCAACACGAGTAACTCAGCTAATTTTAGAAATAACCACAGTTTAAAAAAAAAAAAAAGAGTATGGGTATGTGACCAGAAATATTTCTTAGGGCTGCATAATTTTTAAACAGCCAGATACTATTTGATAAAATTATTTATTAAAAACTGGAAAAGTCAGCACTACACACAGAAACTGTCAAACCCATTCTGCACCAGCTTGCTGAGGTCTTAGTCTTAGCATGGGTGCTGGCATGCATTGTCACTGATGTGGAGAGACAGTTTCCAAAGCAGCATAACACAGTTCTGCTGCAACCTCAATTTTTTTCAAAAAAAAAATTATTATTGAATTTCAAGAAGTAGTACAGAAAATTTTCATGGCATAAAATTATTATCATATAAATCACAGATAATGAATTTTTTCTCAGATGGCTTTCACCTGGCTCTCAGACTTCCTTAATGGACACAACTCTGAAAGACAAGAAAATGTAGGTGCTATGTGCAGGAGATAAACGATATTAGAAACGTAAATTACCCAAAGGAATGGAAGAATAGCGCTGCACATTCTTACAGCTGTACTTTCCATTCTGGAAAAAGACTAGGATTCCATAGAATAATGTTCCTGACAAGAAAATGAGGTGATGGGTGATGATTGGGGGCCAGAAGGATAGACATGAGCAGTGGAGAGTACAGCCAGCATGAGGCTGAGGATGTCCCGTCTTCAACTCGTGTGTGTATATGTGTGTGTGTGTGTGTGTGTGTGTGTGTGTGTGTGTTTGTGTGTGTGTGTGTGTAACTGAGAATGAATCAGGGTCTCTAACTGAAGATAAACTTGCTATTTTACCTAGATTGGCTGACTAGCAAGTCCCTGGATCTGCTTGTCCCTATCAGTCACCAGCAATGGAGTTACAGCCACACACTGCCACACATGGCTTTTACATGGGTACCAGATATCCAATCTTAGGCCCTCATGATCACATTGCAAGCACTTGCCCACTGAGTAATCTCCCCACACAGTTCCCACATACTTTGCTCTTGTTGCTGCTTCTTTCTCTCACACACCCCAGCCACCCCCACCCTCTACTGCACTCTTGTCTTCCCCAGGCAACAAGACACACACACACACACACACACACACACACACACACACACCACCAGCAGCACTACTAGCATTACCTCCTATCTCTCCACCCCACATCCTGACTTTAGCCCCATTAAAAAGGGATAGAATCGGGAAAGAATATGGAGATTAAAGCAAAGTTGATTTTAACTTATGTAAGAGCAGAAGCATTCTCCAAAAAGCGATAGCAACAAAAACTTTGATAAAAAAATATATTCCTTGAAATAATTATGAGAGTTTCCTAACAAATCGTTCCATTTTTTAAATTCCCAGGTGAATTTGTATAGGACACAGGACCTGTATCTAGTGCATCGGAAACCTTCAATAAGGTTAAACATCAATGCTACAGGAAGCTTGTATCAGTTCTACTCTTATAGTAATTGTAGTGTATTGTCACACACACACGGGCAAGTTCCAGAACCTGGAACATGTAACCCAGAGAGAATATATAAGCAGAGCATGTGGAACTATGGCAGACATGCAAATAATAAAAAATTAAATCATAAAGTACAAATCAGAGAGGAGGAAATCTAAGAAGCCTGGGATTCAGGATTTCTTGGAAAATATCAACGTGGTTTCAGAAGTTTGTTGTGAAGGTGGGATGTGGCATTAAGCCTAACAATTTGAAGACTGAGACAGAGACTGGCCTTGTTTCTCAATGGACACTGTTGGTTTTAACCCTCTTTGAGCAACAGAATCAGATCAATGTAGGACAGCCAACAGGGGGAAAGGGACCTGAGCTGGTCTGCAAAACCAAGAGTCAGTTTCAAAACCAAATGATTTGTTCATCTTTCTGTCTACCTGAGTTTCTATCGTGGACTTAACATGAATTAGTTTTGAGTTTTATGGGACTGTAGAATATTCTGAGAAAAGCACAGAAAGGTTTACTCCAGATAATCGCTGCCAAACTTTCACATCTGTTGGAAAAGAGTCTTGTTGGTGCCTCACAAAGAAACACAACCAAAGTGATACTATCCTACATTCTCTGCGATAGTCTGTCCTCAGCACGAATAATCTATAAAACAGATTCTGTACTTTAAACATAAGGTCCAACATCCCACATTGGCCTTTCTCTGTTGTCTGTAACTTGTCAGGTGTATGTCTGAGTATTTACAGAGCTCCAGTAGAAGATGATGACAGACTCTGTCAGAAGACTTCCCAAGGTTTCAGGAGAATTCACCTCAGGCTGAAGTGGGATGGCACAGCATGAGTGCCAGAAGAGTAATAAAAACAGCTGGCTGGAGTCGTGAGGTGGCTTTGAGGAGAGCTAGAGAGGACCAAACAGAAACAGACTGAGTCTCTCTATTTTACTTGCAAAGATGTGGAAATGCCATTAGGAAGATTTTGCTAATCGGAACCCGCTATGATGACGAAACTAAGCCTGATGCTCATACAAAAAGCCACTTTATCAACTGTAAGAACAACGCTAAAGACATGCGACTTCCCCTTAAAAGGGGAAGTGACACACACAAGCAAAGCTAGGCAAGAAAGGAGATATGGAAAAAGCTTTGGCCCCCAGGATATTTGAGCAGCAGTCTTGTTTTCCCCTCTGCTAGACAAGAAATTTCACCCTCTGTTCATCCATGTGTGAAAAGTGTCACTCATGATATAAACTACTGAAGGCCTCTAGCAGGAAAGAAAGCAGTCCCAAAAGATATGAGCTCAAGTGATTGTAAAAAAGAAATAGAAACTTTGTAAATATGTTGAGTGCTCATTCTAAATGTACCATAGGCTCTTAATCCAGTGACTTCCTCATGTGTATAGCAAAAAGGAAGGTACAGAGATACTATTATTAGCCTGCTTTATTGCTCTAGTAAAATACCTGAATCCGTAAAGTTTATAAAGAAAGGAGGTTTATGTAGATCACACTAAGAGGCTGGAAATCCAAGATGATCCAGCTCCATTGGTACAGCCTCTGGCAAGGACTCCCTCAAACAGATGGAAACATGGATGACCAGAGATCATGGGACAGGGAGTGATCATAAAGAAATGCAAGAAGTCAGGGCCCAGACTTGATCTTCCATAAAACCTCAAGACCGTCAAGGGGTAAGAACTTCACTAGTGCCTGGTGCACTCTTTCAGTGACCGAATTACCTTCCCAACTTTAAGAGTTTCGACACCTAACACTTATACCTTGGGAATCAAGATCCAGAATATAAACCCCATGAGACATGATTAACCCATACTTATGAAAGACCCCCGAAGTGGGGAGACTCTCACTCAAGTCTCGGGATAGTGCGATCCCCCAAGAACTCGCGAGAGACCGATCTTGGTGCAATCACATGAGGTGTATTTGGGACCAGTGCACTGGGGCTGAGCTCATAACCCACGCAGGGGCAGAGGAGCTCGATCCCAAGCTACTGAAGTCAGGGGTATTTAAAGGGAAAAACCATAAAGCAAGGGGGGTGAAGTAAGGGGTTGAGGTGAAAAACATGTGTCATGGAAAAGTACAGAATGTCTCAAGACAATCATAAGGTAGTCATAAGGCAGTTACAAGAGCATTTTTGCAGCCATTCTAAATGAATCATAAGGTGGTTAAGCCATAATGTAGTGGTAAAACCTGTTTTACAGTTAGCCAGTTCCTGGAACAGGGTGTCTTGGCCCAGTGGCCAGGCCAGGGTCATTCATTTCTCCGAACTATAGTGCTTAGTCAGGCACATAGTTTTTGTTCCTATTTTTATTTAAGGTTCTAGATTGTCTAGGGGTTGCTAAGGGGACAAGCGAGGGTTGGGGTCTTTCACTTACACCATAACGGACACACAAAAAGAACGTTATATGAAGGTTGAAGCAGAATATACAGCTAATAGCCAAAGAACACAAATAATTGACCCTACCCACTATAAGCTTGGAGAAGAGCCTAGAACAAACTCTCCTCAGAACCTTCAGAATGAGCTAACTCTGAGAACAGCCTAACGCGGGAGTCTGACCTCTAGAAGGTGAGACAATGAATGTCTGTTGTTGTCAGCTATTTAACTTAGCTTATGCTCTCACTGAAACATCCACAAAGAGGGCATAGCAGCCAAAAGCAGCCACCAGTTCTAATTAACTTTTATTTTCATCTCTTCTGAAAAGGTTACAATTTTGTTTGGAGTATGATGATGAAATTTATATTTGCTGAGGTAGAGAAACAGCTTCTATTATCTGAAGTCATAAACAAGGTGTCTTAGTCAGGGTTTCTATTCCTGCACAAACATCATGACCAAGATGCAAGTTAGGGAGGAAAGGGTTTATTGAGCTTACACTTCCATGCTGCTGTTCATCACCAAAGGAAGTCAGGACTGGAACTCAAGCAGGTCAAGGAGCAAGAGCTGATGCAGAGGCCATGGAGGAATGCTGCTTACTGGCTTGCTTGTTTCTCCTGGCTTGCTCAGCTTGCTCTCTTATAGAACCCAAGACTACCAGCCCACAGATGGTACCACTCACAAGGGGCCCTCCCTCCTTGATCACTAATTGAGAAAATACCTTACTGCTGGATCTCATGAAGGCATTTTCTCAACTGAAGCTCCTTTCTGTGATAACTTCAGCTTGTGTCAAGTTGACACACAAAACTAGCCAGTACACAGGGTGATGACTTTGAGTAGCAAACGACAAAACTAGCTCAGGCAGGTATAAGCAAGAAAGTAAAAACATACTGCAGAATCGAGTAGGAGTTTTAAGGGTAAATGGTCAGGTTCTCAGAGCAGTTAACCATAAAATGTAAGATTCAGACTCCAAAAAGTGCTGCTGGATTTTAGATGTGCTTGCTTATGTCCAGTTGAAACATATTACTAAGCCATCTAGAATGCCATTTCTCAACCTCTGGATTTGGACCCTTTTGGGAGTTGCCTACGACCATCAGAAAACACAGATATTTACAATAAAATTCATAACAGTAACAAAAGCTACAGTAATGAAGTAGCAACAAAAATAATTTTATGGTTGGTGTCACCACAACATGAGGAACTGTATTAAAGGGTCTCAGCATTAGGAAGGTTGAGAACCACTGACCTAGAAAGACTCAGGCCAGCGGATGAGTTATCTGTTAGCCTTTCCTTCTTATTGATTCATTCATTTCTCTTTTTATGGTGCTGGTGACCGAATCCTGATCTTTCTCCTGTGCAGGACAAGCACTCCCCACAAAGGCCTACTCCCCAGCCCCACTTTGTATTAAATTCACTGGGCTTTAAAACAAAACAAAAACTTCTGACTGTAAGGAGGAGAGGGGATTTGTGGCAGGGACAAGAAAAGAAGAGGACAAGAGTAATCAAAATGCATTGTAAATAAGTATGAAAATGTCCAAGAGCAAATTTATTTTTTAAAAAAAACTAAAGTAATCCGTGTCTTTAAAAGCTTCTTTTTCTTCTGTTGAAATTTATTGTCATCTATCTGAATAAGAAAAAAAATGTTGAATTTCAAAACAAAAGAAACTTCAAATGCTTTTCTGAAAAATAGTCAACTTGACATTGAGCTAGGCTTGTTATGTGTTTAGCTGGTTCTGTACAGATCACAGATCACACACACACACACACACACACACACACACACACACACACACACACACCCGCCCCTAAGCCCTTTCAAATGAGCACATCTTTCTGCATCCCTTCTCTTCTCCGCTGGGAAGAGATGCTCAGTTTAAAGGTTTAAGCTCATTTGAATAAAAATGCAAGCGTGACTTTTGAATTCTAAGACCCTGCATATATTACCTGGCTTAGGAAGTAGTTCTCTCAGACAAACTACTTACTCTAAATGCCTCTTTAAGGAAATTATCACTTTCAATTATTTTGAGATACAGCCAGAAACAGGACATTTTTCAAGAGCGTATTCATTTGCCTTTGGCAGTGTGCTCTCTGCTCTAGCCAGAATTCCTACCAAGTACAGGGAGTGTAACTTACAGATTTCCTGATCTGGAGATTTAAGTGGAAATAGAAACTTAGGCGACATGAAATCAGTTAAATAGCTTCTTTCAAACTAAGGCTAAACCCAGAAATCTTGTTAGGAAAATAGTGAGTGTGGAAAAAAGAGAAAACTTACAAATATTTGTTTAGTTGGCAAAGACACTAATGTGGATTGGATACAGAAAGAAACAACCTAAGTCGGTTGTGGTGGCTCACTCCAGGGGTCCCAGAACAGGGAAGGACAAGAGAGACTGTAGGTGGAGCAAGCCAGAGGATACACAGAGAGATCCCATCACAAAAGTAAGAACAACAGAAGCTCTACAGGTTTCAGGTTTCGCAGGCATTTTACACAGAGCTTAACTGATGAGCTGAGCTCCCAAACTGAATTCAAAATAATGAAGATGAGCTGAGTGTTGAACAAACTGAGTTCAGTCATCCTTGGCTACAATTCTAAACTACATGAGAGCCTGCTGGACATGGAGTTTACAAGTAACAGACTCAACCTACATGGCCTGGCCTTTCCCTTGGGAATCTCTATATAATGTCTGGATTTCGATAAACTTTCTTCACCTGACAGTAAAGAAGCTTCTCTTGCCATGGCTTCAGAAGCTGAGGGCGCCTCCTTCTCACTAATAAACAAAAGTAATAGCTAGGAAAATAGATTTTGCTCTTGAATGTGATTCAAACTCTGGTCGGAGTCACATACTAACTCCAGAGCAGTAGCTAGGATTAGCAAAACTCTTCCCAAAATGAGAGATTTCCATGTAAGGAAATAAACAGAATTATCCATAAGCATATTGTCCAGAGTTCTAAAAAATAAATGGATATTCAAGCCTGAATTGGCTCAAGAAAAAAAAAAAGTTAAAGGGATTACATTCAAAGATGTGTAATATATAGAGAAATCTCAAGAAATAGGAAAGTAACTCACAAAAGGTTCCCAGACGGATAGGGAAAGACGTTAACTCTAAGAAGGAAGGAGTTCTACAGAGGAGACACCTCGGTGGGTGAGGACCAGCAGCTAGAAGATCAAGTTCCTCAGTGAGGAATTTGACTCTCAGCTAATCCATAGTGACTTTACAAGGAAAGAGCTAGAAATGACCACAACAAGCATGCTGGCAAGTTTGGGGGGAGGGGAAGCTGACACAAAGTTACCTGTCATAATGATCTCTGTTAGGAAAAACTCAAAACCAAAGGAGCTATGATTGGTCCTTGAAGTGGGGCAGCTAGGAAAGATGTACCATCATACGAGAGATAGCATCACAGGGTCTTGAAAGAAGAGAACGTCTTCCTGTCAAAATAGGAGAGGAGCAGCATTAAAAGGGATAACCACTGTGTATAGGCTGCTGGGGACTGGTAGGTTGGTGCGGGTAAGAAAAAGCCTTCAAATTCCCAAAGCAAGAGGATTCTTGACTTCCATGAGCCCATGCGCCTCCTTCAGAAAAACAACTTACTTGTTCTACCTGGCCAGATCCCCTTCGCTCCATAGTGAAGAACCAGCTTGCCTCCATTCTAGGTTTAAAAGCCATCTTCTAGGAGAGGCCAACTAAGTTCACTCCTCTTTATGATTAAGCCCCTATCTCTCAAGGATTGGGCTGTGTCCCACCTGCAATATTAACTACAAATGGTTCTGTATTGCCTGTTTCAGGAATGGCAATTATGTCTTTGAATCAAAAACGTGTCCATAACCATCTTGCAATACTGCCTTTGTTTCAAAAAGTTATATGACTACCTGTTGTTATGACTACCTTGAAACCATGTCTTTGTTGGGGGGGGCAACTTGTTAGTCTTATGTTCTGCTCCTGTAACCCCACCTATTTTGCCAGTCACACCCCCTATTTTGAAGCTCCTACCCCTGAGCTTTATAGAAATCTTATCTTTCTCACCTCCAATGCTGACCTGTTGAACTCCAGCTTAGGGGGAGGCAGCCTGTGTACATGAATAAAAAAGCTTGCTTTAAGTAATTGTTTACTTTAATTAGTTTGGCCTTGATGATTTGGGTCAGTCTTTCTCATCCTAGCTTTGGAATTAACACATGAATCAAAGGTATAGCCTCTATCAAAAGGTGAAAATCCATTGTCTAACAAACAAGAGAGTTCTTTTAGAAATTTCCTGCCAGACAAGCAGGGTAAAGAAATATCTCGAGAACAGTTAGACCTCTCACATAATAGAACCAGAATATCAGTTACCACACAAAAACCATTTAGTGGAAACTACATTCTTCTCTTCCAGCCTCCACACAAGTTTAAGAATGATCTTATTATTAAAAATCATTTTTTGGAAAATTGAGTTCCACATCTAATAATATTATGTGAATTCAGATCCGATTTCTAATTTAAGTCAACTAGAACAGCTTGCCAAAATAGAAAATGTATTAAAACCCATCTACTTTGATGTGTGAGAGAACTAATAAAGCACTCTCTAACCAGGATATGAAAGCTGTCAGTATATTGAGGCCTTCCTGTGGTGTCTTGAAACCTGGGGGCAGCTCTCAAACCCAGAATAGACAAATGAGGGTTTAAGCTCTGTATTTCAACCCTTGAGCTGGAAGACTGAACCCACAATCTCTGGAGCCCTAAAGCAATTATTCTAGAACTCAAAGGGGTTAGAGTGAATCAAAGGTAACATACTCCTTACACACACCACAGTACAATTTTCTGTCAGTTCCATGACCCAAGAAAGGAATGTCACTGATGGTCCAAGTACTTAGGTAAAATTAGACAGAGTTTATCTGATGGTAAAACATTATCATCATAGGACTTGCATATTTTGCAAGATTCTTTTCAATATAATTTCTGGTAAACAATTTAAAAATAGCTAACCTGACAAGTAAGAAGAACAAGATAACATGAATGAGAATAGATGTTATAACAGATCATAAAAGCAGGTTCACCACAGCTACAAATATGTACTTATCATACATAGACTTTAAAATCTTTTCACTCATCAAAGAAATTTTAGGCAAAGAATTTGAGATCATAAAAGTAACTTAATGACAAAGAAAATCAGAATAGAAAGTTTAATACTGAAAAATACAATTGTAATTAATGACCTGACAGGGGGATTTGAATATAGACACTGGGGGAGTTAGAATTAGTTAAAACTCATAACAGAGCACCCATAATGAAGCAAAGGAAAGCAAGATATAGACGTGAGAACGACATGCATGTAAGTTATACTAAAGGTGAGAATTAACTGTAGGACAGAGGATAGAGCTCATTTTTAAAAGACAATAGCTAAAAATGACCTTGAAAGCTTTTCTAAGTGTTAAGAGAGATCAGCTCACATGCCAGATGCCAACTGAGTTCATTTGAGCGGAGTAACCCACAAACACAAAAATTATTTTTCACAGTTCAAAGGCAAGCACAATACCAAGGAGATAACCGACCCACTGCTCTTGGAAGGTTTCCTTTCTGGCTGTGGAAGGCTACCTTCCACAGGAAAAGGGTCACAAGGAAAAGGCTAGTTTTCGGGGTCTTCTTGACACACCCGTCATTCAATTGCTTCCCAGAGTCCTCACTCCCTAATACCTTCATGCTGATCATTGGATTTCAACATACATTTAGGAGAGATATAAACATATATATATATATATATATATATATATATATATATATACACACACACACACACATACATATATATACATACATATATATACATATATATATATATTGATAGGGAAATAGATTGAGGTGAAGCAAGATTACAGCTAGAGCATCAGTGAGTAGGCTGCTACAGGAATCTAGTCAAGACATGGTGTTGGCCTGAATAAAACAGTAAAGTAGAATTAGAGAGCATTTGAACTTAGAGAAGAGTTAAACATTTCTGATTGGATTTTTATTGTTTTGAGGTGAGAACAGAACTAGACTCAAACTCATGGCAATTCAGTTACCTATGATCCTAAGTATTGGGGTGACAGTGATACTCAGCGGTGTCTGGCTAATAACTCAACTTGAATGACAAAAGAACAAAACATTAAGGATATCCTGTATTAGTCAGGGTGCTCTAGAGTCACAGAACTTATGGGTAGTCTCCATACAGTAAGGGAATTTGTTATAATGACTTACAGTCTGCAGTCCAACTCCTCAACAATGGTCAGCTGTGAATGAAGTTCAAGGATCTACCAGTTGCTCAGTCCCACAAGGCAAGCAGGCGAAGAAGAGCAAACCTTCCTTCTTCCAATGTCCTCATGTAGGTCTCCAGCAGAAGGTGTGGCCCAGATTAAAGGTGTGTACCACCATGCCTGGATCTGGAACTTGCTTTGTCCCAGATGTCTTTAAACTCAGAGATCTCCTTGCCTTAGTCTCCTGGGATTCATAGCCACTCTGCCTCAAGATCTCCATGCCAAGATCCAGGTCAGAAACATATATCCTAGCCTCACAATCTGGATCACAGGTGAGCTTTTCAGTTCTGGGTTGTAGTTCATTCCAGATATAGTCAAGTTGACAACCAGGAATAGCCATTACATATCCCATAGTCTATTGGTTAAGTAGCTGCAAGAACAGTGGAATAGGGGGTTACCTAGAGTTGCAGCTGGATTCTGAGGAGATGGCCTTGCAGGGCACTGTGAATGTGGAGTGAAAGCCCAGTATTGTGTAAGAGTCCTATGGGCTATGTGGGTTTGAGCTCAGAAAGATAAGAGCTAAAATACTAGATTGTAGGCTTTAATTTTTCAAAGACCAACTTTTAATGATGGTTCTTAAATACTTTAACTCCCTTATAGCCCACCACCCACCAGAGGTAGTGGAGAAGAAAAGGTTATTAGGATACGAGGGAAGTGGACCTGTTTAGAAATTGTTCTTTGGAGCACATGCCACCTGCATTGTCAGGAAATCAGCAGTTCAGTTCACAGGATTCAGCAGCGGCAGCTCGTTCCACTCGCAAACATGTCACAAATATTCCAGCAGTCCAGTTCAGTAGAGTCAGGACAGCAAACACGAATCAGAAGCAGTGGCATGACCTAGCAGAGACAGCCAGGCCTCAGCCGAATCAGCACTAGTAAGCAGAAGGAATCAGGGCCACCTGGGATGCCAGAAGAAATTTTTTGCCATGCCTCTCTCAATGAAGTGAAAATCAGCAGGGGCTTGGGACCAAGAAGCATGGCGGATCTAGCAATGCCAACAAACGCCTCTCTCAGTCCATTGAATCCTATTTATGCCTCCAAACACCATGTGTCCCCCTAGGGTCTTGCCTCAGCACGAGAGTCTGTCTTAGCAAAACATCCTTTCACCTGTGTCCACTTCAGCTAAACCTTCCTTCACATGTCTGCTTTAGCAAAACACCCTCCGACACAACTTTCCAAAGAAGCCAGAAGTTTCCACCTAAGTAGATATAAGAACATAATTAGCTATTACAGTTATAGAAGGGACTTACGGGTAGGTGTCTCAGGTAATACTGACACTTCAGATAGATGCACAGATGGAAGGGCCACACAGTAGATGGAACTCAAATACTTTTTAGTTGAAAAAATTTATTCTTTTTTTTTTTTGAGATTATAACATAATTACATTTCTCCTTTCCATTTCCTCCCTCCAAATCCTTTCACATGTCCCTCCCTGCTCTTCAAATGCATGACCTCTGTTATCACTAATTGATATTACATGCTTATACGTATATAAATATACATATATTCCCTAGACAAGTAGAGAACTAGAGAGGATCTCTTGTCCCACTCCCAGCTGTCCTAGTTCTATGTGTCTGAGGAACTTACCTATAAAGAAAAAAAGAGATTGGTTTATCAGAATGGTTAATCATCCAGGAGCTAAAAGTCATATTAGTAGAAACTGGGTTTCGATGTGGACTAAGTCTCTTATTCATTTTATAAGACAGATCAAAGAACTTTTTCTCAAGATTGAATCTGTTTCTCTCAAGTGTTGATATAGGGACAATAACATTGTTACTTAATAAAGCAGTCTATGTCTTACATGAAACACATCATCTTTTCAATAATTACAAACATATTTTGCACAAGATAGGTGACCTCTTTCACCAAAGGAGGTCAAAGGAGGTTCTCTAAATATTAAGTGACCCTAGAAAGACCTTTGCAAAGTATAGTATTCTTTGCATGAATTAGTAAACTAAAGACTTAGTTATAGTGTTTTGAATGCTCTAAACTCACAACAAAAATTCAGTAATTATATAATAACCATTAGTAATTAAACACCAGCCAAAAATGGGCAGTATTAAAAGTTCATGCTCATTCCAAAGCGGTACTTAAACAAGACTACATAAAGGAAATAGGGCTTTACAGACCACCACGGAGAGCACAGTTCACCAGAAATAGTCAGCAAAAGGAATCTGAGTCACTTGGTCATTGTCAAAGATTCTTTTGATATAGTTTTAGGTAAAAGAAAAATTTTCAATTAAAATCTTCTTTGATTCTTGTTTTTAACAGAACATTCTTTGAAGCTTAGGAAAGCTCTAGTCTAAGGACTTAGAGGGTGTTAAAGAGGTTAACTATTGAAGCTAAAAGTTAGGAAAAACTCAGAACTCAAAGGACGTTAAAAAGAGATTAACAAGTGAAGCTAAAGGTTAGGAGGGCTTCTAAGATTTACACAGATAGCATCTGGTGGGAAAACAAGGCAAATACAACTGAACAAAACTAGAATTAACACATAATATGACAGATGGGACAGAAAGCATTTAAAATTCTGGGAAAAAAAAATGAGAGGGTGAGGAGCTTAAGTGAAAATGATGTGAGATACTTTGATAACAATTATCATAAGGGTGAGCATATATCATACAACATAGATGATTTATGTCACCCTTGGGTGCCTCTCAGAGGTTGAAGGTAAGCACCTGTTGGTGAAGATGCCACACACTTAGGGCACAGGGCTCATTATTTGAGCTGGATAAAATTTGGAAGCCTCCTCCCGGCAATCTAACTTACCCGGTATCATGAAATGCTATGTAAGCTCTCAAAGGAGGGAAGCCATTAATAATCGTACTCAGCTGCAATGTCTGTGAACCACAACACCATGGCAGGCGTGGCAAGATATCATAAAGGTGAAGTAATAAGCAACATCCACTCACATGTTGGTGGTAGCCAACAGCTCTCTAATTGGACATAAGACCCACTCAATAGGAGAGAAATCATGCCTGGTATTAGAAACCTAGCCATCATTCTAGGACTAGTAAAGTCATGACTCTTAGAAAAGAATCTATTTCTGCCTGTTTGCTAGACCGACAATCATTCTTACTACATTCTAAATCTTAGCCTTATACCCATAGAGTATAATGTAGCTACTACCCATATCTAAGAAGTTTCTCTTTACAGCAAATGGAGACATCACAAAACACCACAACAGGATATAATACAGAGATCAACAGATCGTTGCGGGCCCAGAGCTAATATATATCTACATCACAGTCCCTGCACGTATTGCTAAGAGACCATCAAGGAAGAGGAGGCAGAAAGATTTTTAAGAGCCACCAGGAAGTCTATGGGGAAAATAGTTTCTTCTGGAAATAACTGCATACAGACCAAAGCAGTAGTGATATCAATAAATATGCCAAAGTGGAAGAGAAAAAATTGACTGGGTTCTACCCCTAGACAAAGAACTACAGAAAAATAATGACTGCATAGAAAATTACTCTCTCTCCTTATTGGTTATCCAATACTAAGTGGTCAACCAAGAAACCACATATATAAAAACAACAGAAACAGACTCATCTAGTAGTATTTGTGTGTGTGTGTGTGTGTGTGTGTGTGTGTGTGTGTGTGTGCGTGTGCGTGTGTGTGTGTGTGTGTGTGTGTGTGTGTGTGTAACAATAATAAAGAAAATGAGGTTACCAATTTGAGAACAGAGGGGGAGATACAGAGGAGTTGGAAGGAGGCCACTTGGGAGATGTATGAAAATTTTATTTGTTCTTAATTTTTAATTTTCCTTTTCATTGGTGGTACTCAAACTTTGAATCTATCTATCAGAGCTACCTGGAAACCTGGGTTAAAATCCAGAGATTTCCACCATATCCTACATAATCACAACCATGTTCTTTTTTTTTTTTTTTTTTTAAAGCTGAAATAGCCTAGCATGGTAGTGCACACCTTTAATCCCAGTGCTTGGGAGACAGACACAGATGGATTTCTGTAAGTTTGAGGCCAGCCTGCCTGGTCTACATAGCAACTTTCAGGACCACTAGGACTTCATAGAAAGACTCTGTCTCCAAAAATCAAACAAAAAATATCATAACAATAAAATAGAAATACCAAAATATAAAGAATATAGACATATATAAGAATATATATACATATATATTCTTTTATTCATTTAAAAAAACTATGAAAAAGTTCTATGTAAAGAAAACAAAACATATAAGGTTTACATTACAATTTGTTTAACTAAATGGAAAGACAGGTGGGAAAAACAGAACCCAAAATCTTACCAAGGAATGTATGTTATAAGCATCTCAGCTGTAAGATGGTTCAGTGGTTAACATCACTTACTACTCTTGAAGAGGACCTAGGCTCAACTTCCAGCACCTACATGGTGGCTCACATGACTTTTTATACTAGTTACAGGGGCTCTGATACACTCCACTGTCCTCCAAGGACACCAGGAACATACATGTAGTACATACATGTGGACAAAACACCTGTACACGCAAAATAAAAATGAATTCAACTATTTTAAAAAATGTCTAAATGCAGACTTATTTTTATAACCATTTATAGATAAGCAGTGAAAGGGGGTTTCATTACTGCTGTAGTGGCCTGTACAGTGGCTGCAGTGTGTGCATTTCATTGAAGACACTCAAATTTTGACATCCATCAGAGCTAACTGGAAACCTGGGTTAAAATCCAGAAACTTCCACAATATCCTTCATATCTTTGTCCTTCTACCCCAGCTTGAACTGCAAATAACTAGATTAGTTCTTCAAGTGATTCTAAATCACATCAAAGTTTGAGAACCATGGCTACTATGTATTATTGTTATCATTGTCCCCAGAATATCACCAAAAAGTCCCAATGACTCTGCTGAGCCTTTGTCACTCGCCAGATAAAACTGACGCTCAGATGACATGGAATCTCTCTCTCCCTGTGATTTCAACAACTGTTCCTTCATGTACCAGTCAGAGTTATATAGAGGAACACTACCAACAGAGTATATGAGACCACTGGGGAGATTTATTATGAGAATCGACATGTGAGTATATAAAGACTGGTAATTTCTATAATATACTAGCTATACACTGGGATCTAGGTGCTATATGTAGTTAAAGCATTAAACTAATATAAATTAAGGGAAATTGGGTTTAATTTTACTTTCTCACATTTTTCTGTAGACTTGCTTATTCTCCCAGAAGAAAGGAAAAAAGGAATAATACAGGATAGAAAAAGTGGAGAAATGTAAGATTAGTCACTCTTTATTTTTAAAAATTTACATCAAAACAAGAAGAATAATTTCTTTGGTGAGTAGTTCTCAACTTTCATTTCATTGTTATTATGATGGCAGGCTTGAAATACACTTTTTGGAGAATGTCAATTATTTTTTTCCATAAAGACTGATGTGGCTTGAGCCAAACTTCAAAGTCATCTTTCTCATGTAAAGAAATAGAAAATTCAATATTCATTTCAATCTGGGAACCTCATAGAAAGCACTCATTATCTATGATATGAATACAATCCAAAAAAAAAAAAAAAAGAAAGAAAGAAAGAAAGAAAGTTACAGGCTAGATTGAATTGACTCTAAAATGCAATTGCAAAATTCACACACTCTGTTCTACAGGCTTCTAGTGCAACTTGAGGAATGATTCTGCACACACAGCAGTTTTTCAAAACACTGAGGCAATTAACAGAAATGTTTCTAACTTACACACATTTGATAAATCTGTTTTAAAGAGCCAGAAGGCAAATGGCTACAAGGAGTTAATCCTATCCAAAATCAAACTATAGAGAAAATTAATATTAGAAGCTCAGTAATGGGTCTATTACATCGTGTGTTATGTGTGTGTATGTGTATATGACAGAGGGGGGGGAGGGAGAGACAGAGACAGAGAGACAGAGAAGAGAAAGACAGAGACAATCAGACAGACAGACAGACAGATAGTACATAAATGAAATTAGACTACTTGGGGTCAGGATCAAACCATATATTAACTAGTGAAAACCCCAGTACTAGTCATGAAAAATCTCATATCGTGTTGGTCAGGGGAATACAAAGGACTCCCAAAACAATATAGGCCATTTCTATAGCTTTTGATTGCCTCTCAGAAAATGAAGGTAGGATCCTATTGCTAAAGACACTGTGCACTATGAACACAGAATTCAGGGGATTTGAATGGAAATGACTAGAGAGTCTCTCACTGAGGACTAGTTGTCATAGCATCAAAAGGTGATCTTCAAACTACGAAGCAGGGAAAGTACTCAACTTCCTACACAACTGTGATGTCCACGAACCACAATGATAATCACAAGATATTCTTAAAGGTCCAATTGTAGCACTTATATCTTGATGATAACCAACATCTGTGTAATTGAATTCAAGACCCGCTTAGCAGGAAGAAAATCATGCCTGCTACTGTAATCCTGGCCAACAACTGTGACGAATGAGATCTTGTATCTTAGAAGAGGACCTACTACTACCACTTTCCTAAATCAGTATAATTTCTAACTGAATTTTAAGTACCTTTTATCCACAGATGAGCACAAATCTTACCTCTCATCAAGTAAGCTTCTTTTTGCAACAGAAGGAGACTAGAAAGCCACAACTAGTCAAAAATTCAGGGAACAATGGACTGGTATGCCCAACCCGATTGATACATCTACAATACAATGCCTAAAACCAAGACTCTCTGGATGAAAAGTAAAAGCCAGAGGACCAGGAAGTACACTATGAGCTTGTGCCTCCTAACTAGGACAGGGAAGCTATGCCCACAACATCTGAAAAGCATGACTGCTCAAATAAGACCTGAAAAATTGCCACAACAGATCATGTCCCAATGAAAATGGACAAAATCACAAGGGGCCCCAAACCTAAGTGAAAAGCTACAGACACGTAACTTCTGACAAAAGGAGAATTAGTCTTCCCCAAGGATGAATCTCACCATTGATTATCCAGTTCCAAGTGGTCAGCCCTAGAAACATGCATGCAGGCAATGCTGAAGGAACAGAGCAGTCTATATTTATATTTTAATTCCTTTATAAGTATAAGTAATAGCACTTGTTGGCATCAGGACCACCAAACCAGTGATGTTGCACCCAGGTGACGTCACCCAGGCGACAGTGTGACCCGCCCACCTGTTGCTAAGGCAACAGCCACCATATTCCAGAATTCACCTTGACCCACTGCCCACCTTTACCTGTGGCTACGTCATGCCACGTCACTTTCCTTATATATACGGAGGACCTCTCTCTCTCTTTCTCTTTTTCCTCTTCTTTTTCCCCTCTTCTTCCCTTCTCTCTTCTCACCACTACCTTGTCCCCACCCACCCACCCACCCA
>CM052705.1:70710761-70741543 GCA_028551405.1 Uromys caudimaculatus | reverse complement strand
TATTTAAAATACCTAAGTATGTACTAGTTCAAAGTAATTACATAGCTTCCTACAATATCATGAAAATTAATGAGATAATTCTAAAATATGTTCAGCATTTTAAAAACAGTTGCCAAAACAAATACAAGCAATTTAAAGAATTTTCCTAATGAAATGTTCAAACTTCTTTTCAATTTTATAAGTCACTGTAAGGTAGTTTATACCAGCAATGGCCAGCCTTACTTGGTACCAATCTTCTCTCTTAATTTTTTTGTAATAAGAATACCCTTATTCTAATAATAATAATACCCTGTAATAAAAATACCCTTACAAAGGTGACTTTAAAATTAGTTTATTTTATTTTTTTACAGTTGCAGAGAAGATAAAGTCCAGCAGTAAGACTGAATTAATAATGTTTGGTACTTAAAAGATGCTTAAAACATATGGCCAGGGAAGTCATGGGTCCTACCAAGAGTCTATTGTTGTTTGATTTAATGACCATCTTATCAAACTGCCTTCTAAATATTTATATTTGTATCCATAGATTTGTGATGCTCTATTTCAACAAGTACTGGAGACAAAGGCCATGAACTTAAAAGAGAGCAAGGAGGGGTATATGAGAAGGTTTAGAGTAAGGAAAGAGAAGAAGGAAATAATGTGAAATATTACAATCTCAATAAATAAATAATTTTTTAAAAAAGAAATGAGCATTTTTCATAATCTCATCAGATATGTATTGTTCTTTGATAAGTATCTTTCAGATAATTTTATTATTTAGCCCCTCGGTTTTTTTATTTCTTTATATACTCCATAGGACACTAACTTCGCTGACATTAGAGCCTACTTCTTCAGGATTCTGGAATATACTGAGACCACCTGAGACATTCAGCCTTTTGGATTGAGCAACTATGGTGTTCTTGAACCTTCTGTTAGTAGATAGCCATTGTTGGACAAGCTGGACCACAGCCTGTAGGCCATTCTAATAAGTCCAATAGATAGACAGACCAAAAGATAGACAGAAAGACAGACAGACAGGGATTCATTCTATAAGCTTTGTTCCTCTGGAGAATCCTGACTAATACAGTGCCCATATTCAATTTTGCCTCCTTTGTACCATTTGAACTAACATAGTAGCATTGGTCAATTTTTATCTATCTTCTATTGTGTGTATGGAATATATTCATAGAAGACACATATAGATGATATGTCTGCACATATGAGTGTACTCCACCGCCATTTTCAAAAGTCCTATAAATATTTGGTCAGACAATAATTTTCAGAGGCAATAAAATTACGTTGAAGTACATGATTTCTAAAAGGCCAAATGAATTCCCCGGCAACTCTGAACAACCTTTGTCAACTTGGTAAATATCCTGAGCAAGGATAAGTGAATTAGTGATGGCCTTCAAATCTGGAATTGAAAATATCATCCTGAGTGAGGTAACTCAGTCACAAAAGAGTGAACATGGTATTTACTCACCGATAAGTGGATATTAGCCCAAAAGTTTGGAATACCCAAGTTTCACTTTACAGTAACCACTGGACTGAGAGTGAGGTCCCAGATGGAGGAGTTTGAGAAGGGACTGAAGGAGCTGAGGGAGTCTGCAGCCCCATGGAGGGAGCAACAGTGTCAACTGGCCTGACGCCCCAGGTCCTCCTGGAGGCTGGACCACCAACCAAAGAATACACATGGAGGGACCCATGGTTCGGACCACATATGTGGCAGAGGAGGGCCTTGTTGGCCATCAGGGGAGGCCCCAGTAAAGGGGAATGTCAAGGTGGGAATATAGGAATGGGTGGGCGGGTGGGTGGGAGGTGGAATTCCCTCATAGAAGTGGGGGAGGGGGAGGGAATAGGGGGTTTCCAAAGAGGAGAAGGGGGAAACATTGGAAATGTAAATAAAGTATCAAAAAAAAAAAAAGAAAAAAGTAAAAACATCTACCGGAAGCAATAAAGGAAATCATTGCCTAGAAATTACTCAAACTTCAAATAAAATTCTTATCTTTTAAAAATAAAATATTCAAATTTACCAACACCATTTAAAAGATTTCATCCAGTTTCCAGACTGTATGATAAATTCTACCAACCAGATTTCCCACCTAACAACATGATAAGCTAAGATTTAAAGGAAGAGTTAAAATTTTAATTTCTAACTTTATGCGAGGTGCTAAAGCTAGTTATGGAGCACCTTTAAAACGATTCTAACGATCAACTCCCCAAAGCCAGGCATATTTTTATCAGTATGAAAGTCTTTTCTATTGTTGTTCTGATATATATCCCACTTCAATTAACATATTGTTGAACCTTTATTTCATTTCCACTATAAGAACATAACTGAGTACTCAATATATTCAAATGGTATGTCTGCAGGTTTGGGTAAAATATAAGAGGCTATGTTAAAAACTGGGGTAGCGTACACTCAACATCAAATGCTCATGCATATCAAGAAATAATGCCTGGGCCTAGTTTTTCTTGTTTAAAATCAGCATGGTAATTAGTCATTAAGAGAGTGCATTTCTCCCTCCTGTGCCTTTCATTAAGTAATTCTATAGTTGGTATCTTATTTGGATAAATCATCTTCTATTCTTGCATCAGTATTTTAGAATAGAAGATTTAATTCACCATTTTATAAATTGAACAAAACATCTACCCCTCCATTCTCAAATGCAAAGCTTCTGAGTGCAATGACTTTTTTGCCTCCTGCCTATCACTTTGACATCATAATAGCAACATTTGTAGATTCAAAGCTGTTCTCTTTTTAAAACTAAATGCAGACTGCCTTAAATTCCAGTTGCAAACCACTGAGGAATTTAACTTTGTTTCATTAATATTCCTTCGTAACGGAAATTCTAATTCACAGCCGAGGGCCAGGCGAAGGTCAGCAATTATGATGGCAGACTAGCAGCCTCTGTTAATGACAGGCCATATTGCAGCTGCCTTAATGCCCAGTGACAGGAGTTCATGTCAAGCTGTTAAAGAGATATAAAGGCTTGTACCCTGCAGCAAGCAGCCTTCTAAAATCATCTGCTTGCACACTGTATTATTTCACAGTATAAAGAGCTTATGCTAAGATATGCAAGGACCTGACACACAGAAAAGAAAATGCCTTCTGGCCAATAAATAAGGAAAAGGTTTAAACCCCCAAATTGTTATGCAGTTCACTCGAGGATCTCCTTGAAGTAAACAAGATATTTGAAGATAGAATCAAGGTGAGATTATGGAACAAAGAAAAATAACAACTACATAGAACCATCCCACCTATATCCACAGAAAGAGTCAAAGAAACGCTTTTCCAGAAATAGTTAAACGTATTTTCAGCAGAATACTTTTCCTTCTGATTAGTACTTGAGAGATAAGTTTAATACAAAAAAAATGAAACTCCATATTTCTCAGTTTGGAAAAGTTTAGAGCAGCTTCATGCATCTATTTGTACCTCAACTTCCTTATTTGCCAAAAAGAGCACTTCCTATCTAAACTGGTTAAGTCCAAACATTTAATTACTCAATAGTATAGTAACATCGGACTCTGAAAAGTAGTCTAAGGCTACTTAAACAAAGCATGAACTCAAAACCTGTACTCTGTAGATAAGAAATGTTTTTGAAGGAGTAAACTGTTCCATTTGAAAATACTAGATTTCTTATGTGCCAGACCACTTAACCAAAACAGAAGCATTGTCATATCTATGATGTTTTGTGAAGAAAGATAATTAATAATAACTTGTTAACGTAAGTAAGTTAACATGGAATATTAAAAAGATGTCTGTTACACCTTGCTATGAAGGTTGTAGTCTATCATGCCCAGATAGTTCCTCTGAGCTGGGCACAAAATGGAGAGTGCCCTTTTCTTAGCAGACCTTCCTCTTCTCTGCTTCATCTGGGAATCCTGACACCCATCCTTCTACTGAGATCGGTGGAGTAGCCCTTGGCAAACCTACTTCTTCTTCTAGAAAAGAACCAGCCCAGCAAATATCTAGGATTCCTGGAATACCTCTCCATACAAATGAGGCACTCACACTACTTTAAACCCCAGCCAATCATTTGCATTCACCATGAAAACTCCTTGCCACTCTCCAAGGTTTATATATACAGCCTTTGCTCACCTCCAATAAACTATATGTGCACAAGCTGTTTTACTGAAAATCATCTCTGAGAGCTGTTTCACTGAGTACCTTCTAAAGGAGCTGTAACACTGAAATCCTCAGAGAAGACCTTCCTTGGAGAGCATTCATACATTAAAAACAACAACATAAATTTAAAAAGAAAAGACAAGTTTAAAGAAAAATCAAACAAGAAAAGCAGCTTTTCTGCTTTTTCTTTGGATCTTTTTCTTGTTTGGTCGTTTTATCCAATTCTGAATTGTTTTTTGTTTTATTTTATTTTATTTTATTATTATTCCTTAGATCCCTATTTGTTTTCTAATGAGAGATAGGAAGGGATGGGAATAGATAGGGTGGAAAGAGGGGAGGATCTGGAAGGAGAGGGGAGAGGAGAAAACACAATTAGAATATTTTATAAAAAAATCTGTTTTCAGAAAAAATCCATTAAAGATAAAATGATTATTAGTTTCTTAGAGGAAAATAGAAATACATGATGTTATTTATGGTACTCAAGGTTTTTACTTCAATAAGGTATACATAAATTAACTACAGAGTGAATTAGTATAAAAATTCAAACAAAAACCTACCTCATAAACAATTAGAAATGTACATACAATCACATGTTTATAACAGTTATGGTCAAATCATGGTATCATTTCAGTTTCATCATGTTCACATCATATGATGTTGTACTTGATACAATTTTTAATTCTAAAATGTTAATGAGTTTTGATATACTAGTTTTATTTCAGGGCACATGAATTAGTTACTTTTCTGTTGCTGGGAAAATATCATGACTGAGGTAACTTACAAAAGGAGGGCCTACTTGGCTTATGGTTCCAGAGAGATGAGAGTCCATTGTGTACAGAAGCATGACATCAAGCTACAGATTGCAATTCAGAAACTGAGAGTTCACATCTTGACCACAAGTGGGAAACAGAGAGAGTACACTGGGAATGGCATGAAGCTACCAAACCTCAAACCCCACGCCCATTGACCTACTTCCTCCAACAAGGCCACACCTCTTAAACCTACTCAAACAGTGTCATCAATTGAGGACCAACTATTCAACCATCTGGGCCTATGGGGGACATTTCTCATCCAAACCATGGTACATATCCTAAGAACTAATTGCAAACACACACACACACACACACACACACACACACACACACACACAAACACACACATATGCACACAACTATTCAAAGATATTTATATTATTGAATAATTAGGAAATCATAGTCTCTTCAGACATTCTAATGTTGAATGGTATTGATCACCATTATCAATATTATAGGAGAGAATGCTATCAAGTATTCTGATAATAAAAATAATTTATCAGTAAATTCAAGGTATAATGTACTAATACGTATAGCCCTGTGAAAAATCAGATGGCTGAGAACCAACCATGTTGTAAAGGGTTTACATTATTAAAAGACATACTGAAGTATGTTCACCAAGATTTAAGTTGTAGGCAAGCCATGTAGGGTTAAAGTGTCACCCAAAATGGAACTGAATATCCACTTTCTTCTGATGTCCTAAAATCCGACCTACACACTTGTGTGTGTGTGTGTGTGTGTGTGTGTGTGTGTGTGTGTGTGTGTGTGTGTGTGTGAAAATGAAAGCACTTGCCAACTACAACTCAAACAATTTCAATAATATTTCAATTAACTGGATCTGTGGAAGAGTTCTGGGAGCATCCTACTGAGTTATTGAAGTTAAAGGTTCTAAATATTAATGAAATAAGTTTGGTTTCTATATACCAGGTATTTTGCTGTCACTTGGTGTTTGGAGATGCCTTAGATGCGGTGAACATATTGCTTCTGCTGCTGACTTTAGTCATAATTAGTATAAATAAGCACAGAAACTTTTGTATATTCATGAAATGTATCCTACGGTCCACATGACTGCCAGAAGTAGAGTTTTTAGCTGGAAAAAAGCAGAGCTCATTTTCTTAGTGACTGGGTAAATAGGTTTGGGACTGTAACAGCTGGCTCACTCTACTGTTGCCAATACTCAGAAGGCTCAACTCTTCTCCGAGTAGTTCCTAGACACTAAGTAACAAACAGAATGTTATGCAAGAATTATACATGTTCATGAAGAATTTTCAATACATCTAGGCAAGTACTTATAGCTAAAGTAAGAAAATGTATATTCTATAGTCTCAGATTCACTTAATTCTAACTATGCTCTATTACTATTATCAAACACTGAACAAATTAAAGTTGATAACAGAAAACAATGAGTAAATTAATGAATTGTTTTTCTACTACTGCTTCAATCCCCAATTGCTTAATAAACCCTATTAAAAGTTCTTTTTTTTATTACAAATAAGGGGGGGAAACTTATTTGTAAATTTTCCTTTGCTTTTCCTTGGCACGAATGTTTCCTGGTCTGGAGGAAATTGACATGTATGTTTTGCTTGCTCCTCTTCCTATCATTTCCCAGTGTGAACCTCCTGCTGCAAGTGAATGCATGGCCTGCTCTCTAAAGTTCATTTGCAATATGCTGCATCTGCCCTTTTCTGTGGCCCACTGCTACCTAATTACTAAGAACAGGTTGACCACCACTGATGCTAAACACTAGAACTTAAGTCCTTGTTCTGTTTTCAATGTTGTCTCTAAGCACTAAAAACTTAGATGTATATATTCCTCAAAGATGCATTGTTTTACATTTACTATTTTGTTCATACTTAACAATAATTGTTTATTAAGAGTCAACATGTCCAATTCACTATATCTTCCAGCAACCCAATCACACATATAGCAGCTGCAGGACACATTATACTAAATCTATCTCTTTCCGAATCCATAAACTTGAAAATTCAGCTGTGTATCCATTATCACTTTGCCCCAGGGGCAATTGCTGACTGATTTCTTTGCAGTGTTCTGTAAATTGCCTAATTAAAATAGGTTCCTGAGACAATCAGCTCATCTCATTGGGTTTCTGAACTTATTCCAAGAGCCATTGTGAAGTATAGATCATGGGAAATTTCCCTGTGCCAGCTCTGATAAGAAACAACTGTGTTGGTCAAACACTGCTTCTGGTGCTCAAAATATTTGATCCATAAGAAACCATGGAACCAGTGAAGCTGATGAAACTTTCTTAGGAAAAAAAAGTAACTAAAAATTCTCTACTACTCTACCATATTCTCAGAACAATAACTTGTTATATACATATAGACAATGTGATAAATATGATGATATGACATATTGTGTCTACATAAGGATATAGAACATTGCATGTGTTTTTATATGGTAAAAACTGTTTTATATGTAGAGAACTGTAAAAATTCAAAGGGTCATCAGTTGTGACCAAACTCAGAGCTAAGAACTTTTATTTGGAACTCACACTAGTTCTTAAAAAAGAAACAAAGCAAGAGATCACTCTCAGTTTTATGTAATGCTGTGTTTACAATATGTTTCCTTAAAAAGTATTTACCACTGGTAACATTTTCTATAGCTCTACAAATCTTTATCCATATTGAACTATCTAATCTAGTACTAAATCTTCCCTTGATACTTTCTGAAACTCCAAGGAGACAAAATGGAGACCTTAGAAACCTTTACTTCAATTGTCCACTACACATTTTTGCTCTTAAGACCTAGAAAGAGGAGTTTAAATAGCCTTATGATAAAGAAAGTGTGGCGTTAATGCCCAATGAGATGGGTTTTATCAATAATGCAGAAAGAAGCCATGTCATTTGCAAGACAGTGGAGATAATCCTATCAAGTAATGAAAGCCAGTCTCAGAAAGACAAACACCATGTTTTCTCTCATTTGTGCTTCCTAGATTTTATATCGATACATAAAATAATGGATGTTTGCATCATACAAAAGAAGTAAGACCGTCTAGGAGAACAAAAATACCATTGGGAGGGAGGAGGTGGAGAATGGAATGTCTCTGAGGAGCTTGTTCAACATACAATATATACTTCTACAGAAAACTTGAAAATGAATAAAAATTAGATGGTATCACAGCCAGCTCTCCAAATCCTGCAACATGGCATATCTTACCAGCACAACCAGTGCTCTCCGTTCGAGAGCCTGAACCCCCTAAGGCAGTTCACCTTATAATGATATGCTGTGCCTTCATAATATCTTTCTTAGAGTTTGCTTTTATCCATTAGTGAGAAACCTTCGTGAAGCTTTCCTTATTGGAACACAATCATTGATTTAGGGGAAATAAAAGCATCAACTAATTTACGGGAAAGATTGTAGACTTTACTTTTCCCCAAAAAGCTTTATTAGCCTGTAAAACATGATCAAAAGCCTTAACAGAATCTAAATCCACCTAATAACAAAGGATTTTGTATTGGCACATTCACAGAGCCCCATTTATCCCACAAATAAAGCTATTCATTGTATGCCCAGCATCTCATTAGCACATTGAAAATAGTTTCTTCTGCTTTCTCTTTATAGTTCAGAATCATCCTTGGTGATGTTTACGAAGGATCTACCACATTTTAAGATCAAAGGGAGAGAGTGGAAATATAAAGATTATCCCAGAGAATACCAGAAAATTAGATACTTCTCCCTAAGTACCTATTTATCACATTCATTGCTGGGCATACACTGTATTGTACAATGCAAGATAAAATATATACAGCATGCCCTCTGCCCTCCAGGGGCTTATATTACCATTTGTCTGAGGAGAAGAGACACAATAGGGAGAAATGCACAGAGAGAATATTGATATAGTGTGTGATACTGTAATATGGAGAACAGGGAAGTCAATGAGTGTTAGAGCCAATGAAATAAGTCTCAACCCCCACCCCAACCCACCCCCCAAATAGTACAAGTATGTACCAAGACAACTAGTGCACAGGCAGAATAAGTTACAAGAACCTTTCTCAGAGAAAACCAGCTCATAGCCAAAGGACCTGGAGAATATCCAGGAAGATCATAAAAAGACACATAGAAAATAGGAAGCACAATATTTCTGTATAATATTTCTGTATAATGAATTTCTCTAAAACTTCCTGACTTAAACCAGCTATTCTTTATGTTCATGAATTTGTTGGGTTAGAAACTTAGACAGCGTCAAGAATGGATGGCTCATGTCTATGTAGTGCTGATATTGATTGTTGCTGGAAAGACATAAAGGGTACTAGTTAGAGTCATTTAAAGGTTCATTCACTCACATCCATCTAGTCTTGGATGACCTGAAAACAAAGACTGATGACTAAAACACATCACGTGTCTTCCCTCTATGTTTAGAGATTTTCTTCCTCATAATGTGGCAGCACTCAGGAAGTTGGATTTGCTGTATAGCAATTCAGTATCCTAAAAATGAGGGTTCCTGGATATGGGTCTCATACAAAGTGATTAGGTTACCTGGAACATCAATCTCAAAAGAGACTCACGCTTCCTAGGACCCTGTGGTTCCTGTGATGGAGTGAGCTGTTATAAAGAGAGCAAGTCTGGTCCCTGAATGTCTTATTTCTAAGCCTAACACGGGCTTGTTCTCTCCTTCTTTTACAAACTCCCATCATGATGCCATCAGCCATGTTGCGACACAGCTGCAATGGTTTTCAACCCTCCTAATGCCGGGACCCTTTAATACAGTTACTCATGCTGCAGGGACACCAATCATAAATATTTTTGTTACTACTTCATAACTGTAATTTTCTACTGGTATGAGTCAAAATATAAATATTTCTGGAGATAGATAGATGGTTGTCGTGGGGGTGGTGATCCACAGGTTGTGAACCACTGAGCTAGGGGATAACCTCACTCAGCCAAAATGATGTGGCTACTTGAACAGATACCTTCAGCCTCTAAAATTGTAAGTTAACTAAACTTATTTTCTTCAGAGAGTATCCAACAATAGACACTGGTGTAAGAAACTTGATCTTGGAAGTTAGAGTGTCATTTCCATCACAGTCTACCTGTCAAAGAAGCCAGAAACCCACCTGCCTTTGAGAGATATTGTAGGCATCATGCCTCCATGAGTAAGGTGGCGAAATTCTGAGATCAGGTTTCAACATGAGTAGAAACAGATTTACTTAGTTTTTATGCTTATGTAAATTCTTCACAACTTCACAAATCCCCATAAAACCCATAAGAGTAAAAATGGTGTAAAAGTGTTCAAGGCTGAGATGACCATATGTCTCAGTTCTCCCAGGAACAGTCCCAGTTTACCCACAAATCACAATGTGACTATCACAGCTCTCCTCTCAGTCTCAAAAGACTTCTGTAGAGATGGAAACCATGTTATCATCCCACTTGATCTTAAATTGCCCTAATTCAAAGACTGTTCACATGCAGAGGGAAGTTTGCACTCTGCCCTCTCCAAATTAATAAGTTCCACAAAATATGGCAAATGTATGTGTTCCTATAGCTTTTGTTGTGGCTTTTCTTTTTTGAGTGTTTGTTTATTCTTTTGTAATTTTAAGCAGTATATTTTTGTCATATTCTTTTCTGTCTCTCAACTCCCAGATTCTACTTCCCACCCACATCATGTTTTTTTTCTTTTTTTAAAAACCACTGAAAACATAGATTTACTTTTCTTGGTAACTACCCCTGGCTGGAGGGCCTGCCCTGAAGTGAGGTTGACATAACAGGTGTCACCAGCTTACCTCTTCCAGCAGCTACCATTTGAGAAGAGCACTTTGGCTAAGAGTAGGACTTTGTGCCCACCTCCCCGCCTCCTTGCTAAAATTTTGTCACTTGAGTCTGTGCAGGTCTTAGGCATGCTGTCACAGTCTCTTTAAATTTATATGTGCCCCGCTGTTTCTGGAAAGCACCTTTTCTTTAACATTGTCCACTACCTCTAGTTCTTTCAGTCTTTCCAGTGCTTTCCACATAGATCCTTAAGCCTGTTCTCAAACAATGAAACACGAAAGACTGAGAAACACTTTTTAAACTGTTCAATGCCCTTAGCTATCAAGGATATGCAAATCAAAACTTATTTGAGATTTCATCTCATCCCAGTCAGAATGGCCAAGATTAATTAAAAAAAAAAAAAGACAGTTCCTGCTGTTAAGTATGCATGGAGAGAAAAGCATTTATTCACTGCTGGTAAAATTGCTAACTTGCACATTCACTATAAAAGTCACATAGAGGTTCTGCAAAAAGCTGGTCTACTACAAGACCCAGCCATACCCCTGCCTAAGTTAGAGTTTCTATAGCTCCAATGAAACACCACGACCAGAAAGCAAGTTAGGGAGGAAAGGGTTTATTTGGGTTACAGTTCCATATTGCTGTTCATCCTCAAAAGAAGTTGGGACAGGAGTTCAAACAGGGCAGGGACCTAGAGGCAGGAGTAGAAGGGGTGCTACTTCCTGGCTAACTTCACTTGGCTTGCTCAGCCTGCTTTCTTATCGAACCCAGGACTACGAGCCCAGAGATGGAATCACCCACAATGGACTAGACCCTCTTCATTAATCACTAATTAGGAAAATGCTTTATAGCTGGATCTTATAGAGGTATCTTCACCATTGAGTTTCCCTCCTTTCAGATAACTTCAGTTGTGTTTCAAGTTGACATAAGACTAGCCACAACCACTCTTGGGAATATTCCCAGAGGACTCTACATTCTAATACAGAGACACTTGTTTTTCCATGTTCGTTGCTGCTCTATCCATTACAGCCAGAACTTGGAAACACCCTAGACACATAGCAACTGATGAATGGATAATAAAAATATGGTACATTTATACAATGGAATAATACTCAGCTCTTCAAGAAAAATGAGATTGTTAAGTTTGCAAGTAAATGATTGGAGCTAGAAACAATCACCCTGAGTGAGGTAGCCCAAAGGCAGAAAGACAAACATTGCATTCTTTTCTTTTACATGTGGATGTTAACTTTTTTAGTTTTAAATTGTAGCTTGAGGGGCAGTAGAGATAGCTCAGCAGTTAAAAATATCTACTACTCTCCCAGAGGACCTGGGTTCAGGCGCACGCGCGCGCACACACACACACACACACACACACACACACACACACAACTTGTAGAAACACATGTAAATAAAAATAAAATATGAATAAAATGCTATTTTGTAGGAAATAATTATACAGATACTAAGAGATAGTTGATCCATGCATACAATGAACAAATATTAAGTCACAGTAATGAATATTTCCATCTCCTTAAGCATGAACATTTTTCTATTTGGGAAGCCTTAAAACTATTTTTTAGTCTTTTATATGATACATAACATGTATTTACAAACAACTCAACTATTCTCCTGTGGAAAACTGGAGTGGACTCCTTCTAATTTTATCCTATCAGCTGTCTCAACTCTATCATGTCCCTGGCTCCTACACTCCCACTACCCAGTGGTGATTAGTATTCTATGATCTGCTTTTACCTGACAGTAACATTTTTGTGCTTGGCTTATTTTAGTTAACATAATGACCTCCATTTCCATCCATGTTGTCACACATAGATTCTATTCTTTTATAGCAAAAGAATATTTTTTTATTTGTAATCCATTCATCGATTAATTTATACACTGACTGAGCAAATGTACCTTTTTCTGAGCAACATGCAGTTTTTCTAGTAATATATAAAGCTGCTAGTCAATAGTTCATGGTAAGAATGAGGCAGGACCAAAACTACATGATTCTAAGTCTCTAACTCTTAAAATAGATCTAACAAAAGCTAACAGAACAGAGAAAGATCCAATTTTGTTTATATAAGGATCCAGGATCTTCAGTGCTAATTTTTGCAGTTTTTAGTAATGCACAGCAACAACATTTTCATGCTTTTATAAAACCTTAAGTCTCCAACGAGCAAAAAGAGCCATACAACTACAATTGCACATCATATCGGCTTCCAGGAAATATTTTCTAATTTACCTTTGGAAATCAAACACTTACTAAAATAATCCTAAGGCAGGAAGACAGAACAGGGGCTTCTTAATGATGTAATGAATTTTGTCTCTAATGCTAGCTTGAATAAGGAGTCACTTTTAGACTAAACTCCTGGATTTGTTTTAAGCTAGTTCACTCTTGGAGTTTAAACAGGCTGTAATAGAGAGAGTTCAAGAAAGCACAGGATTGGTGATCCATCTCTCCGTGAAAAGGCAGAAGACCAGGCAAAGTGGTTCTGCACACCAAATCCCAGAGCATTCAAAGGCTGTCCTATCACTTAGAATGGAGGCTTCTTCTTTAATTCAGAATTCAGTGATCAAGTTGCTCCTTTCATAATTCATGTTTAGGGGATATACCAAAGCACAAACTCAGGTCCTCTGGAATAGCTATACTTCTGATGCTGGCCATGTCCTGTAGACATTTGATCATCAGGAAGAGCTCATAATAGCTGTGTCATTGGCTGTGACCACAGGAGTATGTACAAAAAGCTTCTGGAGGAAATGCATCTCTGGTGAGGTCAAGATTCCTACAAGAAATGAAGGCTCGGTCTGCATGCTGCCCCATCATGCTTGGCGGAGGTATCACAGCCCTCAGCTATGATCTGCTGCCTGCACTCCCACTCCTGGGAGCAATTCGTGCATTAGCATCTCCATCCTCAGTACTTCATCTAACAGGAGGTCTTAGGGTCTTTTTTTTTTTTCTTTCCCTTTGTCTAAGCTCTATTGTTACTTCTTCTCACTATTTTCTCTTATTATATGCTACTTGATTGTATTTTATTCTTTAACTGGAGAGTAGTTTAGGTCTCTTGAGAATAACTTAGGTCCCACCAGAAGCCAAGTAAATATCAGTATGATTCTCCTGGGCCTCCATAACCATGAGATAAGACAATGTTCCTTTATAAGCAACCTAGCCTTAGATATTGTGCTACTACTGCACAAAACGGTCTCTAAGGTGAAGGTTTGCCTGTGTCTGTACTCCAGGAAATACAAATATTCCACCAAAACATTCCTTAACAGGCTATTCATTACTCTTGTACTGTACTAATTCAACAGATTTTGTTTATGTTGGGAGAAAGGAGAAACTACATAAGATAACCTTCTTAATCTGATTTTATTGCTCTCAGAGTAAAAAGACCTCAAAACACGTAAGTTAGTTTCTGGACACAGTCACCAAAAGTTTAATAATCATAGTGAATTATTTCAGACTTCTTTAGGCTGAGTTCCAGAATATACCACACTTCATGGCACATTTCTCATTTCACCTTTAAACCTTACAGCTATGGCTTTGTGCCAGGAGTCCCCGAGCTTACAGTGATATCCTAGATGGACTCACCTAAAGAAAAAAGATACAGAGGGTGGAGTGTAAAAGATAAAGTAGGAACAATCATCCAAGACTCTATAGAACCACACAGGGCTCTTCATCCCTTTAGAACCCAGTCATGACACATGAAATGCTGACTACCAGGGAATCACAACAGCCACCTGGTATCCAAGATTTCTCTGTAATCTGGTCATGCAAACAGTCACAGTTCTGCTCATGCAAATCAAAACTCCAAACTCTCCAGCATGTGCAAGCAAGTTAGGGAGAACCAACTACAGCAGCATGCCAAGGAACTGGGGAAATATTCCTTAAAACTAAGTACACAGATGCCAACCAAGAGCAGTTGTTGCAACCAGGCCCTTCTTAAGGTAACTGTAGGCTAGGTATCTTAACCTGTCCTTTTTTTTTTTTTTTTTTTTTTTGACAAATTGATAACTTTTTACTGATTGATATACTCTAGCCAAAGGTTGGTAAACTCTCAGTTGTCTTTATGAGTACAGAGTATCAATGGGAAGAGTTGAAGTTATGAATAAGGTGTTAAGCTTATCGATTTTTTTAAATTGTGCATAAAATTTTATATAGTAAACTTATTTCTAGGAATTTATGTTGACAGAAATATGTATGTACTATGGGATATCTATCACAGTATTGTATACAATGGTGAATTATGAGAAACATGTCAAAATTATGTAATAAATTATGAAATTACTGGTAGACATTTCTATAATAATTAAAATGCTATTTTTAGGTTAAAACTTTAGAAGCTAATATTATCATCATCTTATAATTTCACATAATATGATTTAAATTAAACCACTTTGTAAAACATTATGGGCAGATATCATTCAGACCCTAAGAGAACACAAATGCCAGCCCGGGCTGCTATACTCAGCAAAATTCTCAATTACCATAGACGGAGAAAACAAGATATTCCATGACAAAACCAAATTTACACAATATTTTCCACAAATCCAGCCCTACAAAGGATAATAGATGGAAAACACCAACACAAGGAGGGAAACTACACCCTAGCAAAAGCAAGAAAGTAATCTTCTTACAACAAACCCAAAAGGAGATAGCCACACAAAGAGAAAAATAACAAAAATAACAGGAAGCAACAATCACTTTTCCTTAGTATCTCTTAACCCATCTTTATACAACGTCCCCACCACTCAAGATTGTGATCAGCTAGCCTTGTTCCCCACCCCCTCCTCTGTATGCAAGGGAAGAAGCTTGTTCTTTACCTCTGGACTTTTGGACTCTTTTAGATCTTTTCTTAAGGGTTGCATTAGTTTTCTATTGCCTGTTTTCCTTCAGCTAATGGACGTTACCTAACTGGTGATCAGAGAGACAGCTTTGTGGCCCCTCAGCCACAGGATTCAAGATATAATGATGTCAGAGAACAAGCAGGAAATGTCCTACGCACATTTGTTTGCAAGTCACACCTAATTCCCCCAGCCCTCCCCCAAAGCGGTCTCTCCTATTCCCACTTCTGGCCGGGTTTTTCCATGAAAATATGATGCCAAATAAGATGATGATTTTAAGATTCAAGCCATGCCCAAGTGATTCCCATCAGGAAAATGATAGACATTTCATATGTTGGTTTACTTATGCAAGTCTCCAAAAATACATTGCTAAAACAAAGAGTCTGCTCTGGCACCTACCTTAAATTACTTATCGGGCCCTTATGTAATCTACCTCCCTTATGAGAAGGTGAGAAAAGACTGGGATATTTTAATATGCTCTGCATAAAATTATCCTTCAGGGAATTTCCTAGAGGCTCTAAATTTGAAAGCAAGAAATGAACCCTTTTATAAAGCTCTATGGCTACAGGGATTTAAGAAGAAAAAAAAAAACTTTGGCAGAAAGTTTTTCCCCCTCTGGAGAACCAACTGACAATGTAATTTTGTATCAATGTAATATTGAAAAATATCTGCATCACTTTGGCTTAAAACTCCATCCTTGCCATGCTAGATTTTTGCATCACACTTCTGATTCCTCTTTTTTCATGTAACTTGTGCTGCACTTGAAAAACTCCTTCTCCCATAGATCACTTTTAATTCAATTTAAATTAAGCAAATGCTCACTTGAGCAGTTAAAGCTCTCCCAATGATACTTAAATTAACGATAATTATTTAAACATTCATATACTCGTATGCAGTTCTCCTGATTTATTCTCCAATCAACATAATTTAAAATTATATCTAGAGAGAGAGAGAGAGAGAGTTAATTCATGTCTTTTGCAGGAGGAAAATGTATTTATTTTGAAGATTATTAATTTAAAGGAAAGTTATGTTATTAAAACTGATTGATATCATCACTTTGTATCATAGTCACAAAGTAGTCTATACAATCTCATACCAACCTAGAAGCCAAATAATTAATAATAATAATAATTTTTTAAAAATCTACTGGGAAAGTCGAATGTACTCTATACTCAAAGCGTCAGACTTATTTTTGAATTCTGCTTCATGGGCTTGGGCTCAGATGCATAAAACTGCTGCTAAACTGTAGGTGAGAACAATGACTATTAAAGTGAATTGTATCCATTATAGAGGGCAATGTAGTCATCAAATTGAAATTACAAAAATGAAGTAAGATCTGAAGGTCTTCGTGGTCCTCTGTTTCCCATTAGCCTTGTGATGAGAGCCTTGCAGTAGCAGGAAAGAACCATGCTAGCTTTGCTGTAAGTGTGCTCCTTTGAGGGACAGCTCATCTTTGTGGCCATTGCAATGGCCAGCATGGCGCACTGCACGGTGCAAGTGCCCAACAAGTATCAACTGAAATGACACAGAAATTGAAGTGTTATTCACGCTCAACTTCACAGAAATCCAGGCTGATAAATTAAAAGAAATGGTGCATTCACTGTCCTCAAACACATCACACAACTGCACAGATTCTCACTTCAGACTGTGACGGGCTGCAGCGGAGGCATCAGTGGGCCTTTGATATACTGGCTGAGCAAGAAGCAGAAAACTAAAACAAGTCTTGAGATACAGGTGCAACGTAAATGTTAAAAAGGGAATTACTAACCCATCAACATGATTTTTGTGTGTTAGATTTACTAGTTCTTTGTGAGCAGAAACAAGTCAAACTAACACTGTGAGCCCCTGCAACATGGCAAAACAGGCTCCAGATGTAGAGAATGTCCATTCAGTGCCTGATGGGTCACTGCTACAAAACTCATATATCCACCTAGACTTGGAGAACTTGGCTTTTTCATCTTTAAAAACAGAAATCATAAAACTTGCTTTGTGGATTTGAGAGATGTAAATTAAATATCCAGCCTCTGACACCTTGATTAGCTTGAACTCAACAAGATGGCTAATGCCAGTCTTGAAAGAAGCAAATCGAAGGAGTTTCCAAGAAGACAGAATGGCTGTCTGTGATGGGAGAGGCCCTGGGAACTCACGGCAGCTTTTCAGCAAAAGGATACTGAGTTTGTGTGGATGCCAAGTCACTTGCAGCATGTGTCTCATCATTCCTTCTGGAATGGTCTCCCCACATATACACCTGGCCATCATTCTCACTTCATCTAGGTCTCTACAGGCTATTGAGGGATATAACCTGACTATACATAACATATTTAAGTAACTCACCATTTCTTACACCCTGAATTTTATCACCACCTGGAGCATCTTTCTTTAATTTACTCATTTCTTACAGTGCTTTCCATGTATACAATGTATTATAACTATTAATTTTCCACTACCCTCTCTATCCCCTCCCACTCTTGATGGCTACTTTCTTCCTAACTCACCCCCTCCAACTTCTGAGTCTTTCACGTGTGCAGTTATTATACAGGCAGACACAGCCATGTCCGTGTGATTGCAACCACCATGATCTATCCATAAGATGGGATTTTACAGCACTTCTCCTCTTCCTCCAAGTCTTACATTCTTCTGCGTCCATGCCCCTGATGTTCTCTGAGCCTTGAAGCAGGTGATATAGACATTGCACTTAAAGTTGAACACTTACAAGTCACCTTTTCTCAGCACTTTGACCAGCTTGTGAGTCATTGCATTATCACTGCCCACTTCCAGAAGAAACATGTCTGGCCAAGGCTGAAACCAGCACTAATATTGGGCTATGACATAAATATGTAAAAGGTAACTTGACTGCACGCTCATTTAGTAAAACGGTAGTGGTAGATCCCCGTCTGAGGTTATGACCTCCCAGCCTCTGATTTACACTACCAGACACATATTCCTTCTCATGGGGTACTCTGCAAATCCAATCTGTCCCTCTGTCTTCCCCTCTTTCTTCTACCCCAACTGTAATGGAAACCTCAATATAGCATAGCCGTAGTCCCAGGTCCTAGAACCCTGCTGCCATTAAGCACTTAATAAGTATTCCTGATTAATGAAATCATTCTCACCTATTAAGTCTAAATAATATTCAGGTTTGTGTTTCTTCAAATACCTACCAAAGTAGAAGCATAGAGGTGATACAATAAAGAGATGGGGAAGAACGGCTCTCTCTGCTTTCAGAAACAAAATGAGTCTATGGTCACTTTTCTCTTCTCACCATTTCATTAACTGATCATAATTCTTGATAAAAGGAGCTCAGACATGAACTGTCTGACATAATATACTCAGTATTTAGAGCCCCCTTGTGCTCTCTCTCTCGCGCTCTCTCTCTCTCACACACACATACACACATACACACACACACACACACACATACACACACACACACACACACACACACACACACACACACACACCATGTGAGCTCTCGTATTGACTTCATTCTTTAGTAAAATCCAGAGTGTCGCTGTCCATTCCCTGGTTCTCAGAAAGGCAAACGAGCAAACTTATAAGAGCATGGCCGATGTCTCTTCAGCATTACCCTACTCCTTGCATCATCAGACCTTTCCCTCCAGCCCTGCAGCAAGACCAACCACTGACTGCCTTCAGCACATCGGTGGTCTCACTCACATCTGTTCTTTTATGGAAGTCAGTTTTCTGTAGTTCATGACCAAATCTTAGCATCTTCAAATTATACCAAAAAAGGAATTTAAATCCCGTCCCTTTTTATATGGTGCTCCACCTCTTACCTTATCTTTTCTGCTTAAGCTTGCCCAACTATTCTGACTGAAAAGCACCCATGCAGAACACTGCAAGACAAGGACATATGAAGCTACAACTCTGACTTCTTACTAACTTCCGATCTGGTGATTTGCTAGAATGGTCACATTGGTGTCATAGGAGAGGATAAATTGTAAAACCTTTACTGTTCCCTTATACTGCAATCTGTCGTGCAAAAGTCCAAATAAACCTTTCAGTTCCAGTGAAACATTGTAGCCTCGTCTTTGGATAGGCATACAAGACTCCATTTCAAATGGTGAAATAGTAGGAAAGTAATATCAAGCTGTAATTTATCTGCAGCAAATCCATGCAAGCAAGTCTCTGCAATTAATCCTGCCAATACAAATTTTAAATGCTAGCCAGAGTTCTTAATAGAACAAGGCAGTTCCAGTAGGGCAAGCTCCTCAGCTAGCAGGACATAAATGCAGACTGTTCCGGAGGGAAAGTGCTTTATTTTAATAATTATTCTTTAGCATTTCTAAGAAAGCAGAAGCTCTTAGACAAATGTACTGAGAGGAAGGGCTTTGGGAGTTGGTAATACTTTGTTGTGCCCTACAGATTGAAACTTGGCATGTTAAGGAAAACAGGAAATGTCACGGTGAGATGTAATCAGGAGGAAAGAGATTGCATTTGCTCTGGATTTAGAATTCATTTCTTGGAGAACTATACTTGCAAATATACTTACAATGGTTAAGTCAGGGGCCCAAAAGGACAAAATTTTGATTATTTCATAGCAGGGGTGGGGGAGTTGAAACAGTTTCACTATGTTGCTCAGGCTTTCCTGACTCCCTATGTAGCCCAGGCTGACCCATGGCAATCCTTCCTGACTGCGGGGATTACAGACAGATGGGGGATGGGCACACTAGGTCCTTGACACATACTATTTCCTATCAGATTAAGTCATAGGTGCTCAGTGTTAGAGCTACTACTCAGTGTTAAGAGCACTTGCTGGGTTCAATTCCCAGTACTCACGTGCTGACTTACAACCTTCTGTAACTCTGGTTCCAGGAATTCCAAGGATCTCATCCTGTCTCTACTGGTACTGTGTGCTTTAAAGATATTTGCTGGATTCTGTATCATAAGCTATTGTCTTAGTCAGGGTTTCTATTCCTGCACAAACATCATGACCAAGATGCAAGTTGGGGAGGAAAGGGTTTACTGAGCTTACACTCCCATGCTGCTGTTCATCACCAAAGGAAGTCAGGACTGGAACTCAAGCAGGGCAGGAAGAAGGAGCTGATGCAGAGGCCATGGAGGGATGTAACTTACTGACTTGCTTGCTTCTCCTGGCTTGCTCAGCCTGCTTTCTTATAGAACCCAAGACTACCAGCCCGCAGATGATACCACTCACAAGGCGCCCTCCCCCCTTGATCACTAATTGAGAAAATGCCTTACTGATGGATCTCATGGAGGCATTTTCTCAACTGAAACTGCTTTCTCTATGATAACTTCAGCTTGTGTCAAGTTGACACACAAAACTAGTCAGTACAGCTATCAAAAGAAGAAGGCAGAAAGAGAACCATTCATCTAGCTCTGGTAAACAAGATCACTGTCCTTTGATGGTGTGGACAGTTAACTTTGGGAAGCTTAGAAAATGGGCATTGAGTTGCACAGTTTAAAAGACATAAGTGAATTTGTTAATTCTGCCAGTGTTGTCTGTGCTTTAGTTTATATTAGCAAGTGGTGCAGCTTGAGGTACTCTTCATGAAACTTCTAGCTATAAGAGTCTCAGAGCCCGTTACTAAATCACTGCCTTTATTTTAAAGAGCCCTAAACAACCTTTTGTTATTCTTTCATTCTGTCTACTCAATAAATACTAGAAAATGCTAACCTGTTATAATCTTAGCTCTAATGCTGGCTTGCTTAAGTACTGGTGATGTAGTTTGGTCTAATGCTTCTTTTATGTTAATTGGGTCCCCAAAACTGCACAAGAATCTTCATGTCCACACATAAGACGCTGAGGGTCCCTGCCCCCAGTTGATTTTGATTGGTAAATAAAGTTGCCAGCAGTCAATGGCTGGGCAGGGAGACAGAAGTGTGCCCTTTAGGATTCCCGGGCAAGGGATTGAGGGAGGAGGAAGGACAGAGCCACCATGCCAGGGAGGAAGAAGTATGCAGCAGGCCTGAGAGGTGCAGAGGAGAGAGCATAGCCATCATGTAAGAGTTGGGGATCCTGGCCCAGGAGGGCTGCAGGTTTGGGTCTGGGGCAACCAAGATGCAATAGAAGTTTTAGTAAGTGATGAGTTGAGATTATCAGAAAGTACACCAGCCATGTGGAGGTTAGGAAGTGGCCCAGCCATTGAGCTGTCTAAGGCATATTAAAATATAAGGCTGCCTGTATGTGTGTCTTTCATTTGGGAACCCAGAACATTGGGGCGGTAGCACCGAGCACCACTGCCAGCGTTGATTTGAGTAGCATTAATTGGCTACTACAACATACTAACTGTAGACTGTGAATGTCCTCCAAAATGAAGACAATCACAGAAGGAGCTTTGAGATAAATAGGTGTCAAGTCACATCCTATCACAAAACAAGATATTTATCAACTTTACAGCAAGTAAAGAGTTATTTAAGGAAGTATATATAACCATAAAATATTATAGATTCAATTGTGAATATTTATAGCAAACATTGAGTATCTAATCATGACATATGTAACTAAGGCAAAAAACTTTGCCTCATGTAACAATAGTCAGATATCAATATGGACAACGAGTAAAATCCAAAAAGTCAACATATAAATATCATTTATAAATACAAAAAATCCCAGAACTAGATAAGGAAATTAAATGTAATTGATTTCTTGAGAACAGAAAATGTATTGAGTAAGGCTGAGGATGACCGTAGACCCCCCTTTTCAGCATCAGATCCTAGAACTATCTTATTCACACATTAAGCACATGCATAATTATGGCAGCCACGATGTCATACCACTAAGATCTCCATGGTGGGAGTGGAATTCACTGACCATCCAAAGCTGCTGCTTCCACTAGAGCCTGTGAGGCTGTAGTACCAACCAGCTCTGACCTGAACACAATCCTCCAGTGAGAAGCTTTGACACAGGACAAAGCCTGGATGAATGGTCTTCAGAACTGTTCTTGCGTTCTGAGGCTCCTCCTACCCAAGCGTCCCTTCTCTCCTCTGTAGAGAACTTGAGGCTCTCTCCCTGTTACTGCCCCTTCTCCTTTAATCTTCACAGGACCATCCCTGAGGAAATCTCCTTTCAGTTAACCTCAACTTTGTGACTTTTTTTCTTAAAAGAAAGAAACTAACAAAGTAATAATACTGATAACACCTTGTTTAATTGAAAATTAAAAGTAGAAAATGGACCCCATTAAAGGATTTGTAGTATTCAAATACAGCTTTGCCAATTAAGAAAACCAAGGACAAATTCAACAATACTGTATGTGTGTCTTCTGAGTTTTAAACCATCCTGGTAGAGGAAAGAGTATGGGGTTTGGGACAGGGTCAGCTGTGTGAAAGACTAGCTTATAACTTACCAACTCAGTGATATGGGTACAATAGAGAATCATTATTCGTAAAGAACACTTCTCTTTTGGATTGTTGTTTAAAACTAAATGAAACAATTCAGATCAAGTGCTAGGAATAACAAGAATGATGAAACTGGGTGGGAATGAAAACAGCCCAATGGAAGCGAGAGTGTACACTTACAACACTGCTTTGTAATCAGAGACCTTCTTGATGTCAGGACCTGTGTCCCGCAAAGCCTATTCGTAAGGATCTAGAATGAGAAAATAACAGAAACACAGCAAGGTTGAGCAATAAAGATGCTCATATGGTTTTTTTTTATAAAAATAAACCAATGTAAAGTAACAACTAAAATAGTAAAAATAATATTTAAACACTGAAGTGAAATATATTCTTCAACAATTCAAAACTATTCATAATTTTAAATAGTATAGGAAAATACTCATGGTAGAATGATAGGCTTTAAATGTCAGAATAATACCTACATATTACAAAATAAACAAAAATACTATGGGTTTTTTTTTAATTACAGTGTTATATGGCATGCCAACAATGGCCAATTCTACAGTATTGTGTATATGTGAGTGTGTAGAAAATGAAAGGGGGAGATAAAAGAAAAGATATGTTTTCAAAAGACAACTGTTGGGCCAGAGAAGTGGTCCAGCAGGTTAGAGTACTTGCTGCCAAACTTGACAACCTGAGTTCAATTCCCATATGGTAAAAAAAAGAACAACTAACTTCCACAAGTTGTCCTCTGACCTTGACACATATTATGGCAAAACACACACACACACACACACACACACACACACACACACACAGACCCATAATAAATAAATAAATTCAATTTTAAAAAGTTTAAAGGCAAATCATAATAGCACATACATCTATGTATATATAGTATATATACGTGTGCATATATTGAACTGATATATAAAACATAAAAATTGAAAGATTAATGAAGCATGAAATATTTCTAAACATATACTTTGTATAACATTCAAAAAGGATAAACAAGTACATTTCCTCAACCACATATCATCTCTTTATTGGTAACTTTGAAAATACTTCATCCCAATTTTTTGTCTTTCTGTGTTTAGGTTACCTCACTCAAGATGATTGTCTCAAGCTCCATCAATTTATATGTAAATTTTATTTTTTTTAAACAACTGAATAATATTCCATTTTGCAAATGAGGCACATTTTCATTATCTATCCATCAGCTGATTGACCATTTCCAAGTTCTGGCTATTATGAGCAGAGCAGCTTGTCCAATAAATGTGGACAAGCAAATATCTCTGTAGTAGAAAGTAGAGTCCTCTGGTGTATATCCAACATTGGTATAACCAGATCTTGTGGTAGATATATTTTCAGCTTTTTGAGGAAATTTCATACTAATTTCCATAGTGGCTGTACCAGTTTGCACTCCCACCAGCAATGGATAAGTATTTCCCTTATTCCACATCCTCACCAGCATGAATTTGTTTTATCGATCTTGGCCAATTTGATGGTGGCAATTCCTCAGTTCATCTTCTATGGTGTGTCAGTTGCAAACCAAGATTAGCCATCACACCTAGCTTCATAAAGCATAATGGTCTGGAGCTTCATCCACGGTATCACAGGTGATAGGAGTGTGTCATCTTTAACAGTTGAGTAGAATTCACGAGTGTGTGTGTGTGTGTGTGTGTGTGTGTGTCAGGGCACGCGCATGCACGCACACACGCATTCATGAAAGAGAGAGAGAGAGAGAGAGAGAGAGAGAGAGAGAGAGAGAGAGAGAGAGAGAGAGAAAGAATGTGTGTGTGCAGTAGCAAACAGTTCAGCAGTGAGGAGTCTCTCCTCTATCCATCACTAGCAGTTGATAAGCCCTTTCTTGTGCAGACCCAGTTGGTTCTTCTCTCCCCAACGCCTTCTCTGTCTTGTACCCTCATCTTCTTCCCACTTTCATGCCACATGTGTCCTTTTGCCCCTCTCCTCAATCCTCAGCATCCCTTTTATTCTCTTTTGGTCTCCTTTCTAAACTTTTAGGGTTTGCCCACATTTATTTCCATGGTGTAAACTACAAGCTAAGAGCCACATACAGGAAAGAATGTGTGCTTGTGTGTGTGTGTGTATTTCTGAGTTTGTATCTAGATGAATGTAATACCTTTCAATTAACAAATGGATTAACAAAATGAACAGATAGCATGCAAAAGAAGAAACACGAAGATCCGTTTTTAAGTTTTCAAAAGCCCTATCTCTTAGGGAAATGTAAAGTAAAACTGCTTTGTGCAGCCGTCTTATCCCAATAAGAACAGCTATGATCAGCACAACTGGCCAAGATGTGGATGTTTCACGCCCCTGCTGGTGGAAGTGAAAACTACTATGGTTATTATGCAGATCAATGTGGAGGCTTTGGGTTTTAAAAACAGAACTACCGTATGATCCAGATATACTATTCCTGGGCATATATATGCCCACGTCATTCATATGCAAAAGAATCCATATCCTACCACAAAGACACTTTCATATCCATGTTTCTTCTCTACTCATAACAAGGAAATGGAAACAGCCTATGAAGATGATTGCATATTAATGGATAATGACGATGAGGTACATGTACACAGTGGAATTTCACGCGTTAGTAGAGAAAATGGGATATTCTGGAAAACAAACAGTTATCCTTCATTTCGAAAGGATCACTCAGGCACAGTATTCTTGATTGACAACTTTTTCTCCAGTACTATGAAAATCTCATGCCATTCAAATCTCGTTGCCATTCAAATCTCCTTGCTCTGGCCTGTGAAATTCTACTCAAGATCCATTCAGGCAAAATAGGATGCTTCGTGTAGTTTCATTTTCTTTCACCGTTGATAATTTTCTTTTTATCTTTCACCTTTGAGAGCTTGACTATAATGATTTGTTATTAACTTAGTTGAGTGTAAATTTGACAGGTGACCCCTCCCCCTCATACATCTGTACATAGGTATCCCAGTATTAGTTGGATTCTCTGTTGTTACTTTTTTGTATTAGTTTTCTATCTCCTTGGTATTCTTAAGTCTTTCCGAACCTTGTTAACTCAAATAATTTGCTCATTTTAAATTGTCCCAATGTCCCCATAAGTTTTCTTTATTCTTTCTCATTATTTTTTCTTTACCAACTGTGTATTTTCACGTAACCTGTCTTGAGCCCGCTAATTATTTTTTATCTTTGATCTATGCTACTTCATGGAGTGTGTTTTTTAGCTGAAGAACCTCTGACTATTTTTAATTGCTTCCATATCTTTGTTAGATCTCTTGACTAGAATTTTGAAATATTTTTATGCCTTTTCTTTGAAATGATTTGGTTTCCTTAAAGCAGCTCCTTTTAATTTTCTGAGCATTCTCCCACCCTAGTCACTGTCTGGTCAGCTTCAGACACTTTGATTACCAGGTGAGGACAGCATTTTCTGCAGCCTCTTGATGATTACTGGTGTGCACAGTGCCTGAGCATTGCAGGGTCAGCTTTTCCAGTCTTCCTCATCTGGCTTTGTTTGTGCCTGTCTTTCCAGAAAGTCAAAACAAGCAGCTTATTTTCTCTGAACCTACAGTCATTTTCACTATTTTTAGCTATGGATGACAGCCGGGTCCAATTTTTCCAGAAGTTTGCTGTTGGTGCAATGTCACTATTTCTACAATAGTTAGATCTTGAGCAATTCAAGTCCAAGTATGCCTCAAATACACTGTTGGTATGTGAAAGAACCTGAGCACAAAAAGAAAGGAACAGTTTACAAATGTAACCACTTAGGGGCATGTGTCTTACATTGACACCAGAGCTGTTCCAGACCCCCCCCCCCCATCTGTAGGTAGGCCTGGGAAGCAGGGATGTCAAGATCTGCTTAGTGCTAGTTTTCATAAGGACTAAGTTGCAGGGCAAAATCTAATATTCACTACCATGGCTTAAACCAAATAAATTAGGTTTTGTACCTTGCTATGGTGCCCAGGGTTGGAACAAAGTTGATTTCTACCTAGCTAACAAGGCGTGTCACACCAGTCTCACAGTCACAAGGACCTGCAGTCTCAGGGATACATAGAGGCCTGTATAGTAGCTGGTAATGATGTAGTCCAAGACACAAGTTCATCTCACCAGAGCCCAGGCTTCTGGTTCAAGAGAAACATTTGCAAGGCTGGAGGTGTAGCTCAGATACAATACTTGCCTGACATGCACAAAGCCCAGGATCCAATTGCCACCAATGAATAAACTGGATGTGAAGAACAATGCCTGCATCCTAGTACCTGGGAGGTGTAGAAAAAAGGAAAGAAGTCCCAGGTCAAGGTCATCTCTGGTCTATACCAAGTTGGAGGACAGCCTAGGATGTGTGAGACACTTAGTCAAAGGGAAAACAAAATCAGTGAGCAATAACCTGGTAGCGTCTGTGCTACACGACAGTGAGAACAGTAGTAGAGACACTCAGTCTTGGTAAGTAAGGTTGATGCTAATGTGCTTCATGCCTGAGTTTAACATTTCTGGGGGTTTTCACAGCACAGGAAGAGAATGGATATGGCCCAGGCCAATCCACGTCAAAAAATAATGGCAGAAGCTCAAATCTTTCCCAGTAGCACACAGGCTTCAGCCCTGGTGGCCCCATCTATGAGCTCTGTCCTGTACAGAGCTTTTGGTTGCTGGGTCTCATAACTGAGATCCTGGAACTGGCACCTAAGCCCTGCCCTGGCTCTGGCACCCTCAGTTTCACAGATCGGAGTCTTGAACCTTCTCTGCTCCACTGAGATTGAAGAATGGTTAATGGGGGCATTCTTTTGCCGCCTAGTTTACCAAAGGTCCAGCAATTGGTCAGATGGTAGAGGTTGTGGGAATTTGAATGTGAACCAGGGATCTAGTCTGAGGCTTCAAATTCTCTACATCCAAAGTGAGATGCATCTCTCAATGGGCTGCTTGGAGTGAGAGGCAGAGGGGTGAGGCAGGAACCCCTCCTGTCTTCAGTACATCTTTTCACTTAGTTATCTTGAGCTCCGTGTTCTCTCACCTGAGTCCTTCCCTCTGGTGAAGGTAGTTTGTTTAAGGAGCTGCATCTGTGAGGAGATGATCCCTCAGGCATCTAATGCTGACCTCACCATGCTGCTCTCCTCTTCTTAACTGGGGAAAGTCTGAAACAATCAGAAATAATAGTATGGCAATTCTGTTAGTCAAAAACTTAGCGATCAATAAAAATGGAGCACCCCAGGGTAGATCTAAGAAAGTAACAACAATGAATTCCTAATTGTGAATAAATAGCTCTAAATAAAAAGTAAACTTCACCACAGTTTATCTAACATCTAGCAAATGCAGCAGAACAAGAGGCTTACAGTTAGTCGTCAAAATATAAATGCTGTGCTTAAAATTGGACATTTACTATCATCAAGAACATAGAAAGGGTGAGAAAAATAAAATAAAAATAAGTTTTGATATAGTATAAATATGCATTCTCTAGATCCTCTACGTCTGCATTTAGACAGGTAATTTACATTGAGTTTTGAAAAGCATGAGAGTTACTTAATTTTCTTTAGACAGCCGAATGAGCATATTCATTGTTTATCACTGCCAACAAGGTAGAGAGTGGCATATCATCTTATAGAAACAAATAGCAATCAACGTGCAGGATGCTCTCCAACTTCATGTTTCTAGCAAAGCAGACAAAGGTTGAAGGTGCCAAGAGTGAGAAGAGAGTTCAAAAGAGCCTGAACCATTCCTTAAAATACAGCTGAGAGGAGCTGATTCCACAGTTACATGGGCTGAAGTTCTCCATACTCTTTCTGTGACCTATTACCCACTTTCTAATTCTCCAACTCTGCTTTCATAAGGGATTAAAGCAGCCACCCAGGACTCTAGAATGGAGATGGCTAAAATGTCACATGTGTATGTTTTAATTGATCAGTTTTCTCAAATAGTTGTAATAACCAGATAGAGCTGCTAGTGTGGGGCAGGCACTCTACCACGGGTTTCCTAAATCTCATCTCTCCTGAGTCTCTTGATGCCCTTAGCTAATGCAACTGTTATACTTATTTTACATAGATTAAAGATAATGAAGTCAGGGAAACTGAGAAATTCCCACAACCACCCAGATAGAAACTAAACAAATGTTAGTGAAAACCCAAGTGACCTGTGTCTAAGATATCCCTCTTTACTAGAATCTTTTCATATCCAGTCTCATCTGAGTGGGGAAACAACATGGTATAAATGCCAAGGCTGGACCTCTGATCTTGACCTTAAAGTGCTCCCTTCTTCTTGAGTATGGATCAGTCCTAGAGACTGGCTTCTACTGAGATTATGATACCAAAAGACTGGCTTTGATCATTCCTGTCTTCAGAGGAGTTGGGATAGGTAAGTTCACTGATGGAAACTGAAGAAGAGTTAAATTTTTTAAGCAAAAGAAAAGGATTGAGTGTCTTAAAAATGAGTTAGATGAGGAGTTAGTAAGTGAGGAAAAGAGAAAATGTCCTGTGATTCAAGGCAAAGAGACTTGGAGAGGCCAGTTTTTCTAGGCAAATGAGCATTCTACATGTATTGCCCCCCCCAGTCACACAAAATTTAAGGACAGCCAAGTCTATATGGCAAGTCATTGAGGCCTTATCTCAAGAAAAATAATAAAATAAACAGCAACAAAAAGAACCACAAAAAATTTAAAAACAATAATAAAGAAATTTTGAGACACGGTGGCAAACATCTATGCTCCCAGCACTTATAAAGCTGAAGCAAAAGCATCACGTGCTCAAGGATAGCCTGAGTTACATAGAGAAGTTGAGCCATGTAACATATTAAAACTTTGTCTAAAGATATGTCTAAATATGATTTTCATTTACCTAAATTACTTTACAGAGTATTTCTAAAAAATAACATGAAATTAGTAAATAATGGCAGAAAAGATGTATACAGAGCCCAAAAGAAAAATGAAATCCAAAAAAAATCAAACGTTTAAAAGTTATAATTATTTAATGATAAAAATAATCACCCCAAGCCTAAAACTACAAAACCCTTCTGTAGTTCCCCCACTTTGAGCTCAGCAAATTTTCTATAATTTTGTGACTTTCTTCCCGTAGTGAGTTCTAGCTTAGCTTTGCTTTATAAATAGGTTGTCTGATGACATTCTGAGAACCCAACATATGTTAAGATAACATTTAAGTATCTCAAATATAAGCAATGGTTTATCAGGTGAGAGTTTATAAATGAGATTGTTTTTCTTTTCTTTCTTTCTTTTTTCCCAGATCTGAACATCAACCTCTAACCCTTGGAGAACCTGTAGAAGCCAGTAAACTACAAGAAGAAAGAAGCCACAGTAAAAAAAACAGTAGAACATGCTGTGGTATAAAGTGGGAAAAGGGAATAATCGGGGATGGAAGGGTTAAATAAGGAGAAGATAAGACAAAGGATAACTAACACCATTTTCTAAAAAAAACTGGAAAGCTACAGCTTTATAAAATCCCTATTAAAAATACACATGTACACACACACACACACACACACACACACACACACACACCATATAAAAATGTTTAGAGTTACACCCTATGATGCCATAGGTTGCTAAATAAAATGTGTAGTTCCAAATTAAAATACTTCCCTTAAAACTGTGGGTCAGAGTGTTTTCAAAGAGTCATTGCAGCTACTGTTCCTGGCGGTTATCCCATGGGACCGGCATCTTTACCATGCTGGGGTTTCTCACTGTAACTAGGCTTCACCAGTAGGTTCTCTTCATGATGCCGAGCCTCAGCTTCTTTGGCACTTTCAGTCCTGGGCCATCAAGTGCAACTGAGGTGGCATGTTCATCCATGGCCTTCCCTGGCCCCTCACAGTGCGCAGGACTCAGCTGCTCTCCATGACCTCTTCATGGCTTCAAAGCCAGTACTACCATCTCTCTTCATAATGCTCAAGCCACCCCACTTCTCTTTCTCGCCTATCTGTCTACAACATACTTGAACATTTTGGTGGCTGCTGCTGCAGGCTGCCTACATGACAGGCCAGCCCCTGGGTGA
>CM052705.1:70680067-70710261 GCA_028551405.1 Uromys caudimaculatus | reverse complement strand
GAAAGAAAGAAAGAAAGAAAGAAAGAAAGAAAGAAAGAAAGAAAGAAAGAAAGAAAGAAAGAAAGAAAGAAAGAAATTTTAAAAATTTAAAAAATAGACATGCAGATAAAATGCCTATATATCTAAAATAAAATAAATTAGCCTTTAATGAATAAAATTTTAAAACATCTGAAGTGCGTAACTTTCAAAATGTTTTGATTGAAAGAAATGTCAAAGTTAACTAAGTGGATACTTATGAAGAGCAATAGTTCTTAATAGTACTTTTATATTTCTAAGTATTGGTCGATTTTATAATTAGAAGGCATAAATTGGCAGCAATTTTAAGAAAGACAAAAAAAACCATACCTTCAGGACATATAGTTAACTTTTCCTGCCCTGGATTCTGTGATTCATTAGACCGCCTTGGCACTTTGAAATTATTACATATCAAAGCATAAACGGTGTGTCCAGCTTGTGGTTCAAAGAATTAGAAGCCACAGAAGAGTGGCAAACAGTGTCTCACAGGAAGGAGCTACAGAGCAAGCAAGTTATACACAGGATGAGATTGTTTGAAAATGCCCACTGCTCCCTTGTTATGTTAAGCCGTGCTGCATGTGTTCAGTTTTATGTATTGCAGGTCTTTATGTACTTCAGTCATATAAGTTGTATTTTATTTTTTAAGAAAAGTACAAACCTGCAATCAAGGTACTTTGAACAAGGCAATGCTGTGAACCCACTGAAAGCTTTATTCTGCCCACTAAGGCAGTATTCTTAAGATGAAAGGTCATTATTATCTCTTCTAAGACGACACCTTGTCTGCGCCATGGTCTTCTTGTTCAATAACTTCCATTTAAAATTTTTTCTGCTTCCAAATCAAAGAAAATATTGAGGTACATGATGTATCTCTGAAGATCTAAGACCCCAAATGCTTTGGGCCTTTAAAAGAGAAATCACAAAGGACTATAAAGCAGGATGAAAGATTAGCTGTGGCCCTTCTACAGATTAGAACCAAAAGAGTGTGTTTGGCTTGTAAAAATCAATGATTTATTACTTTTCAGCTAACCCCCAATGTCTCTGTTATGGACTTTGGAAATGTCTCTAGGTGTCAAGTATAAAAGAAGGAGAGACAGACTTAGCATATAGACTGAGTCTATCACTGTCAATAACACTATAAAAACATAATACAAAATATTTCCCAAGTCCCTTCTGGCTAGTAAGAAAGACCAAGACCTAAGCTCAGAAGCATACAAGGTCTTGATTTATGGCTACCATTTTCAACACACTGGCTCACTTGCTCATAATAAAGTTGAAATCATAATACTCCTTTTATATTTAGGAGCAGTCTATTTTCAGGCCATGGCACAGGATTCAGAAATACCTAGGGAAACATGTTGTTGGATGTATTATTGTGTGTTAAGAATACAAACTCTGAGAACATGACAAGGATAAATTGCTGAATCACCCAACCCCTCTACTAATAGAATAGAATAGAATAGAATAGAATAGAATAGAATAGAATAGAATAGAATAGAATAGAATAGAATAGAATAGAATAGAATAGAATAGAATAGAATAGAATAGAATAGAATAGAATAGAATAGAACTGCTTTCATATTGGCTATGGCCGAACTGATGACAATTCTAACTTCCGAGGAAGATTAGATCAGAACTTGCTTAGGAATGTGTAGTTTAATGTTACTGGTAGGACCTAACATTTGCTCCCTATTTCTTCAAGGGCACTTTAAGTTGCTTAATTTAAAGGCATTATACTAATAATTACCATTTCAGACCCAGTGGAAGAAGGTGCTCATCAAAACATAAGGGAGTATGCTGGCTAGTTTTATGTCAACATAATACAGCTAAAGTCATTGGAGAAGAGGGAGCTTCAACTAAGAAAATGCTCCCATAAGCCAAGATCATCTATAGGCAAGGTTATAGGGCATTTTCTTAAGTAGTGATTGATTTGGGAGAGCCCAGCCTATTGTGGGTGGTACCACCCCTGGACTGGTGGTTCAGGGTTCTATAAGAAAGCAGACTGAGCAAACCATGGGGAACAAGCAAGCAAGCAGCACTCCTCCATGGCTTCTGCATCAACTTCTGCCTCCAGGTTCCTGACCTATTTGAGTTCCTGTCCTTACTTCCTTCATTGAGGGACAGTGATCTGGAAGAGTGAAACCGAATAAACTCTTTGCTCTGAAAGTTGCTTTTGATCCTAGTATTTCATTGCAGCAATAGTAACCCTAACTAGGACAGGGAGTGACTTTGATTCTTAAGTTTCATTGACCAAACCTTTGGCTCATTCATCCATATGCATGCTTCACATATGTAAGGACCATCTCAGTGCACATGGCCTATGGCATATCTCAGAAATACAGGAAAAGGTAAAGTATGGAAACTTGGGGTTTGGGTCACTTAGTTATAGGATGATGTCTTAGACTGCAGTTTTGAATTTCATTTTTTTTATTATCTTTAATCTTCCTTTACAGTCCAGTCGTTATTCCCTCCCATTCTGCCCTCCAACAGTTCCTCATCCCATTCCTCCTCCCCCATGTCCAAGAGGATGTCCCCACATCTCCCCTGACACACACACACACCCTGCCTGGCCTCCCCATTCCTTGGCGCCTCAAGTCTCTCCAGGGTTAGGTGTGTCTTCTCTCATTGAGGCCAGACCAGGCAGTCCTCTGCTGCCTGTGTATCGGGGGCCTTGGACCAGCTAGTATACGCTGTCTGGTTGGTGGCTCAGTGTCTGAGAGATCTTGGGGGTCTAAGTTTGTTGAGACTGCTGGTCTTCCTATGGGGTTGCCCTCCTCCTCAACTTCTTCCAGCCTTTCCCTAATTCAACCACAGGGGTCCCTAACTTCAGACCATTGGTTGGGTGTAAGTATCTGCTTCTGTCTCAGTCAACTGCTTGCTAGGCCTCTCAGAGGGCAGTCATGCTAGGCTCCTGTCTGTAAGTACATCATAGCATCAGTAATAGTGTCAGGCCTTGGAGCCTCCCCTTGAGATGGGTCACAATTTGGGCCCGTCACTGGACCTCCTTTATTTCAGTCTCTTCTCGATTTTTGTTCCTTCATAATGATTCTGTTAAGCTGATGACAATTTCAAAAACTAACAAAAGCTAGCAAATATTCACAGTGGGTCAGCACTGAAGAAAATATGTTACATCATTGCATGCTAAACCCAAGGTGAAAAGAACTAGAACAAAATAAATTTTAAGGATGCTGCTCTGAAATTAAGAACCATAGTTTCCTGCTGCTTAGTAGCCTTATAAACAGTACTACTAATAGTGTACTGTATTAGTATACTGTATTAGTGTACACTCCCCCAAAGTTGTAATTTTGTCACTTTATAGGACATATTGGCTACATATTAATGTCTCAAACTGTTTATATGAGAGGTAATTTATTTCCAAATCAACACCTTCACTTCTATCTCTTCAAATAGAAAACAATTGCCAAAACTATAAGAATGAAAACAAACATTAATTTGCAAAAGGTTGTTTATTACATTCACAGCTGGAAGGCTAATAAACCCTGGAAAGATATTTTCCATTCTAGTCAAACTCAAATAATAGTGTCTACATCTTCATTTAACAGAAAATAACTCTGAAAGAAAGATATTAATCTCTAAATCCCTGCCATTCATCATTAAGGGCAAATTAGGTAAGTGCCTGCTGCTTCTGCCATTTCAATAATTCATAGGTTCTCCGGCAAAGCTGTTTCAGTTATGTCTCTAAGAATAAAGTGTATTTACTGCTAAATTCACAGAGGGACTTTAAACAACTTTGTTTGATGTTTCATGAACTAAGTTCTAGCCAATCTGAATGAGTGGGACATCATTTAACTACCAGTCTCACTCTTGACCAAAACAGAAAAGTGATTGGAATGGAACTTGTCTACGCCCTCATTCATTTTGGGGTTCTCTATCACTCCAGCTACTTGATGCTCTGACGTTGTCTAGTTGTCTGGTGACTACCCAGAGTTAACTCCTTTTACTTTCACCTTATTACAGCAGAAACTGATTCCTACTACAATGTGTACAGTACTCATTCACCATGTCTACCCTCACAGGAATATTTAACTTTAAATATTAATAGGAAAAGAACAAACCTCTGTTAATACTTAAGTAATCTGTCTTCTAAACCAGGGCAATAAATCAAAATGAAGGATTTCAAGCAGTTCATACAGAGCTGAAAATTGATCTGGAAGACATTTTAGGCTGCCTCTCATCCAAGATTGGTCCAGTCCAGTGTTCAAAAATAAATAGAGTTAATCATCCATCTGTTTATGGCTCTATAAATATCCATCTCTTTACTCACCAATTGTAAAGTATTTCCTTTACTCAGTCAACACTTGCACTTTTATCCAATGATACTCTATTCCAGATACTACTTGTATCCTAAAGGCCCAAGTGCTGATGGAGATCACTGAGCCTGCCCTCTTGCAGCTCACCGTCTGTGGTGAAGATGCATGTTACGAAAGTGTTGGGGTCTGGATGGCCTCCAGTTCCTTTCTCAAGCACAAACATTGACCCAGATGTGGTTCACGACTGTGGAAAACTGGAGGCATTATATAAGGCCCCATGTCTTAGGGGTCAAAACAAGGACAAAAGGAAGAACTCAGAGAAAGGGGTCAAAGATACAGTTTGCTCAAGCTCTGCAGTATAATCTCTAGTAACTAGATAAATTGTATGTAAAAAGCAAATGGGAAAAACAAGAGTTGTTCAGTCTTGAAGTGAACCATGAGTCTTATGTCTCTCTCTACCATTACCCACCTTCCCATGTTCCTATGATGAACACAGATATGCTGACCATGGCATGAATTTTTTTAAAAAGTAAACATAGTAATTTCATATTTTTAAAAAAATCTATGGGGTAATAAAGTGCTAAGACAGGTTGGGCATAGAGAAAAGTAATGAAGGAAGATCTTTCTTACAGAGGTTCATCTCAGGCTGAAGTATGAAAATAAGCCAGCCAACCAAAGTACTGAGGGAAAAAAAAGCATTGCATTCCAGGCTAGGAATTTCCTGGAAGTCCAAAATCTTTACTCTAGAAGCAGGCTTGTCACATTTCAAGAGCAAAGAGACATCAGTATCTTACAGAAAAAAAATGAAGTGTGCTGTAAGGCTAGAAAGACAGCAGGAATCAAACCTTGAAGCCTTAAGTCTCCTCTCTGAGGGGGTGGCAAGTCATGGATGAGATGAAGAAGCAGGTCTGACATGTTTTATAGCTTGCCACTCTAGTATTCCACCTTGCCAGAACCAAACCATAGCTTTGTTTGGTTGGATTTTTGGTTACTTGCTTAGTTGGTTGGTTGGTTAGCTGGTTAGTTGTTTGGTTGGTGGGTCAGTTGGTCCAGGTTTGTTTTTTCATCTTAATACCTAAGAAATTACATTCTAGAATTAAAATGGTTGAAGCACTTGCCTTCACTTCTTTTGAAGAGTTATATAACTTCTGTTGGTCAAAGCATAGTCAGGTTTTAAGCGTAGAAAACAGGAGGGAATTGAATTTAGTAATACAAAACAGCTCTTCATTCCTTCTCTCTACCCTTGCTGAAATAGATCCTGCTAGTCTTCCTACCTTCAACAAATGGCCCTTACCCAACTGTTCTGTCCAAATACTACTTGATGACCTTCTCTCATAATTCGCATCTATTTATTAATACCTTCAAAGTAAACCACCTTGTAACTCTTACTAATATTATGTCTGTTCCTGAGTAGCACATCTTCACATTATCTCTTCTAGGTTTTTATTTCTACCTTCTAACACTTGACTTTTGCTGTTACCCTTAGCATGTACAGTCTACACTTCACATAGCAGAAAGAGTGATATTTTACAGCCAAAAGATCATGTTACCACCATACCTGCATCTCTCAAATGGACTACTACTATGTGCAGTAAGTCTAGACTTCCTATCAAACTATGTGAGATTCTGATAATCTGGTTCTCACCCTTCTCTATAACCTAGCGCCTCCAGATCCTCTTTGTCAGATCTCAACCCTCCCATTCCAGAGCTTCTTAACTATCTTTTCTCCATCCTCCTTTCCCAGATACTCAAAACCTCTGGAATGTTCACTGATGTGATCATTAGAATTGTACCCTATAGGCTCATATATTTGTATGATTAGTCCCCAGTACATGAACTTTTTGGAAAATTAAAAGATATAGCCTTGTTGGAAGTGGTGTGTACACTAGGAGTGGACTTGGCCTAAGCCAGGCTCGGGGGGGGGGGGGTATGCACACACATGTGCACATGGCATGTCTGTCAATCTTTGTTTCTCTTTCTGTCTCTCTCCCTCTCCAATCCTCTCTAACCCTCTCATCTCTCTCTCTCTCTCTCTCTCTCTCTCTCTCTCTCTCTCTCTCTCTCTCTCTCTCTCTCTCTCCATGTAGCTCTCAGCTACTTCTCCAGCACCATATCTACATGCATGCCACCATGCTCCCCACCTTGATAATAATGGGCCAAACCTCTAGACCTGTAAGTAACCCCTCCAATCAAATACCTTCTTTTATGAGTAGCTTTGGTCTCTTCGTAGCAAAAGAATAGTAACTAAACCAACTGGCTAATTCTTGGCTTTCATTTTCAACTCCAAGGCAGCCTTTTGCTGATCATCCAACTACATTTCATCTTCTCAAATTCAACTACCCCCAAGTTGTAGGGTCATAGGATTCTTATGTATTCTCAATAACTACTGAGGAAATCAGAACAGTTGTGGTGTATGCAGATTGCATCTATCAATAAGTATATTACAATTTTAATGGATAGTTTGAGATTATATGCTTACTGAATCATTTTCTAATAAAAGTTATCTCATACAAATATTTCCAAATTGAAAAAAATTAGAGCACTATTTTTTATTTCATGCTTTGAAAAGTCTCTCATTATCTGAGATATTAAAAACATTTGGGCACTCAAACTTGCTCTTACATGCAATTCAATGTAAGCTATTCTCCTAGCTAAATTATATGAATAAAATTCAGCCTTACATATATACATACTTGTAAAAGAAACTTTTTTCAGAAAATTATAGATACTTTACTAACACTTCACAGATGGAAATTTCTTAAAGACTAATTACAATATGTAATCTATCACTTTATCAATAAGCTTCTGTACTACAACAAAATTTATTTCTCAATCTTGAATTGTGAATTTGATTATATAACATCATGAATTGGTGATTAAATACCGGCCCACTGAGTTAAACAGAACCAGATGCTGAAATATTTTATTATGTGATAGTCCTACTTTTCTTTGGGAGGTACTTTCTAAAACTGTTTCTTGGATGCTGAAATGAAAGATTGTACCAAACACTACAAACACTATGTCTTTCTATACAAAAATACTTATAATAAATTTAGTTTATAAATTAGACATAGTAAGAGGTGAATGATGATACTAAGATATAAAATAATAATAGTATGTTGTAATGAGAATTATTTAAAATTTATAAATTATGTGAACAAGGTGGTACAGCCAGTAATTGAAACATTGGAAGGTGGAGACAATAGAATCATGAATTTGAAGCCAGAAAAACCCTATCTTGGTCAAGAATTGGTGGGAGCTGGAGAAATGGCTCAGTGGTCAATAATACAAACTGCTCTTGAAGAGGACCAGAGTTCAGCATCCATTACAGATGTTAGGTACCTCAAAACCACCTGTAACTCCAGCTCTGGGGGATCCAACACCTCTACCCTCTGGGCTCTTCAGGCACCATTACATGTGCATGTATGCACACATGAGAGAGACAGAGAGAGAGAGAGAGAGACAGAGACAGAGACAGAGACAGAGACAGAGAGACAGAGACAGAGAGACAGAGACAGAGACAGAGAGACAGAGAGAGAATTAAAAATAAAAATAAATATTTTTAAAGGAACTTGTGAGTTGATATTTCTAAAAATGCTTCTTGCTGAAGCTTTTTCCATGTTATCAACAATCCAACATTTTTTTTAAAAGAACTGAACAGCATTATTTAAAAAGAAAGAAATGATTATATAACTTTCTGATATCATACATATTCCTTGCAACCTAATTTCTCAATAATAATGATGATGGAAATAGTAATAATAATAATTTAGCATAATGTCACTGCAAATATTACTGACTTGATTCCAGTAGCCTTTATGCTTAAGTTTATATTAAGATAAGAAAAGAAAAAAGCCAATACCTACAATCCACTGAAGATGGGTTTTTTTTGTTTTTGTTTTTGTTTTTTACTTAATTGTTTGGGGTAGAATTGTATCCAGCAATGAGTGTCTCCATGGCACCTTCATGTAGATGTGACACAGTACTTTTTTCTCCTCCAGTACCTTCTCCCATTGCCTTCTCCTAGGGACCTCCTAATCCCACTGATTTCTTCCTTCTCCTAATTAGTTCTGGGTTCTCCTTCCTATTACATGCATTAGCTTCTCTGATGTCCATCACCTTTAAGAAAATATCTGCCCCTCATGATCCTGTTTCTAGTCTGTGACCTTCATTTATACAAGTATATATACACAGACACATGTATATGATTTTGAATTTAGGTTTGTACATGCAATATTTGAAGAACACTTAAATGTCTGAGATTTTGGCAGAGAACTCCATGTGAAACTGTTCCCATGCTTCAAGTTACAGTAATAATGCTATACTTTTGTGCTTACTTAGTCCCACATTTATTTGACAAATATTAATTTAATACTATATTAGATGTTGTAGCAATTTTGAGTACATATCCTCATGATCTGTGGCATAATGCTATATTCTTGAATAACTCTACTCAAGGCAGATTGAAGACATGTCCTATGAGAGAATTCGCATCCGACAAAAGTTCCAAGATCATTTACAGCACTATTCACCAAAGGTATTTAAAGGAAATTGGTGCCGGTTGAGCCCCGCTTTGAAGGATGGACTGGATGAATCCCAAGATACTAAGTCAGAAAAAAATGAGATGAAACCCAATCAACACATTCAAGCATTCAAGAAAGAAACATTGATTTCCTCTTTCTACTTTCCTCTACAAGCTCTCACTCTGTGGACTCTGTAAACACAGTCTTATTTTTTCCCCAAACTTCTGAGAAGTGCCGAAGCACTGTGGGTTGGGGATGATAATTCCCAAGGCTTAGTCTACACACATGTACTACTGTAACATCCAGCATTTTTAATGATATTTCCCATTTAACTTCTATATATCTCTGTCATTTACACATACAGTTGTGAGAGAGAAATCTTTATGATCAATGGGATTTCCATTTCCTTCTCTAGAGTTGTGCAGTACCCTCATGGCACTACAGTGAATAGATCACCAGCTCCCTCTTTTATTGGGCCCACTATGCTACTGTTCCAGTCTTTTTCTTATCCTGAGGAATGTTTTGTAGACTACTAGGATGTTATACACTTTTTTTCTCTTCCTTGTGATAAATGTTCTATTCCTATATACTCTCTTCGCACGAAGAACTTGAAACACAAAATTCAAAGTTGTTATCAACATGTTTCTATTTCTTATTCTACTCAATCTCTCTTCTGAAGCAGTGAGCTCAAAAGTTACTGGGTGGCAATAAGAAAGTTTGGAAAAACTAAAAATATAAAAGTTTTGTTGTTGCTGTTTTTAAATATATCAGCCATGTTACACAAATAAGTAGTTGATGCCAGGTTTCTGGATGCTTTCCAGAAGCAAACAAAGAGATGAATATCCAGGAACAAAGAAGGAAATACTAAGAAACCATAACAACAGGAATTTATTGAGGCAGAAAGCAAAGAACAGAAAACACCATATCCAGGAAGTAGGGGTCTCCAGAGCTGGTAGATTACCAAGTTGCCTCTGAGTTACTCCATCTTAGGGACCCCAGAACCTTTTCCCCTTTTGTCTCCTTCCCACACTTGAGGAAGAACACTTCATACTCATCAAAGGAAAAATCTACCAAGATAACATTTCAATTCTTAACATCTATGCCCCAAACACAAAAGTGTCCACTATTGTAAAAGAAACAGCTTAAATCACATGGTGACTCATACACTGACAGTGAGAGAGATTTCAATACCCAACTCTCCAAAACTGACCACATACTTGAACATAAAATAAGTCCCTACAGATACAAGAAATTTGAAATAATTCCTTGTATTCTATCAGACCAGCATGGACTACTAAAGCTGAATTTCAACAACAGAAAGCTTGCAAACTCATGGAAATTTAACAACTCTCTACTGAATGAAAAATGAGTCAATAGAAATAAAGAAAGAAATTAAAGACTTTCTGGAATTCAATGAAAATGAAAACACAGCATACCCAAACTTATAGGGCACAACGAAAGAGGTGCTAATAGGAAAGTCCATAGCACTAAGTGCCTACATTTAAAAAAAGAAAAAAGAAAAGAAAGAATTCATGCTATCACCTTAACAGCACACTTCAAACTTTAGAACAAAAAGAAGTAAGCATACCAAGAGGGGGAAATGGCAATAAATAATCAAACAAAGGGCTGAAATCAATTGAAAGGAGAGCAATGCAAAGAATCAATGAAACAAAGAAATGCTTCTTTGAGAAAATAAACCAGTAAGATAAGCCTTTATCCAAACAAACAAAAAAGCAGAGAGATTATTTGAATTAACAAAATCAGAAACCAAAAGGAGGCAAAACAACCCACAATGAGGAAATTCAGAGAATCATACTTTAAAAACCTGTACTCCAAATTGGAAAATCTAAAAGAAATGAACAATTTTCTCAATAGGTACTACTTATGAAAGTTAAATCAAGGCCAGATAAACAACTTAAATAGAATTATAATTCCCAATGAATTAGAAGCAGTCATTAAATGTCTCCCAACCAAGAAGAGCTCAGGGCCAGATGGTTTTTGCGCTAGTGATGACATACTATTTAATAGTAGCCTTTTTTATATATGTAGAAGGAATTTACTCTAAAAGAATAATTCAAAGCATCATATACTAAACGCACTGCTCATTACCAATCTAATTTATCATGGCAAATTTTGATAGGCTGAATGTTTTATATGTCCTATACACTTATACAACTGGTAGTAAAGACAGATCTCATATCTGCTTAACCACAAACACAAAAATAATTTGTTATATGCTTCATTATGTCTATGATGTCAATAAATGATAGAATTTTTCACACCATTATAATCTTTTGATACTACCCTTGAATATTCCATTGATTGGAGTGCCATCTTACAATGAATGATTTTACTCTGTAAATTTCAGTGCATCAACAAGTAATTTCTCATTTTCTGATATCACAGAGAATAACCTGGAGGATTGCACTTTCCCCTATTAAAAATCATCACAAACATTTATGAAGAAATAAGTAAATGATGTACATTGACAGAGCTCATATCCTCACATCTGCAGAGTCAATGGTAAGCTTCTGTATGTGAAAAACGAATGGATTTTAATTCATGTGTTAGGTGGACTTGGTTAGAAACATTGCAATATTAGAATATTTTTGAGTAGATTTTTTTCAAACAAGGCCAGTCTTTATAAGTCAAGTTCATTCTTTTGAGATAAATTATATAATTAAACCACATTGACTATGAATACAATGTGAAAAACAAAGATTTTTAAATTGGTTGTATTTGTTTATTTTTGTTCTGGAGCTTCTTGTTGTGCTAAGTTGCTCTCTAATTTCTTCATGAAGGCACTTGTTGCTGTGAACTTTCCTCTTAGCACAGCTTCCATTATTTGAGTATTTTGCACATTTATTTTCATTGAATTCTAAAAAGTCTTTTGAGTATTTTGCACATTTATTTTCATTGAATTCTAGGAAGATTTTTACCAACTCTACTTCTGATCAAGGACTAATATCCAAAATATATAAAGAACTCAAGAAACTAGATATTACTAAAAACAAATAATCCAATGAAGGGTACAGATCTAAACAGAGAATTCTAAATAGAGAAATTAAATGTTCACTATCCTTAGCCTTCAGGGAAATGCAAATCAAAACTGCTTTGAGATTCCATCTTACACCTGTCAGAATGCCTAAGATCAATAACAGAAGTCACAGCTCCTGTTGGTGAGGAAGTGGAATAAGGGAAACACTCTTTCATTGCTGGTGGAAATGTAAACTTGTATAGCTGTAGTAGTTTGAATAGGTTTGGCCTCCATAGGCTCGTGTGTTTGAAAGCTTGGCCTACAGTGAGTGACAGTATTAGGAGGTGTGTCCTTGTTCAAGTAAGTGTGGCCTTGTTGGAGAAAACCCTGTGGGGTTGGGCTTTTAGGTCCTGTGCTCAAGCTCCACCCAGTAAGGAAGAGACTCTCCTGCTGGCTGGCTGTGGAAGCCAGTTCCTTCCTGGTTGCCTTAGGATCAAGATGTAGAACTCTTGGCTCCTTCTCCATCATCATGTCTGCCTGCAGGCTGCCATGCTCCTGCCAATGATGATAATGGATTGAACCTCTGAAATTATAAACTAGCCCCAATTATGTGTTTTCTTTTATGAGAGTTGCCTTGGACATGGAATCTCTTCACTGCAATAAAACCCTAACTAAGACAACAAGTTATGATGGAAATCAATATGGCAGTTCCTCAGAAAGTTGAGACTAAATCTAACTCAAAACCCAGCTATACCACTCTTGGACATATATGCAAAGGATACTCTATCCTACCACAAGGACACTTTGCTCAGCGATATTCATTATGGATTTATTCATAATAGCTAAAAACTGGAAACAACCTAGATGCCCCTCAACAGAATAATGAATAAATAATGCATGATGTATTTACACAATAGAGTATTATTCAGCTATTTCTTAAAATGATATGATGCTGAAAAAGCCTTTGACAAAATATAACACTCCTTCATGTTAAAAGTCTTGGGGGTGATCAGGAATTCATGGCACATACCTAAACATAATAAAAGCAATATTTAGAGAGCAAATGGCCAACATCAAATTAAATGGAGAGAAACTAGAAGCAATATCACTAAAATCAGGAATAAGACAGAGATGTCCACTCTCTCCCTATCTATTCAATGTAGTACTTGAAGTTCTAGCTAGAGCAATTAGGCAACAAAAGGAGGTCAAAGGGATACAAATTGGAAAGGAAATTCAACTTCATATGGAAAAACAAAAAACCCAGGATAGCCCAAACAATTCTCAACAATAAAAGATCTTCTGGGGGAATCACCATCTCTGACCTCAAGCTGTACTGCAAAGCAATAGTGATAAAGACCACATGGTGTTGGTACAGGTCGATCAATGAAATAGAATAAAAAACCCAGAAATAAACCCACTCACCTATGAACACTTGATCTTTGACAAAGAAGCAAAAAACATACAGTAGAATAAAGAAAGCATCTTCAATAAATGATGCTGGTCTAACTGGTGGTCTGCATGTAAAAGAATGAAAATAGATCCATACTTGTCACCTTGCACAAAAATCAACTCCAAGTATATCAAGGATTTCAACATAAAACCAGATGCACAGAATCTAATAGAAGAGAAAGTGGGAACGAGCCTCAAACTCATTGGCACAGGGGAAATTTTCCTGAACAGAACTCCAGTGATTCAGGCTCTAAGATCCACAATTAACAAATGGAACCTCATGAAACTGAAAAGCTGTAAGGCAAAAAGACACTGTCAATAGGACAAATTGGCAACCTACAAATTGGGGAAAAATATCTTCACTAACCTTATATCCAATAGAGGGCTAATATCTAAAATATATAAAGAACTCAAGAATTTAGCCTCCAAAAATCCAAATAACCCAATTTTAAAATGCAGTACAGAGCTAAACAGAGAATTCTCAACAGAGGAATCTCAAATTGCCAAGAAAAACATAAAGAAATGTTCAACATCCTTAGTCATCAGGGAAATGCAAATCAAAACAACCCTGAGATTCCACCTTATACCAATCAGAATGGCTAAGATAAAAAAAAAAAAAATGACAGCAAATGTTGTCAAGAATGTGGAGAAAAAGAAACACTCCTCCATTGCTGGTGGGATTGCAAATTGGTACAACCACTCTGGAAATCAATCTGGCAGTTCCTCAGAAAATTGGGAATAGCTCTACCTGAAGGTCCAGCTATACCACTCCTGGGCAAATACCCAAAAGATGTCTATCATATCACAAGGACAGGTGCTCCACTATGTTCATAGCAGCCATATTTGTAATAGCCAGAAGCTAGAAACAACCCAGATGTACCTCAACAGATGAATCGATACTGAAAATGTGGTTCATTTATACAATGGAATACTGCAGTGGCTATTCCTGATTATCAAGTTGACTATATCTGGAGTAAACTACAATCCAGAATTAGAAGGCTCACCTGTGATCCAGATCTTGATTCTGGAAGACACAAGTTTCCGACCTGGATCTTGGCATGGAGATCTTGAGGCATAGTGGCCATGAAAAGCTTAGGCCCAGGCAAAGTAGTATACACCCTTTATCCCAAGAGACTGAAGCAAGAAGATCTCTGAGTTCAAGGTCAACCTGGGACAAAGCAAGTACAGATCCATGTGCAGTGGTACACATCTTTAATCTGGGCCACACCTTCTGCTGGAGACCTACATAAGGACATTGGAAGAAGGAAGATTTGCTCTTCTTCACCTGCATGCCTTGTGGAACTGAACAACTGCTAGATCCTTGGACTTTAATTCACAGCTGCTTCTGACCATTGTTGGGGAGTTGGACTACCGACTGTAAGTCATTAACAATTCCCTTACTATGTAGAGACTACCCATGAGTTCTGTGATTCTAGAGAACCATGACTAATACAAATACTATTAAGCTATTAAAAATGAGGACATTATGAATTTTGCAGACAAATGAATGGAACAAGAAAATATCATCCTGAGTGAGGTAACCCAGACCCAAAAGGACATGCATGGTATGTACTCACTGATAAGTGGATATTAACCAAAAAGTAAAAAATACCAAGGATACAACCCACAGATCATAAGAAGTTTAACAAGAAGGAAGGCCCAAGTGAGGTTGTTTCAATCTCACTTTGAAGGGGGAACAAAATAATCAAGGGAGGTACAAGGATGGAAGGACCTGAGTGGGAGAGGAAGGGGCAAATGGGGAAACAGGATCATATATGGGGCAGACAGGAGAGAAGCCCAGAGGGCCAGGAGAATGACTGGAAATATGCAGCTTCTGTAGGTAGCAGGTGTGAGGACCCTCTAGAAAGTCTCAGAGACCTGGGAGGTGAGAGACTCTAAGGACTTAATGCTGGAGACCTTAGCCAAAATGCCCAACAGTGGGGAGAGTCCACCTTCAATAGATAGACAGGGCCTCAAGTGGAAGGACAGGGTTTCCAACCCACAGTCAAAATTTCTGACACAGAATTGTTCCTGTCTAAAAGAACTGCATGGACAAAAATGGAGAAGAGACTGAAGGAAAGGCTGCACAGTGACCAGCCCAACTTGGGATCCCTCTCATGGGGGCACCAAGGCCTAACAATATTACTGATGCTTTGATGTGCTTACAGACAGGAGCTTAGCAGGGTTGTCCTCTGAGAGGTCCTACCAGCAGCTGACTGAGACAGATGCAGATACTTACAGCTAACCATTGGACTGAAGTCCCCGACCCCTATGGAGGAAGGAATTAGGGGTAGGACTGGAGGAACTGAAGGGGAGGATGACCCCATAAGAAGACCTGCAGTCTCAACTAACCCAGATCCCTGAGAGCTCCCAGAGACTGAGCCACCAACCAGGCAGCATGCATGGGCTGGTCTGAAGCCCCTGGCACATATATAACAGAGGACCGACTGGTATGGCCTCAGTGGGAAAAGATAAGCCAACCATCCAGGCAAGGGAGGTGCCCTGGGGGGGCACCCTCTCAGAGGCAAGGGACAGGGGTAATTGGATGAGGAACTGTGGGAGGGAGGACTGGGAGTGGGGGACAACAGGTAGAATGTAAATAAATAAAATAATTGATTTTTTAAATAAAAGAAGCTACAAATTACTGAGGAAACAGAAGGAAAAATTATATTGATAATTAGGTATAGACTCTTCCATTGCAGCAAAATATCTAAATCTCCTCTAGGACTATATACCTATAAACTCAAATATTGGAGAATTCATCAATGAATGGCTATAATAAATTTCCCAACATTGATATATTTCCCTATTTCCCAACATTGACATATGTGAGAACATTATTAAAAAAAAGATGATAAAAAGATAAAAATACTGAAATCATAAAAAAGACAGACTTTGCAGGAAAATGGCTAAAACCAGAAAAACATTATCCCAAGTTAGATAACCCAGACCCAGAAAGACAAATACAGTATGCCTTCACTTATAAGGGTATGTTAGCTCCTAAGTAAATGATAACTATGCTACACTCCCTAGGCCGGGAGAGGTTAGGTAAAGAGGAGGGGTCTATGGGGTATGAAGGGAACTCCCAAGAAGAGAAAAATAGAATAGATGGTATGGGCTGATTGAGGGCAAGTGGGAATAGGAGCAGCAGGGGGACCCAGTTGGGAGGGAGATGGGGTGGAGAGAATGATTTAGAGAAAGATGGCTGGAATTTGGTGGGTAGGGGTGCAATTTGGGGTTGGTGTGGAATCCTAATGCATTGGAAACTTCTCATGCGATCCTAATGAGGACTCCTAGTAGTGGGGGTATAAGGAGTCTCAACTGGCCATCTCTTATAGCCAGGCTAGTCTTCCAGTTATGAGAGTAGGATGCATTCAATTGAGTTGTTGGCCAAGATGGTGCCATGAAAATCCCTAAACAACCCAGTCTATTGCTAAGACAAAAGGCTGCTCTCCACCAGCTGACAACAGGACCCCATTGCCAAGGACAACACCCATACAACTCATTGAACATGAGGAACTTGTACTGGTGCCTACATGGAGCTCTCGCCCTATGTTCTAGTCCCTTTGGTGCAGGAAGGTATTCCACAGGCTACCAAAAAAGTCATATGGACACCAACACAGCCAGAAAATTGAGCTGCAATCTGTACCGCCCGCAAAATATTCTAGGCCAATGGTGGTACAGAATTTGTGGGAATAGCCAACCAATGTCTTATTTGACATAAGGCCCACTCCACCAGAAAGAACCCAACACTGGGTAGGTAATCAAGAACCAGAGAGTAGATAGCCCAAACATCTAGGGTAAAACCAAAACACTACTGGTCTAAAACAAACAAACAAACAACCAAACAAAACAAAAACAAATCACTAAAATGATTGATTTCTAATGATCTTCTGCTATACTTATAGATCAATGCCTTATCCAGTTATCATCAGACAGGCTTCCTCCAGCAGCAGATGGAAACAGATAAAGAGAGCCACAGCCAGGCATTATGTGGGAGAGAATCTAAGTTGAAGGACTTCATCAAATCCCTCCCCTCTGAGTCAGAAAATCCCACTGAAGAGGCAGAAAGAAAGATTGTAAGAGCCAGAGGGGATAGAGGACATCAGGAGAACAAGGCCCTCTGGACCAACTAAGCAAGGCACATAGGAGCTCACAGAGACTGAAGCAGCAAGCACAGGATACACATGGGTCTATACCTGGTCCTCTGTGTATATATCATAGCTATTAGTTTAGTATTTTTTTACAGGACTCCTTGACTATGTGAAAACAATTGGGTCTCTGACTTTCGTGTCTTCTTTTAGGATTCTTCCTTCTGTTGGATTGCTATATCCAACTTTGATGGATAGTTTTTGCTTCATCTTACATTTTATTTTGTCAGTTTTGCTTGTTATCTCTTAGAAGCCTGTTTTTTGTAATGAGAGACAGAAAAGAAAGGGGTTCCAGAGGAAGTTGAAAGGGGGGAGGAGCTGGGAGGAGTGGGAGGAGGAAAGATTATAATCAGGACATATTGTATGAGAAAAGAAATTGAATCTATTTTCAATAAGATTTTTTAAAATGTTAAAAAAAGATGAAAGAGACATGACAACTGAATAAAATGTGTAAGCCTGAGACTTAGCAAAAGAGTAATAAAATACATTATTGGAGCAGTCAGTAAATTGTGAAAATGGCCTTTCAATTGAGTAATAAAATTATGTTAATTCTGAATTTCCTAAATTTGATGAAGTTACTTTTATTATGTAAGAAAATATCTTTACTTTCATAAAAATGAGAAAAAACATATGCCCCTATGTATGCATGATGTATAGGTGCATGTATAAATGTATATATGAACACACTCACATACATACACTAATAAAAACACGAAAATATTAGCATAAAAGTACTTTTAAATGAACAGTGGTGACCACAGAGATGCACAATTACTGAAAATAAATTAATGAGTATAAATAATTTTCAAATGCCCAGTCATAAATAAAACATTAATATCCCCCCTTCAAACCTGGGGAAACAACACAAAAGGAGAGGAACCCATGTAAAAGCCAGAGGAAGGAGAAATGTGTGGAATTCCCACTTGACATGATATGGTTTTTATACTCTTGAACTCACAGCAGCTGTGATTATCTGCTTGGAATCTTGTCTTAGTCAGGGTTTCTATTCCTGCACAAAATATCATGACCAAGAAGCAAGTTGGGGAGGAAAGGATTTATTCAGCTTACACTTCCATGCTGCTGTTCATCACCAAAGGAAGTCAGGACTGGAACTCAAGCAGGTCAGGAAGCAGGAGCTGATGCAGAGGCCATGGAGGGATGTAACTTACTGGCTTGCTTGCTTCCCCTGGCTTGCTCAGCCTGCTTTCTTATAGAACCCAAGACTACCAGCCCAGGGATGGCACCACCCACAAGGGGCTCTGCCCCCTTGATCACTAATTGAGAAAATGCCTTACAGCTGGATCTCATGGAGGCATTTTCTCAACTGAAGCTCCTTTGTCTGTGATAACTCCAGCTTGTGTCAAGTTGACACACAAAAACAGCCAGTACAAATCTTTACTAGATTGGGCCAGTCAGAACCTTTTTATGGCAGACACACACACACACATATGGGGACAACAGAGGGGCAGCTAGTTAGAAAGAGGAAGGAGTGGGAAGGGCATAAGAAGCTAATAGCTGTGTGTGTGTGTGTGTGTGTGTGTGTGTGTGTGTGTGTGTGTGTGTGTGTGTGTATGTGTGTGTGTGTGAATATGATCAAAATACATTATATACATATATGAAAATGTCTTAATGAAACCTATTATGACATAGAATTAATATATGTTAATAAACCTTTTTAAAAAGTAAAACATAGGTCAGTGGCAGTGGCACATGCCTTTAATCCCAGCACTCGGGAGGCTGAGGCAGGGGAATCTCTGTGAGTCTGAGCCCAGCCTGGTATACAGAGTGAGTTCTGAGACAGCAAGCTCTACACAGAGAAACCCTGTCTCAAAAAAAAACAAATAAAAGTAAAAAATGCTAGAGATAAGACTCAGTGGTGGGATGTTTGCTGGAAGACTGAGAGGGAGGGAGAGGAGGGAGAAGAAGCACTTCTTCCATATTAAATAATATTACAGAAATGTTTATTTCACTTAGAAACAGATATTAGGGAGAATTTATAGAGTAGAAGATGTCCTTCCAATAATAAAGAATACCAGTACATATTTACTGTGTTCCATATATTTTATATGTCAGCTTAATTGGTTAATAGAAAGCTTGACTATCTGATAAAACATTATTTCTGGTTTTATCTATGCAGTATTCCTGGAACACATTAAAATTTGGATCAGTGGACAGAGTAAATCCGATGGCCTCAGCCAGCCTAGTGGCCAGTATCCAATCCACTGGGAGCTTCAATAGAAAAGTGGGAAAAAGTGGATTTCGCTCTTTTCCTCCTGATGGCCTTTGTTTGGACAGCACTTTTCTCCTGCCTTCATGGATCTTGGTTCTTGAGCCTTTGTACTATGCAGACTAGAATTCACATAGTGTTGTGTCGTGTCTTTTAAACCACACCACTGGTTTGCCTAGATTTGAAACCTGCAAGAAATGGGTAAAGTTAATACAAGATTATAGACAGATGATAGTTACACAGATACATAGATACATGACATCAAATCAATGTTAAATGATAAGTAAATAGATGATAGGTAGATAAATATAACAGAACAGTTAGATAATAGATTGAAGGCAATAGATACATAGATGATAGGTAGATAGATAGATAGATAGATAGATAGATAGATAGATAGATAGATAGATAGATAGATGGATGGATAGATAGGCTGATAGACAAATAGATATACAGATGATAGGCAGATAGACAGACACACAGATAGACAGGTTGAAATAGAATGTTCTGTTTCTCTGGAGAACTCTAATGTACCTTCTATGTGTCAACCATGGAAAGAAAAGCAATTTAAAAATCAGGCTACAACCATCTCCCTTATATGGGAGAAAATTTCTACAAGGAGTAACACCTATATGCAAAAATTGTACATAAACCAATATGTGTTTTCTGACTCATCAAGTTACCGATTACATCAAGTAGACCTACTGTCAAAATAAATTTTAAAAAAAAAGATCTCAACTCAGCTGTAGATCAGAACGGTAGCCGCCAACAGCAGGGAGAGTGGGAGGAAGAGAGACTCGTCAGTGGGTGCTAACTTAGAGTTAGGAAACTAGCACTGAGAAATTCTAGTGTGCCATTGCATAACAGGGCAACTATGGAAAACAGTAAAATTCTGGACATTACAAAAAGCTAGAAGAAAAGATTTTGACAGTGTTTATCATAAAGCAATGATAAGTATTTGAGGAAGTAGATGCTCTTCCCTGACTTAGATATTATACAATATATGTGTATAGAAACCTCTCACCTGTTACTCCATTAATATGTACAATTTTGTTATTTCTCATCAACAACATTTTTAATTTGTATTTTTGGTTTTATAATGTATAAATATAGCAATTTTTTCTTTTAAAAATAAAAACTTCAACTATATATCAAGAAATGTTTCCCGAATGATTAGCGTGAATGTAGGTTCTCCTTTTGTAGCCCCTGAGCAAATTCGTCCAACAAGAAATTCAAGGCCAAAGTCAAAAGCAGCTTAAGGTAAACGTGTGTTGTTAGTGCCACCTACTGGTCACATTTAAAAACATGCTATTTGGGGCTGTTAGAGACTTCACTAGATCTCTTCACAATTCAGACTCCGAAAGAGACCAGCTTTCTGGAGAATGCTGAATCTGGGTGATAGAAGTAACAACAAGCTTGATTTTCATCTGTTTAGTCTCAAAAGTCGACCCCTCCATTAAGTTCCCGAGACTTTTTTTTAGCATTGTATGATACACTTTTATTTCATCCCCCAAATTACTCCGTTTGTCTTTCTCCAGATTTATCAAAATATCCCACTACTTTTCACCAATACTAGCAAAGATATGGCTTAATGTTTGTTTGGTTTTGGTTTTTGTTGGTTTTTGTTCTTTGTTTTCCAGACAGGGTTTCTATGTGTAGCCCCGGCTGTCCTGAAACTCAGAGCTCTGCCTGCCTCTGCCTCCCCAGTACAGGGATTAAAGGTATACACCACCACCACCCAGTTAACTTTACAGATTTTAAAACAAAGCAGCACACTGGGCATTAAACTGAGGTAAAGTTCTATGCTTGGCCGCATATATGCCTTGACAGCACCCACGTGAATGAAAGCACATCACACATCGCTCACAGTTTCCGTTGCTGGTAGAACACGTATCACTCCGCCATCGGGGACACTGAAACCCAGGGAGTGTCTATGTCTACGTAGGCATATCTAACTACTCACACCATACATTAGAATCTAGACACCAAACTCTGAATTTTCAGCCCTACCTCCTGTCCGCAATGCTTAACTTCCCTCTAGAACACTGTCGGCATCAGAAACTGACAGATTCAGTGGGGTTAGACCAAGGTTCAAAGGAAATGACTCTGACTTTTGCCCGGGTCATGATCTCAAGTTTGTAGAATGCGATGCCATTTAATCTGTAATCAACAAAGCGTGGCTCTTAGAGAGAAGTATTCATCACTGGGCAGTGTTACACTGCTTTTCAGCCCCGAGATCATTGGACCATGCGTTGCTGCAGTGTTTGCTACTGCATCGTTCGTAGCATCGTTCGTTTTATGGAGTGTTCTGCTCTGCATGGATTCCTTTTACTGTCCTGTTCCCAACCCACAAATCGGTGTGCTCTATTTCTTGGTTGTCAGTCCCTATTGGATGGGTGTGGTTTCCATAGTAAGTTATGCTTCCTACTTTGGGGACAAAACTTTCCAAACACATTTCAAAATTATTAACTGGCCTCTTACAGATGGCCTAACAGTAAGTTCTCTCCCACAAGTAAGGAAGAGGTCCAGAAAACAAGAATTAAAAAATAATTAAAATTACCTAGCATTTATACACATGAACTTAGGCAACACTTCAGAAATACCTTACTACTTAAAAGTGACAGTCCTCACACTAAAGGAGAATCATATTCTTACGTAGTTTAAACCAACTTTTCATAAATGTGAATATACTTTTACTGTCAAAGCAAAAATTGGTTTCATAAGTATGTTTTAATTAAAAATCATAAGTTTTTAGAATCCAGTTATTCTTTCGATCATGTCGTAATATCTGTTTCTGATCGCTCTTTCCTAAGCTAATTCTCAAATCCGTCATCCCTGTATCAGTCACAGCTACTTCACAGCTCTTCATAGTTGTCTTCACTTACCTTCAAGAGAAAAACTGAAACCAATACTCCAATCATTTAAGCCTCTGGAAAATTAATGCTGTTCTATGGTCCACATAACCAAGAGTATGTGGACTTTCACAGGGAGGTGAAGGGCAAAAATTAAAAGTCCCAGACCTGACAGCTGTAATGCTAATGAGAACAAGCATCCATGCTGATGTCAGCTGGTCGGCATGGTGCTTTCCTATAATAAAACGCCCAAAGTCATTATTAAATCTTAAATGATATTGCCAGAGTCTTAATAGCCTCACCTCCAGCCATTTTTATTCCTTGCCTAAATACTGTTTGCTATAATTACCTCTGCTGCAGAGAAAAATTGCTGATTTACCAAATGAGAAGAAGCCTGCCTTTTACTGGTCTGGTAAATAGGGCTCCCAGGCTATGAGCCACTTACCTCTCACATGTTTCTGGACATGAATTCTCTCTAGCAAGGTGTCACGTCCATCATTCCACATCAAGAAAGGGGGATGATGACAGGCTCAGAGAGGCATTGTTAACTCTTCTGTAACTAAGGCCTCAGTGAGAATGAGACAAGATTTCTCTAAGAAAACAAACAAGGTTTCTTCTGTACACCCTTTTCTCTTTTTTTCTTTTTTTATTGGTTATTTTATTTATTTACATTTTAAATGTTATCCCCCCCCTTCCCAGTTTCCCCTCCACAAGCCCCCTATCCTCTCCTCCCTCCCTCCTTCCTCTATGAGGGTGCTCCCCCACCTGCCCACCCACTCCTGCCTCAGCAGCCTAGCGTTCCCCCTTCTAGGGTCATCGAGCCTCCACAGGACTAAGGGGCTCCTCTCCCAGTGATGCCAGATAAGGCAATCCTTTGCAACATATCCAGCTGGAGCCATTTTCTTTCAAATACACAATGTCTCTTCCCAGATTGTGTTGAATAAAGTTAGTCTGTACTTATCAGTTCCATACCCACAGATTTGAAAATTGTGGGTCAAACATATTTTAATTACATTTATACTGAAGAGCCCTTTTCCTTCTCATTGATCCCTGAATGATTCAGCATAACAGCCGCTGTGTAGCATCCACACTGTGCTTGGAGCCTAGCTATCTAGTGATGTATTATCATATACAAGAGGATATGACCCTGTGGATAACAAAATCTTTGATTGCCCAAGGTTCTTACCTTGGAGAGAGATGACACAGCAGTTAAGGGCAGTGGCTGCTATGGAGCTATTTGCAATTGATACTCACCGGCAATAGGAGAATCAGGTTAGTTTTTGCAATGGAGTCTCTCTATGTATATCAAGTATATTCCAGGGTAGCCCCTAAACTCAGGAGTAGCTAGCCAACACAAAACAAATTTCATGTTTGTTTATGAGGTAGGGTGCTTTTATTTTCCTTTTTGCTTCTTTGGGTTATTTTGTCTTATTATTTTTATTTTTATTTTTCTGGTTTTGTGGCTTTTGTTTTGTTTTGTTTTGTTGAAAGAGAGATGGGTGGTGACATAAAGCTGGGTGGTAAGAAGTTAGGAAAGACCTGGGAGGAATGGGGAGAGGGGACTATGACAAAGAGGAGACTCAGAAAAGGGGAAACATTGGAAATGTATATAAAGTATCAAAAATAAAAAAGGAGGAAAAAAAAATATATTGTTTGAAAAAAAATAATTAAAAAGAAAGAGCAGGACTGGAGAGGTGGCTCAGAGGTTAAGAGCACTGTCTGCTCTTCCAGAGGTCCTGAGTTCAATTCCCAGCAACCACATGGTGGCTCACGACTACCTGTAATGGGATCTGGTGCCCTCTTCTGGCCTGCAGACATATATGCAGGCAGAATGTTGTATACATAATAAATAAATAAATCTAAAAAAAGAAAAAGAAAAAAAAGAAAGAAAGAGAGAGAGAAAACAATGGTTAGTCTTCCAGAAGACCCAGGTTCAAGCCCCAATACCCACATGGTGGCTCACAATTGACTATAACTCCAGTCCCAAGGGATCCAAAGCTTTCTTCTGGCCTCTCCGGGTACCAGACATAAACCTAGTGTACAGATATACACAGAGGTGAAGCACCCATATACATAAAACAAAAAAAGTAATGGCCTAGTATTTGTGTATAATCCTTACACATCCTCTCTGTAATAGTTACAGTACTGTGACAAAATACCTGATAGAAGCGACGTAAGGGGAGAAAATGTATTGGTTCACAGATTAAGAAGGGACGCTCTCCATTGTGGTAAAAAGCCAAAGTGGTGGGAGCAGGCAGGGACTGATCTCACGGCATCCACAGTCAAGAAGCAGAGAGAGGTGAATGTTCGTGCTCACATGGCTTTCTATTTTCATCTTTTCACTTAGTTCAGGACATCAGACCATGGAGTAGTACTTCCCACATGTTCAGGGTGCTTCTGCCCTTCTTGAACCTCTGAAGTCATCCCCACAGACTCACCCAGAGCTGTGTCTCTAAATCAAGTCAGTCTGTCAGTGAAGATTAACCACCACAAGTCCGTGCTTTGCCAACTTTATACCCAAAGCACATCACTTTACATGCATGGCTGTCTCATGGTATAAAAATGCGTTTATTCCAGCCTCGAAGATCCCAATAATGTTAACAGCTTCAAGAATTACAATAGTTTTAAGTATTCAAAGTGCCTTCTGAGACTCAGAAAACTCCATTAGCTGTAGGCCCCTTTGGTGGTTTAAATAAAAAAGACCCCCATAGATCCATAGGGAATGGCACTGTTAAGAGGTGTGGGCTTGTTTCAGTAAATGTGGCCTTGGAAGAACTGTGTCACTGGGGATAGGCTGTGAGGTTTCAGAAGCTCAAGCCAGACCCAGTTGTCCTGCTCTAACTTCCTGCTGTCTGCCAATTCGGGTGTAGAACCCTCAGCTACCTCTCCAGCACCATGTCTGCCCGAGTGCCACTATGCTGCCCACCATGATAACAGACAAAACCTCTGAACTGTGAGCAAGCCCCACAGTTCAGTTCAGTTAAATGTTTCCTTATAAGAATTATCATGGTCATCCTATCCATTCACAGCAATAGAAACCTAAGACAGCCCTTATGAAATCAAAACTAAGTTGCATACTTCCAACATACAATGTCACAGAGTTAACATTTCCATTCACAAAGAGAGGAATGGGGGAAGAGCAAGAAAATACCAGAACAAAGCAAAATGGAATCCAGCAGGGCAAACACCAAGCCCCACAGCTCAGTGTCGGACATCTAGGGCCTATGGTGGAATCATCTGAGTTCAAATAACCTTGTAATTCAAATCAATGTAATGTAAATCACGTAACTGCTTCTGCTTCCTACAACATGAGTATCATCTCTCTTGGGCCAACACTACTCCATGCTGACAGCTTTCCTCATCAGTCTCCACTGCAATGTGTGCCTCGTCTTCACAGTTCATGGAATGGCCTTTCAGAGCCTCCTTAGAAACATCCTCACATTGCCATCCAGGGCACAGTCTCAGTGGCTTTCCAAATTGTTGATGCAAGTCTCCATGAGTCTAATTCTTGCATTTTGCATGACTGCTGAATGAGAAGGTGCTATCAAATTCTGCCACCTCTGTGCCTCTGTGAATGCCAGATACTGTAAATCTGAGAAAACATTGTCCTAGGTGATTGGTGGTAGTGGTGGGTTTTGTTTTTTATTGTTGTTGTTTGTTTATTTGTTTGTTTGTTTGTTTGTTTTGAGTAGCAGACCCCTTCAACAGCATTCTTTCATTCTCCTTTAAAATTAATTTGAATTTTTATAAACTAGACTCTTCAAGAGTAGTATTGCCCTTAAAGAACCTTTCCTACAATGGGGAAAATATTAATTTCAATAACATTATTAACAATGACAGATGCTTTCCCTGCATGCACTCTTCTTATCCCAGGTTTTAACTCATGTGACCTCTTTTCTTCAGCAAACTGCACATTTTCCACATGTTTCTGCTTTCTTTTACTGTAAACCAGGAAAAAGACCAGAGGATGGAACTGTACCTCAGATGAAATATTAGCTAATCTATTGTTAGTCTCCTCCACCAAACAAATTAACCTGTAATTTTTTAGTCCAGACTCACTTGAAATTTTAAGACATGGACATAATGGAGCTTCTTGTTGAAACATAACATGAAGACCTCTGACTCAGTTCCAGTGGAGTACTCATTGCCCTCCTAGATCCCATTAGCACCGTCTTTACTCTCTGTCCATTTATTAGCATCCGTGTTTCCTACACTCCCACCATCAAGCTCTTCTTCTCACCCGAGTTTCTCCAGGCTAAGAAACATAATTTTCTCCAGCTAAGCAATTCCCAAAGCCGCATTCAAAAAGTCACAGCAACAATCCCACTCCCAGCCCCAATTTTCTGTACTCAGTAACTTTCCCCATCGATGCAATCAAACATTTGACAAGAAAGCAGCTTACAGAAGACAGGGTTTGCCTTGCCTCACAGTTCCAAGGAATGCTGTCACTATGACCAGGAAGGCACAGCAGCAAGACCACTTGGTTCGTGGTACCCGCCAGGAGCAGAGAAAGGAAAGCATCCCTTTTCACTTTTCCTCTTTTTCCTTCTTATTTAGTTTGGGACCCCAGCCTCCAGGAAGGTACCCATCTACCTTCAGGGTGGATCTTCTCTGCCTGGTTAAACCTCTTTGGGAAGATTTGTCTTCTAGGTATCTGTCTTCTAGGTGGTTCTTAGCCCACTCCAATTGAACACGCAGGTCAGCCATCATACTCCTTTATACTTTAAAACATCTATAGATTACTCCCAGTATCTAATAAAATATAAATACTGTGTAGTTATTACTCTAGGTTGTTCAGGAGATGCTGAAAAGAAAAAGTCTTCATCTGTTCAATGCAGATGCAATTTTATATCGTTTTATTAGGTGGAAAGGTATCTCAGTGCGATAAAGTACTTCCCTCACAAGCATGAAGACTAGAGTTCGATTCTCTAGAATCCACATAAAAAGCTAAGCATGACAGTGTGTGCCTGTCATCTCAGCCACGGTGAGATGGAAGTCAGAGATGGATAGATCCCTGGATGTTCTTGGCCAGCTAGCCTGGTACACAGGAGAGACAAATCTATCTCAAACAAAAATGAAAGGTATCCAAGTACCAACAAAAACATTGACCTCAACACCCACGCCATACACACGTACATCCACATGTGAGCACACACACACACATTCTTTTACCTACAAAGGTACTCATATTGTACTATTTTCATGAAAATCATACAGTATCTGCACTTTTTCTCTCACCAACACCACCTCGGCAATATAAAATTCTGAAAAATTCTAATTAGACTCTGGCTTATTAGGATTTCTATTGCTAAAATTAAAACATGACCAAAAAGCAAGTTGTGGAGGAAATGATTTATTTGGGTTACACTTCCAGATCATAGTCCATCATTGGAGGAAGTCAGGACAGGAACTCAAACAGGGCTTGCTTGAACTTGGAGCCAGGAGGTGATGCAGAGGCCATGGAGGGTGCTGCTTACTGGCTTGCTTCACATGACTTGCTAGGCCAACTTTCTTATAGAACCCAGGACCACCAGCCCCTGGATGGCACCACCCCCAGTGGGCTGGGCCCTCCCCCATTGATCACTAACTGAGAAAATGTCTTACAGCTGGATCTCATGGAAGCATTTCTTCAACTCAGGCTCCTTCCTCTCTGATGATTCTAGGTTGTTTCAATTTGATACACAAAACCAGCTAGCAGAGGGCCCTTATGAAGATACTCTACAATATGTAATTTGCTAACTTCCTAGTTTCTGTTCATTTTCCACACAGACAAAAAAAAAAAAAAAAAAAAAAAAAAAAAAAAAAAAACTGCCAGGAAGAAACACACTTCTGAGGTAAATCATGGGAGAAATGGAAAACATTGCCAGCATTTTATCTTTGTCTCTGTGACAAAAACTGGGTGGTTTCTGAATCAGTAGTGGTGGAGGAGGAAGCCGGGCGTGATTTCCTGTGCATCTGATTCACCCATGGAGTAAAAACATTGACAATCAGAAGCAAGAGAAAGGACACACACAGTTCCAGATTGAGATAGCTGCCTCCGGTCTCTGGTAATAGGGGAATTGCAAGATATTTTTTAACCCAGTTCAGAAAGCAGTTTGAATGCAAAGTAAAAATGTTCAAAAGAAAGATGCTTTAGGCTGTATCTAAGAAACTCTTCACAGGTAGCATATGTTTGTAATTCGTATAATCTATCCAAACAGGAGAGTCTCGTTTCATCACACAAGTCTCTGTTCTGATGACCATGGTACTGAGCTAGCAGGAAACATATTTGCTGAAAATAGGGCAAGAAAGCTTTGTGCCTGCTCTGAAAAGATGTCCCCCTGTGGACAGAAAGAATGTGAGCCGAGGAAAAGCATCCTCACCTACCAGTTACCTCTGACTCTGTCCCTGCAGATGATTCTGTTCCCTGTTGCCTGTTTCTCACTGGCCCTCCGTGCCTCTACATTTTGTCATCTCTTTGAACTTTCAATGAATATTCATATGTCTCCACAGTGATTTGGCTGTCCTATGATTAAGAAGAGACTAACGTACTTAATATAGCTTCTTCAGATAAAGGAAGCAGTTGGATAGCAAGCCACCCATGTTAATGAGGGACATTTTACTAGAACTAGACAATGAATAAAATTGTCACTCCAGATTTTCAGGCATTCTGATTACCTTATCACACCTGAAGCCTCTCCATCCCATAAGAGTTTAGAGGAGATTTGATCTGGTAACTATTCTTATAACTTGTTATTCACCTAATCAGTCAAAACTATAGGTCAAATATTTATTAAGCTGAGCATTGTACTAGACATGGGATAAAATGGAAGGGAAAATATCAGGCATGAGACTTGTTCTTAAAATATCGGGGTCTAGAGGAAGTGCTTTTAGCGCGTGAAAGGCTGCTAACATTGGGGCCCTGTTCAAACCCCAGCCAGGAAACAGCAATAGCAGCCACTGGAGCGAAGAGATAAGGGCTAAATCCCATCTTACCGCCTGTTCTCCAAAATCTGCCCTTTGAAAAGGAGACACCTTGTAAAACGTAAAAAGGGTGCCAGAGCCACGCCTTTAAATTAAAGCACAGTTTCCCATTCCATGGGACTTTCAGAGCCCTTTCTTTCCTAAGGCTTCCTGATACTGCAGAGGCCACGCCCCCTGTCAGAGGTCAAGAATGCCACGGGCTAGAGCAGAGGTGAATTACTGTAACACTACAGAATACCACACTGTATAGTCTAGTGGGACAGTAGGAAGTGAAGTGCCCTCGGTTTCTCACACTCACCATTGAACTAAGCCATTGTTTCTTGGCGGTCGTTTTAAAGTCCGCCAGTAGTCTCTGAGTTAATGTGCCTTCTAAACTCTAAGTCCATCATCTTTACAATGCACTTTTTCTTTATGAAAGAAAAAGCCTGTCTCAAACTCACTGCAGCCTGAGATTTGAAATTGGCAAATACGACAAAAGGCGGCAGGCGTGGGGGTTAGGAAAAGACCTGTGAAGGAAGCCAAGGCTGACAAAATGGTTTGCAGATAATGACTGGAATTTCATTAATCCAGCCCACCTACTCCTGTGTTCCCACCTTGACATTCCCCTTTACTGGGGCCTCTAACACCCTCAGGCCCAAAGGCCTCTCCTCCCCCTGATGGCCAATAAGGCCCTCCTCTGCCACATATGTGGTCCAAGCCATGGTTCCCTCGACGTGTATTCTTTGGTTGGTGGTCCAGCCTCAAGGAGCACGGGGGGGGGGGGGGGGGG
>CM052705.1:70660101-70679567 GCA_028551405.1 Uromys caudimaculatus | reverse complement strand
TCCTGACTTAACTTTGGCATTTGATATCTGTCTAGAAAATTGTCCATTTCATCCAGATTTTCCAGTTTTGTTGAGTATAGGCTTTTGTAGTAGGATCTGAGGATTTTTTGAATTTCCTCAGAATCTGTTGTTATGTCTCCCTTTTCATTTCTAATTTTGTTAATTTGGATCCTGTCTCTGTGCCCTCTGGTTAGTCTGGCTAAGGGTTTATCTATCTTGTTGATTTTCTCAAAGAACCAACTCCTGGTTTGGTTGATTCTTTGTATAGTTCTTTTTATTTCTACTTGGTTGATTTCAGCCCTGAGTTTGATTATTTCCTGCCTTCTACTCCTCTTGGTTGCATTAGCTTCCTTTTGTTCTAGAACTTTCAGGTGTGCTGTCAAGCTGGTAGTGTATACTCTCTCCAGTTTCTTTTTGGAGACACTCAAATCTATGAGCTTTCCTCTTAACACTGCTTTCATTGAATTGAGTCCATTGATGTTAAAAGATATTAAGGAATAGAGATTGTTGGTTCCTGTTATTTTCGATGTTACTTTTATGTTTGTGTGGCTATCTTCTTTTGAGTTTGTTGAAAGATTACTTTCTTGCTTTTTCTAGGGTATAGTTTACCTCCTTGAGTTGATGTTTATCATCTATTATCCTTTGTAAGGTTGGGTTTGTAGAAGCATGGAATTTTTTTTTTTTAAACTGTTTAATAAGGGCTCTCAAACAATTTGACTCTCCTTCTAGCCCACCATCCAAAGGTAGGAGGAAAAAAGATAATAGGACAAGGGAATGTGGACCTGTTTAGAAGTAGCTCTTTGGGGCAATTCCAATCTCTGTTTGTCAGGATACCAACAGTCCAGTTCAAAAATCTCATAAAACACGAATCAGCACCAGTGGCATGATCCAGCAGAAATTGTAAGGCCTCTACTGAATCTGCATACGTCAGCAGGAGATACCTGCACAAATCAAAATGCCAGAAGTTCTGCTCTGCTTCTGAATGAAGTGAAGATCAGAGAAGATTCGAGGCACAGAGTTTGTGTAGCTAGCAATGAAAGCACCCCGTCACTGTCCATGGGTCCTATTATACTCTGCAAACATCAAGCATCCACTCCTGGGTCTTGCCTCAGAAAAGCACCAAGTGGGTCTGCATCACCTGACACAACCAGAAATGTTCACTTCAGTGATGAGTTCTTTAATTTACTCAGTGGTTGTGCCTTCACATACCTGGTCGGTCCAGAGGGGTTGAAATGCTGTAGGATATTCCTATAGTTTTCCTTATGGAAAGGTAGCATCAGAACTCACTACCGACTATTTATAAATTTCTCAGATTCCTGCAAACTACTTTCTTTTTATTTTCACTTGTAAATCTTTCTATCCTAAAATTCTTGCTTATTTGCACACATATAAAATTGCCATTCCCGCTCCTTAATCATCCATGTTACTTGATATAATATCTTTCAAGAATATTGTTCCCTATTTGTTTCCATTTAATCACACATAGCCTTACTTTATTAAGCTCTTGAATGAGTTTGCAATTCAATCTCTAAGCATAAATCTACATTCATAAACACAGACAATTTTTCTGCCAGCCTCTAAATTGCATTCTCTTATTTCTTTAATAGAAGGGGAGGAATATATTGGCTTTGTAAACTTTTATAAAAAGCCGACAACTTTGGAGGGTTAGATCTCAATGTCTTTGTCTTACAGACATAATGCCACCCTTTGGTCTTCAGTTCAAATCACTAAGGAAAACAGTTCAGGAGCTGAAGCAGCAGCTAACCTTTGTCCTTCTGCTGCATAGCACTGAAATGTTATTGGCCCAAGAAAAAATGAAAGCGATGAAGAGAAAGAAAGTGTCTCTGTGTAAATGCCTGGAGCAAATCAATCCTTAAAGTCTGGCTGCCACTGGGAAAGGACAAACCCATTAGTATCTCCATAGAAAAGGGATGGTCAGTTGCTTAAACACGGGATTTGGGAAAACAAGGATGTAATAAAGAGTAAAGCAATTCCAAATTCAGTGTAAAGTTAAAACTCTAAACCAAGTAAGCCATTAAAAAGGGAACTTTTTAAAGACCTTCCCTCAGTGGACTTTTAAATCAAATTTCTTGAGTTTCTGCAAGTAAACCTATGGTATCTGGCATCAAACAGTAAAAAAAAAACATTATATTCAGATTGTCTATGAATCTCCTACTTGACATGTAGTTCCTCAGTCAGGTCATTACGCCAAGCAAAGCAGAAGTGAAACCCTAGGTGGCACACACTCAAATTAAAAAGAAATCAGCCTTGCTGACTCCCTAGCCAAGGTTGACAAGCTCTCCATACTGAAGACTGTGGCCTTAAAACTGCATCTGTCTACTGCTATTCCTTCTGTGGGTTATTCTATTCTTAGCCAGCAAAGTTGCTCCACCAGCATGAAAGGATCAGTCAAGCCTCTGACTGGCCACAAGAGCATTGATCAATACAGACACAAGAGGGGTTTGTTAAAACTGCAGGTTCTTTCTCCAAAAAGCTCAGACACGGTGTCAAATTTGCTACTGTGGTTACCAGAATATGTAACTTGCTATTTTTCATTATATCCCCTCTACAGTTTGGCCTCTCTTTGGAAGAGTGGGTCATTATTCAGCAACTTCTGAACAAGAGGGGTGTGCCCATCATCCAGCAGAGAGGTGAGAGAGCTCTCAGTGCCTCCCAAGTTAGGCTTGCTGATCAATTCACTGTAGCCAGAATGAAAGTGAGGGTGCACAGTGGGCAAGCAGCATTACCCACAGAACACAATAAATCATGCATTTAAATGCACAGAGGCTAAGGCTAAGAACTTACCTTTCACAGCCTGGGGTCTTTTAAGAACCTGTGCCACAGAAAGTGAATGCTAAAAGTTTTTTGACATTTCCAATGATGGACATTTGGAATGATGTTATAATCTTGTTATTTGTTTAATGTTAGCATTAAACAAAATAATGATCTAGAACAACTATTCTCTGTCAAGGATCTGTTTTATCTCCCAGTGATATTTGCCAGTGTCTAAATATACTTTTGGTTGTCATGACTCGTGGAACAACTAGCATATACCAAGGATAGTGCTAAACATCCTTCTAAGCACAGGAAAGTTCCATGAAAGCGTCATTTGGTCCAAAGTATCAATAGTGTTGTTGAAGAGAAAAATCAACTTCATAGGGAAAGAGAAATAAGATGGTTTTAAGTTAACATTTATGCTGTTTGCCGGGCAGTGGTGGCGCACACCTTTAATCCCAGCACTTGGGAGGCAGAGGCAGGTGGATTTCTGAGTTCGAGGCCAGCCTGGTCTACAGAGTGAGTTCCAGGACAGCCAGGGCTACACAGAGAAACCCTGTCTCGAAAAACACAAAGAAAAAAACAAAACAAAAAAAAATTATGCTGTTAAGCTATTTAGATCCAAAGAATAAATACCATTACAAATTCAAACTTGAGTATTTGTATTGCATTGAGGAAGTCAATATTCTATTATCCAAAACAGAAGTAAATATAGTAAATCCAATATACTTTTGCTGTTTGCTAACTATCTGTAAATGTAGTCTACCCTTAGGTAAATTATAAATATCCCCAAACTGGAGAACAGCTATTTTCCATTTTCAACTCATTTGAATCAAAAAGTCACACTTCTCCTCTTTTCAACGGTAGTACAAATTTCTTATTCTGAGAAATAAGAAGTTTTATGTTTACAAAATAAAAGGCTAAGGCAGAAGGATGATGAATGAGTTCAAGTCCAGTATGGCCTACAGAGTAAAACTACTTTCAAAAAAGAAAGTGCTGGCCTGTCATACACATGAGTATTGAGCTCTAGGTTCTGCACCAAAAAAAAAAAAAAAAAAAAAAAATGAAAAAATAATCAGCATAACCTACATATTTGTTTTGTTGTCTCTAACATCAGGATGTAATAGTCCTGTACCAGCTGTAGGGTACCATGTGAATCCTTCTCTTTTACTCATATTTATTTTTGGATTTTTAATGCCTTTTCCTTTACAGCGTGTTCAATTTACATAAAGGTTTGGGCATTATTAAATTATTCTACTTTACAAAGAAAGTAAAACAGAACTATCATATGACTCAAAGAACAGAAGAATAAAAGAATGTAGAATTAGAAACAGTGGGAATATCTCGTAAATATCTTTTTTAACCTAGATATGACACTACACATGCTATAATTCAAGCACCTGTGAGACTGGAGCATAAGGATTGGGAGTCTGAGGCCAGCCTCAACCATGGGCTACACATGTAGAACCTACCCTAAAACATCTGGTGAATAGTCGCTAGAGCAATGGCTCAGTGCTTATGAACACTCACTGCTCTTACAGAGGAAGCAGGTTCAGTTCTTAGCACATGAAGATTCACATCCATCAACCACTCAGGTCCAGGAGATCCAGCACCCCCCTTCTGGCTTCATAGACAATACACACGCATGATAAACATAATAATGCAAGCAAAACACTCACATCAGTAATAAAAGTTGTAATTTGGTGACTACACAGGACACAATCTGGTGAGCATGGGCCACTGCTATCAGTATGTTCTATGTTTTAAAACATATATATATATATATATATATATATATATATATATATATATATATATATATATACACACACACACACACACACATATACATATACTTGAAGTCACTTAACACACCACAGCTGTGCTCCCACTGAAACTCAGCTAGCTGAGAAGACTAGCTGTACTTCAGGTGGTGGCCCACTGTTCAGAATGCTTTCCAGGTTGCAGTTCCTTGACACTAACACACAGCATCCATGGTCACCACTGAAAATAAAGTAGCCTGTATCGTCTCCTTTCATAGTCTACTCAGCAGAAAGGCACAGGACTCTAACTGCGATGTTTTGTGTGTGGGAGGTGTGATGGACCACTCAGCTCTTTCACTGGTCCAATTCACACTTTTAAAAGTGCATATTTCTTTCAAAAAGAAAAAAAATACACAAACATGGTTTTGGACATGAGAAGAATTTAAAACACAGAGCAGGCATTCCTCTGTTCTTCTTCTCACCAGGAGAGGAAAGGGGGAAAAGCAGAAATACATTGTTTTTCTGTTCATCTTTGTTTGCATTTCCATGAATAAAATTATCATTAGGAATGGAAATCAACACAGATATAATATCAATGTGACTGTGACTATAAAATGGATTGTTAAGGAAATTAAAGTGCTACTTCAAATCACTTAGATTACAATCATTACCTTTACAAAATTCTCTACCTTTGAGATGGAAGAGTAGACATTTGTGCCAGCAACCTATTTTCCATAACAAATCATTCAGCTGAAACTCAGAGACCAAACAATAATCTTTATAGTATGCTTAGAGATCTGTAGATCCTCTCAGTTTGTGAAGGATTCACCCAGGATCTGTTCCAAGATGTCTGGGGCCTCATTAGAAAGGACTTCGAGCCTAAAGAGGTGATCTGAATAGCTGGAACCAAGATAGCTGAAGGCTCGTTCATTCACATGTCTGCAAGCTGATTCTGGCTGCCACCTAGGACTTGAGTTCTCATGTTTGATTCTCTCCCTCCCCCAGACCCTATATCTTTAGTTTAAAGATATAGAAAAAACAAGCTGGAACGGAAGTGGAAATTTCCTCTCTGCAGCCAGCTTTCAAAACACTAAAAAGTACGATACAGACAGCTGGGGACTGGGGAAATCAGCAATGGTCTTACCCAGCTGTAATGCTTACAAACTACAAAACCAATCTGCTGGGGGAAAAAAATGTACCTACCCGAGAAATAGGGGTGTCTCTGTTTATGGGAGTAACCAACTACCCTCTGGTCGGATGAGGCCAGCTCCACAGAGGGAAAATCATGCCTGAAGAGGTCATAGACCTCTTCGTAAGGGGATCCCTTTCATAAGGGGAAACTTAGCATGGTTGTTTAAATTGACACAGCATCAAACTGCCTTCTATTGATGTTTATACTCACAGACAAAAGCTACTCTCAACCATAATCTGAGCAGCTCCTCTTTGCAGTGAACAATAGTGAACACACAGATTTATGGCTGGCTACCCAGGATGCTGAGAAAAAGAGACAGTGCAGTTGATGGTCCAGTCATAAACAAGACATTTATACGAACCCCTCTAAGACTCAGGGAACATTTCAGAAGAGAGGGAAAGAAGCATGTAAGTGCTATATAATATAATATTCTGAACATAACACAACCATTGCAATCATGAACTCACAGCAGCTGTGGTTACTTTTGTTGGTCCTGAAGAAGACTGCCTCTGTCATTAATCACTCTTAGATGTGGAAGGGCTCATGGGGCTTTACACACACACACACACACACACACACACACACACACACACACACAAAACTGTTAGTGATAAAATGTGAGAAAGGCATAGTTATTGTCTTCAGTTATATACCCACTGTTAAGTCCACCAGATTCCAATGGATAGTTCTCAACCCATGGTCACATAAACAGTGCTGGCTAAACTCAGCAGGTGAAAAAGATTCCCAAAAGACAGGAACGTGAGAGAGATTTATAAAGAGGGGACGGGGTACACAGAGGTGGGAAGGAAATTAAAAATGATTTCAGAGTATTCAGTATACATTGCATATACATTTATGAAATTGTCAAAGAAAAACATTAATCAATAAAAAAATTAATTCAAAAAGTATTAGTGTTTCTACAACAAAGCCAGAAACACAACAAACGTGAGATGCTTCCTCTGTGTGAAAGAAGCTTCTGTTGTAAAAAGCAAGACAGTGAAGACACTATAATACATACTGGGCAAGTGTGCATAGAGGCCCTTTAGAACATATGTTTAGCTCTCTGTTTGTAATGAATAACCATTCTGAGGCAATGTTTTCTGCTTTACTTGTTTGGTACCCATGCAGCATCAGGTGACAAATTCTTTCACTAGAACTCTTGCTACTGTAACAAGTAGGCATGTCTGAGTGCCCAGCCTGCTTGGAGAACTGAAAGTAATACACCAGAGACGTAGCTTAGAATGCAAAGTGGGGGGTATCAGTGGAGACCGCGGGAAAAATAAGATGTGTGAGACCATGACGTGTTTTCTGTACTGGAAAGAAGGAGAACTGCTACCGAGAGTTTTCTTCTTAGAGTCAGGGCCTCCTCATATAACCCTGGCTGGCTTGGGATTCACTATATAGAACAAGCTAGCCTCTAACTCACAGAAACCCACCTGCCTCTGCTGCTCAAATACTGCGATTAAAGACACGCACCACAGCGACTAACTTATTGTGGAGCTTTTAAAACAACTAGCAAGACAATCAAGTGCTCTTTGGAGAATTACTTAAATTGTTTTAACTGTCTGTGAAAAGGTGAAAGGATAAGAGTGTGAGCAGATGGTAAGAGTGACTTCCAGAATCCAAGAAAGAGAAACAGTGAGGTCAAGCCTACTGTGATGGAGAATAGACAAGTGGGCTGAAAGTGTAATTGACAGGAAGTGGGGATTGTTGGATATGGACCTCCGAGGAAGCAGTTTCCAAAGGTTACCCTCAGATTCCTGATATGAAAACTACATGACCAGCAGCTACCAAAGAAGAAACTTATCTAAACTTTGTAAACAGTAGTGGCATCTCAGTTCCAGTTTAGACAGCTGTGGATACCAGGACATCAGCAGATACCCAGGTCTGGTTGGAGGGGGCAAACACTGAGAGATGTGGGGAAATAGACAGAAGATAATTCCCTTCCCTTCTCTCTCCTCTGATGTATACCAATCCTTGCATGGTAAAATTATTGTAGACAGTTTTGAGTAAAGAACATGTTTTCTTCAAGAAAACCTCATAGATAGCACAAATCGTGAAAAGATTAAATCCAAAAGAATTGCTTCAATTTCGTTGGGAAGAATAGAAGCTAAATCTTAAACATTACATACATTCTAAGAGAAAATGCTGGCATGACCAGCTCCCAGCCTACCTGGCACACTGCGCTTCTAAATAAGCAGCATGGTGCACCATGCTCCTGAATCACACTGAATTCTGAAATAGCGTTGTATAGGCCTGTGGCTAGCCTGCACTCCCAATGCTTCCCTCTATGTACCTCTCCCCCAAACAGACCCTGGTGGTCTGAGCACTCACTGTCCAGTCCCCAAGGTAATGAGGTAACTAATCAGAGTCGATAGGCTTCCGCCACATAAGTAGTTGTTCACATACAATAAGGTAGACACTATTCCCTAAAACCATTCATTGCTGAGTCTTTTACCAACCTATGAGCATCACAGTCTTGTTAGGGAATTCTTGATAATGGTGACATTACATCATCTCCTATAGGATATTTTTAAAGCCTTCTACACCAGAAACAACTACTCAGTCAATTAAAACCTCATAAGAGCATATAGGCTAAAATATCCAAGGCAAGAAATAAAGATTTCTATAGTCCCACTTCTTACTACAACTAGAATCATTAAATATTAAAAACCCATATAAGGGAGCTTGTAAAAATTTTATAATTAATTTTTTTATGGAAGGATGAAATTTTTAGGGAACAATAACAAAACAACAACAACAACAACACCCTCCACTATTGAGGTTCTCGTGTGGTTGTCACTTGCCTAGGGATTGTAGAGTCTCTTGATTCTGGAGCCATCCATGGCTCACCTATTTTTCCTTGGTAGTATCTGATCTAATTCTGCAAGTTTTTCTCAAAATTATTTAATGAGTACTTCCTATTTCAATTATGCATTCCCTGCAGCCAGAGTGTGAACCTTGCCATCTGCCAAACCATATCAACTTTGAACTCTTAAACTCAGAAAGTAAACTCCCTGCCTCCCCCCCTCCACCCAACCTCTTGAATTTGTTTATTCTTTCAACAGTTCTCATGTTCTCACAGGATCCATGAGAAAAACCACTAAGAGAGAAAAACCCTTCTTCTCTCAAAGCTCTTAGGGGAGTAGACTCTATAGGTCTATCTTGGCTCATGTTTCAGAGGTTTCAGGCAGCGGGCACTAGGCCCTGTTGATTGGGCCTGGGGCTAAGCAGAACATATGGTATGGAGAACATGTAGAGCAAAGCTTACCACCTCCTAGCACCCAGGAAGCAACAGGAAAGAGGAAAAGAGGAAGGGGCCTGGGACAAAATATACCTGTCATTATGATTTGAACAAGCCACAAAAAATCATGAGTTGGAGTATGTTTGACAGTTGACATACTTTGGTGAAGCTACTGGATCTTCTCAGCTTAGGTGTAATCCATGCACTGATCCCTAGGTGGATACGTAATATGATCAGAATAATTGGGAGGAGGAGAGAGTAGGACATAGAACCTAGTTAAAGGAACATACTCACAACCAAACACAAACACACACAAAGAACATAAGAATTGTAACACAAACAACATACACAAGTAAACACATACACACTCCAAGACAAACACACACACTCACACTCACTCACACACACACACACACACACACACACACACACACACACACACACGCACGCACATGCACACACATGTTTCCTTCAAGCTACTCCCAGTTCTTCGTTTAAAGCTTTGGTGGGTTCCTTAGGAGTCATCTCTTTGCCATCTTGCAGTTGAATTGGTAAGTCTTCCTGTTCACTATTTCCCCAAATACCTTACTGTTTCTCCTATCCGTGTGCTACTGTGCAGATCAAGCATTGCCTCCATTTGCCATGCTCTGACACTAAACTGTTTAAATAGGATCTGAGATATGCATTTTTACCTCCAGAGCCTACCGATCTGCATGGCATGCACTCTGCATTCAATAAACTGTTACCGAAAAGAAAAATATAATCTACTGTAATGTTGGGAATATGGTGGCCAGGCGAACATTTCTTGGTGATTCAATGGGGCCATAGGGATGACTTATTGTGCCCTGTAATTCTACCTGGAGTGAAATAAATATACCCCAGGTTGGGTTTAAGGGTGTCAACTAGAACACAAAGAAATTAAGTGGCCAGTGATGATATTTCAACTTGGTCTACATAGAATGCTCATGTAAAGTTCACGGCAATGACATCCCGGATGAACAGTCTTTTGTTGGAATATATTTGCAGCTCTCACAGATAAGATGGTAGGTTAGCAATTTCTTTTGGTCCCCAAAGCTATTTCTTTCCACACTCTCTGTTATGTTATCTTAAATGTTTATTGCTTCAGTCTCCATTCAGTTTAACACAAGGAAACCAAGACTCTGATCTCATCTTAATTTCCACTTGACACAACCACAAGACACACAGAAGATGACACATTTTGGTTTGTGTAATTTAATGCTTGATATGTATGTTTTCTTCAATGAAGAAAAATTCTTCCTTGAAAACAGCGTGGTATTCTGAGATAATGGTTTAAAATATTTATTTATAATTGGGAAAGGCAGGCATACTCTTAATCATGGTACAGTTTAATTATAGCAGGATACATATAATTAGCACTGTTGTAATAAATTACTAATTTACATGATGAATTGTCTTGCTTCAGTTCTCAAAATAAACGGAGTTCTATACACTATTGAATGAATTCTTGACTTAAATTATTCTTCTTCTGGATCCTGTCCATCAATAACTGAAAATTAGCATTATAATTCTTTCTCTATGTATTAATTTCAAGATTTCAAAAGTGAAAGTAGAAAACCATGAAAGCCAACATTTTACTCATCTTATTTTCTAGAATTCATTGAGCATGAACTTTCAATATCTAGCCACCCACCCAACTTACAATTTATTTCATTCAGGGCCAAAGAGATGGCTCAGTGTCTCAGTGTTAAGTGGTTAAGAATACTTGCTGCCCAGTTAGGAGAACAGAATCCACAGACAGGCAACAGCTTTAATGAGAGCCCTTGCTCCAGTTATTCGGGGACCCCACCCTCTCACAGAAGAAGGGGAGAGAGGTGGGGAGGGACTATGTGAGGGAGGTTTGGGGGACAATGATCAGGATGTAAAATGAAAGAATGAATGAATAAATAAATAAATAAATAAATAAATAAATAAATAAATAAATAAATAAATAAATGGAAAAAAGAATACCTGCTGCTCTTGCAGAGGACCTGGGTCTATTAGCCATTACTCGCATGGTGGGTCCCAACTATCTGTAACTCGAGTTTCAGAGCCTCTAACAACCTTTTCCAGCCTCCATGAACACCAGGCACTCATGTGATATACATATGCACATGCAGGCAAAACACATAAAAATTAATTAAAATAATTTTATTTTATTCATTTTGTGTATATGTCTGGGTGGGGGGGGTACATTTGTCTACTTGTCTCTGAGTGTCCATAGACACGTATGCACCTGTGTGTGGATGCCAAAGATCCATATCAGGTCTCTTCTTCTAATATGTTCTACCTTAGTTTTTTGAGGCAGAGTCTCTCCCTGAACATGGAGCTCACAAATTTGGCAAGACTAGCCCCAAGGAGCCTCTTGTGTCTCTTTCCAGTACTTAGATTAGAGCTGCGTACTGTTGGGCTTGGCTTTTTATGTTCCTCCTGGGAATGCAAACTCACACCCTCATGCTTGCAAAGCAAGTACTTTTTTTTTATTTAATTTTTTTACTTCTTCATTTTACATCCTTCTCACTTACCCCCTTCCGGTAACCCCTCTCACAATCCTTCCCCCTCCCTCCTCCCCTTCTCCTCTGAGAAGGTGGAGGCCCCCTTGAGTATTCCCCCACTCTGGCACTTCAAGTACCTGTGAGGCTAGGTGTTTCCTCTCCCATTGAGGCCAGACAAGGCAGCCCAGCTAAAAGAATATATCCCACATACAGGCAACAGCTTTTGGGATAGCCCCTGCTCCAGTTGTTAGGGACCCACATGAAGACCAAGCTGCACATCTGTTACGTATGTGCAGGGAAGCCTAGGTCCAGTCCATGTATGTTCTTTGGTTTGTGGTTCAGACTCCCGGGGTCCTAAGGGTCCAGGTTAGTTGACTTTGTTGGTCTTCCTGTGGAGTTCCTATCCCCTTCAGGGCCAGCAATCCTTCCTCCTATTCTTCCATAAGACTCCCCAAGCTCCATCCACTTTTTGGCTGTGGGTGTCTGTATCTATCTGATTCAGATGCTGTGTAGAGCCTCTCAGAGGACAACTTGCTCTTGTCTGCAAGCATAACAGAGTATCAATAATAGTATCAGGAATTGATTGGTGTTTGCCCATGGGACAGTTCTCAAGTTGGGCGGGTTATTGGTTGGCGATTCCCTCTGCTCCCTCCCCTGTGCCTGCATTTCTTGTAGACAGGATAAATTTTGAATTGAAAGTTTTGACGGAGCCATCTCTCCATCCCCCTGGTTTATTACAAATAGTCCTCAATACTTGCTATCCTGGCCATGAGTACAGAGGTAGAAATCAGCATCATGGATATATGCCTAAGGTATGAGGAGCATTAGTGACAACGACAGAGAAATACCACTGGGGAAATCATACAAGTTAATGGCTGAAAGGGTCCTGCAAAGTTCATTCCAATTTTTTAGAACAAAGTACTATTTTGTATTTCTCAAGTCATCCCTTGCTTGCATATTTCAGCTTACTGTTTAAAATTCATTTTAAAGTGGCATATTTTTCCTTTAGCCATCATTTTTTTGAAGGGAGGCCATGAGAGCAAATTATCACTATTTTTAATGTCACCAACTTCCAATTGCTCTTTTCCATTATTACTTTGCCACTCGCTATAAAGAAGAATAAGCTTTAGGCCAGACACCTACTGTTGGAGAAAGATGGCTATTTTAAGATCTTTCAGTTTGAGGTTTGCCTCAATCCTAGGCATTGTCTTCCCTTTAAACAAATAAGGAAAAAGAAAAATTAAAGACAAAATTTTTACTACCACATCAATAGTCACAAATTAAATCAAAGGCTAAAAAACAAACTTCAGACTTACTTGAACTCTGTAGATCTAAGGCAAAGCATGTTTCAGTGCAAAGTGTCCATCTTTCAAAACATAGGAGGCGATGTCGTGGAGCAACTTGTACAGTTTCCCTGTAGAAACTCAACCTTCAGGGGTGGGGTTTTAAAGTTGTTTTTGCATTAGGCTCTATGCTCCAGTCTGCCTGACTTCAGAAAGACCCTTCAGCCTCCAATCAGCTCTGAATATCTGCCTGGTGTGAAGATACATCTAAGAGCCTCTCAGAGATCAGTATCCAGGAGACACCTGCCTCTGTTGGACTTCAAAAACCCAGCTCCCTTGACTCTGAAATAATTTGCTACCAGGAAGAGCCCTGGGGAGCCAAAAGGAAAAAAAAAACTGAGTAAGAAATTTCATTTGAAGTGAATTACAGGAATTATATAACTTACAGAAATTAACTGAATTGGATATTTTCTCTGATTGTTTGCCTCAGAAGAACATACCATGCTCTGGTCCAAGTCTTCTGAACATTCTTACAGCAGCACAGTCCACCGTGTGTTGTAGCAGAATTTTAGTAGAACCGTTGTATCTGGCAGGAATCTGGAGTGGTGGCACCTAGACTTTGAAGTAGCCTTTTGTCAGCGATTGTTATTGGAGATTTTTATGGAATTGTTCTTCTGAAGGATTCTGGGAGCCTTTGCATAACAGTCTCAAGACAAGGCTGCCAAGCCAGGAAGTCTCCTGTGGCTGAGCATTGCTTAGGTGATGAGTCTTTCAAGGCAACCCCTAGATCCAATAAGAAGTTTTGGTGGGCAGAAATTGACTTGCTAAAGGTGTTTTTTGTGTGTGTGTGTAATGATAAAAAGAACTTCTAGAAGGTAGCTGTCTGTCAGGGTTCAGTTCTTCAGGGGCTGAGAAGCCTAAATTTATCCTGCAGTGGCTCTCTTTCTTCAATCAATCCACCAGCATAACCCAGAACACTGACAATTTATTATTAACAATGCTTTTCTTAGCTGGGCAGTGGTGGCACACGCCTTTAATCCCAGCACTTGGGAGGCAGAGGCAGGCGGATTTCTGAGTTCGAGGCCAGCCTGGTCTACAGAGTGAGTTCCAGGACAGCCAGAGCTACACAGAGAAACCCTGTCTCGAAAAACCAAAACAAAAAAACAAAAAACAAAAAAAAAACAATGCTTTTCTTCAAGTCAACTACTCAACTAAACATTAACTAGTTTCATTTGAAGACAAATTGGAATCTGTTCTTGGTCCTTCTTTCTACTTGCTTTGCTCCTGGGTGATCTGATGGCTTCTTCCTGACAGTTCCTCCCACTGCATAGGTCAAAACAAAGTACATGAGGGAAGGCATCACTTTAAGCTGACATCGTCATGCCGTTAACCTTGAGCTTCTTTTAAACAAAATGAATTGGCTTACTAAGGCAGTCAAGTAGAAAGCCGAAACCATCATTTTCTAAAGCTTTTCAAGGTAAAAACCCCCACGGATGATCTTTTGTCGGTGTCTACGGCTTGATTAGCTGTCTTAATTCAATATGATTAATGGCTTTTAAAACTCTGGGGCACCAAGTTTCTTCGTGTCCTGTGTTATATGAATGTTGCAAGTGGAGTGTTCTTTAAGTGAATGCCTTGAACTGCATACAGCAGCTGTACCAGATAACTATGCGTGTGTCACTCTGTAAGTATAAAAGATGTTTACAGGTAAACCCTCCACGAATTTAAATAGGCATATCCATTTCTTACAAAATAAATATCTCATCACACAGGCATTCTTTCTTTCATCAAAAAATAGCATTTTCAGCCGGGCAGTGGTGGCGCACGTCTTTAATCCCAGCACTTGGGAGGCAGAGGCGGGTGGATTTCTGAGTTCGAGGCCAGCCTGGTCTACAGAGTGAGTTCCAGGAAAGCCAGGGCTATACAGAAAAACCCTGTCTCAAAAAAACGAAAAAAAACACCATTTTCTTCTTCCTGCGTTACTTGTGACTGTGGCTCCACAGAACTTCCTTTCAGTCAAATAAATCCAGTACTAGTTCATTTTTATCCAATGAAAATTTAAGTCATAGAATTTAAAAATCTCGTTCCATTTTAACTCTTGGTGCCTAGAAAAAATTAAGTAGAAAGGGCAAATAACAATGTATAAGAGAGAATGCTAAAACCTTGCAGACTCTTAAAGACAAATTTCAAATTCTACCACCCAGTGTGAATTATATAAAATTTGGTGGGCCTCTACTATCTGAAGTGACCAGGATGAAGTCTTCCATCTTCACTCAGTAGCAGAATCAATCAAAAATGTCGGCCACAACCAACAGATTGGGAAAAGATCTTAGCCAATCCTACGTCCAATAGAGGGCTAAAATCCAATATATACAAAGAACTCAAGAAGTTAGACTCCAGAAAACCAAATAACCCTACCAAAAAAACAGGGAACAGAGCTAAACGGAGAATTCTCAACTGAGGAAATTTGTAGGGCTGAGAAGCACCTACAGAAATGTTCAACATCCTTAGTCATCAGGGAAATGCAAATCAAAACAACTCTGAGATTCCACCTCACACCAGTCAGAATGACTAAGATCAAAAACGCAGGTGACAGCAGATGCTGGCGACGATGTGGAGAAAGAGGAACACTCCTCCATCGTTGGTGGGATTGCAAGCTGGTACAACCACTCTGGAAATCAGTTTGGCGGACCCTCTGAAAAATGGACATAATACTACCTGAGGACCCAGCTATACCTCTCCCGGGCATATACCCAAAATATGCCCCAACATGTAACAAAGATACATGCTCCACTATGTTCATAGCAGCCATATTTATAATAGCCAGAAGCTGGAAACAACCCATATGTCCCTCAGCAGAGGAATGGATACAGAAAATGTGGTACATTCACACAATGGAGTACTACTCAGCTATTAAAAACAATGACTTCATGAAATTTGCAGGCAAATGGATGAAACTTGAAAATATCATCCTGAGTGAGGTAACTCAACCACAAAATAACGAACATGGTATGTACTCACTGATAAGCGGATATTAGCCCAAAAGTTCAGAATACTCAAGTTTCACTTTACAGTAACTGCTGGACTGAGAGTGAGGTCTCAGATGAAAGAGCTGGAGAAAGGTCTGAAGGAGCTGAGGGAGTTTGCAGCCCCATGGAGGGAGCAACAGTGTCAACTGGCTCGACACCCCAGTGCTCCTGGAGGCTGGACCACCAACCAAAGAATACACATCGAGGGACCCATGGCTCGGACCACATATGTGGCAGAGGAGGGCCTTGTTGGCCATCAGGGGGAGGAAAGGCCCTTGGGCCTGAGGGTGTTAGAGGCCCCAGTAAAGGGGAATGTCAAGGTGGGAATATGGGAGTGGGTGGGTGGGTGGGCGAGAGGTGGAATTCCCTCATAGAGGTGGGGAGGGGGAGGGGATAGGTAGTTTCCAAAAAGGAGACCTGGAAAGGGGGAAACATTGGAAATGTAAATAAAGTATAAAAAAAATTTCTTTTTTTTAAAAAAGACTGAATGCAGGACCTCACAGCATGTGAGGAAGCACTCCACCAGTGAGTGACAGTTCCAGCTCTCACACCATTTTTGAAATGACAATGTTATGGACTTGGAGATTGAAAAGAGGTTTGAAAAGAGTTTGGATAGTGGTAACGAGGAATATGACTATCAGGTGGTAGCAGGAATAGAAGCTTTCAGAAGATATTATGGACTGTATCTTGATTGTAGTGGTGGTTACATACATCCATGCATGTAATAAAGTGGTATATACACAACAAAGTGAAAAAAAATGTCGGCCACAAATTGCAAAACCACTGTAGAATTTTTACTGAAATAACTTCAGCCTTTGTCTAGAGATAGAGTAGAGAAGAGTCTAAAACCTTCTCTAAAGTCCAGTTTGGTCCCCAAAGCAAAGGCCAAATATGAACCCATTGTTGTGGATGACAGGGGCTTTCACTTCATACCCATTACCTTCAAAGCTGCACACAGGAAAGCAGACATGCCTCGGGCATCGCATTCTTCCTAGCTAGGCCATCAAAACTCTGAGGTCTTTAGGATTAAGCCATAACATGATGAAAAGCAGCCAAAGGGAGTCCCAGCCGAGAAGCATCTTCGTGGCACTACTGCCTGAAAGGATTTGCTCAAAATGGGTTATCTGTAACTCCTACTGAGCTTGAAACTGTTGTAACTACTGTGTCACACCCAGCTGGAGCTGCTGTGACATATGACTAAGAGGAAACCAAAGTTACTACGATTGAAAAAACAGGCAAGGAATTTTATAAGAAAATTACAGGTGCTTATTCTATCAACCTCTTTCCCTCATTACACTAAATAACTCTAGCTGGTGAAACAATTACAAATTATAGTTATGATGAGTCAAAAAAATTTAAATAGAGAGTACCTGTCCTCTAAAGTTTATTTCATTCTGGATAGAGAATACATCATTTGAATTCTCTTTTCCTCTTCTAGAAGGTAAATAATGAGTTTAATTTTACATGGCTGATATGTGTTTATGATAGATTCAGAGAAGAATATCACAGGAGGCCTTTATTCATGAAAAACAAAACTGCTTTAGAGAGAGCAGTGATGACCATTAGAATTTTGTCCCTATATGTCTTTCCTATGTTAAGCTTACTTGATGATGTGACTCAGCTGTCTCTTAGTAAGGTAAGAGTTCTTTGGTGCAATTAAAAAGGGGGCAAAAATCAACTCAGGGGGGGAACGAAACGAATATGAAGATGCATGACCTTTAGGGGATAGATTGGCAGTCATGAATCACCTTCAGAATGTTAGAGTAGCACAGACCTCGTAACACGGCAACATTTTCCTTAGCACAAGGTCTATGACAGATGAAAACTCCATTCCATTTCTTCTCGTGTTAATAAAATGCATAAGTTAGACCTCTGGGAAGTTTGACAGCTAAATCTCTAGAGGCTGACTTTCCATGCTGTACATAAAGGGGAAACTGTACAAAGTACAGCCTTGGGAGATGATGGCCTTATACGAAGTATAGCCCAGGGAGACAATGACCTTGAGAAGTTTATTCATTGAACTGACTGACTCCCAAGCATGGTTTTGAAGAAAGTGAAGATTCATCATCAAAAAAGTCTCTCTTTATGAAAAAGCTATTAACACAATGGTGCTGTCTTCAGCCATAGGGACTTACCTGTAACCAAGAGGTAACTAAGAGCAGCAGCAGTAGCTGACACTGTCTTGGGAGTCTCCTGGGCTCCCCAGACTAACAATTTAAAAAAACAATGCAGGCCTAGTAATGGAGTTTTTGTTACTTTATGGCTCTCGGAGGCAGCATTGTGAGCCCAGGTGGTATAACTTCATTTAAAGTGTGTGCATGTATGTGGTGTGTGCGTGTGTGTGTGTGTGTGTGTGTGTGTGTGTGTGTGTGCGCGCGCGCGCACGCGCATGCTCGTACTATATATCCATATGTGTATGTATATGTATAAGTTTAGGTATATAAACATTATAATTCCTCATGGCTTTTTCAACAAACCTTAGTGTTATTTTCCCCTCCTCCCTCCTCTTTCTGTACTGACTTCCCTCCATATTCTCCAGGGCTTTAACTCCCCAGCACTGGCTCTGAAACCTGCTCTGTTATCCTTTACTTGTTCCCATCTGTTTGCCTAGCCTCATACCTCCCGCACCATCTACATTAGTTCTTCAGACATACTATCAAGAAGAATCCATGTTTCCTGTGTTTTCAGCTGTCATCACAATGTGAAAACCTCTAACCTTGCCTCTTCCTCATTGTCTACAGCCAATCTTCACCCTCATGTCATCAAAAGATCTCCTCTCCTCTCAGATTTTTCCAACAAAGTTAGGCTACAGCCAGCCAGCCCTTGGTTGTCCTCTCCACATGACCAAATTCCCACTGTTCTTTACTTTTTAAGTACTTACTCTTCATCTTCAACATGTCTGTTTTGACAGCTCTTTCTTTGATATTGACTCTATACTAAGCACTGCTCAAGAAACAGGGATGTAACCATTAACTGGGCCCTTACAGAAAGTCCCAGTATTTAAAAGTGTCCCCTCATTCCCATAAACATATCCCATCCCAGCTCTACAGTCCCGAGGCCTTCTTTGTAGTCTACTCCCACTTTTCCTTGAGTACAATCTGCACCTTATCATCTTGTACTTGACTTTAGTAATTTTTATGATTAAGGCACACATTATGCAGGTCATTTATATAAATGTTTATTAGAGGCTCCCTGACTTAGGATTGTTTTGTGATAGAGTATGTCCCAATGACCCAACTTAAATTGAAAAAATTTTAATTGAATAATGTATCTAACACATTTAACCCACAGAAGACCATAGCTTAGCAACAAAGTACACTATAGAGTACCAGTTGCATGCCCTGGCGACTGTGTTGCCCACTAGAAGCTGCAGGTCTTTTTCAAGGGCCAGCATATTTAGAGACTATGTAGCTGCATATATACACCCTGACAAAAGAACAAAATTCAAGATTCTATGCCTGCTTTTTTTTTTTTTTCCTCCTTTTTTATTTTTGATACTTTATATACATTTCCAATGTTTCCCCTTTTCTGAGTCTCCTCTTTGTATACCCCCCATCCCCTCCCCAACCCGCCTCTAGGAGGGAATTCCACCTCCCACCCCCCCACCCCCACCCCCGTCCACCCATCCCCATTTTCCCGCCTTGATATTCCCCTTTACTGAGGCCTC
>CM052705.1:70603224-70659601 GCA_028551405.1 Uromys caudimaculatus | reverse complement strand
TGGGTTTTTTGTTGTTCCAAATGAATTTGAGAATTGCTCTTTCTAAGTCTATGAAGAATTGAGTTGGAATTTTGATGGGGATTGCGTTGAATTTGTAGATTGCTTTTGGCAGGATGGCCATTTTTACTATATTAATCCTTCCGATCCATGAGCATGGCAGATCTTTCCACCTTCTGAGGTCTTCTTCGATTTCTTTCTTGTGCATTGCTTTTTCACTGCTGTGAAGCTAAAACCTGCAAGGCAAGCCACGACTAAGCAAACAACCATCTGTGGTTTTTATTATATACATTATTCAAAATAAATGATATGCATAAAGGCATATTGAAAAATTTCCAACTATTTTGTAAATTTTTTTTAAAGGATAACATATTTCTACCTTAAACCTCAAGACACACAGCAAGGATATAAAATTACTTTATGAATGAATCTGTGAGATGCCATTAGAACAGAATTATTTATGTATCTATAAACAGAGTGAAGCTAAAATGTCAACTCGATTTTTCCTTGCTATACTAAAGGGCAATTTTTGTTGAACGCTTGTGTGTTCTGGACATCATTTAAGTGCTTTCCACACGTTTAGCCTCAAAAATTCTGTGAAGAAGGCACTATTATAATTCTCACTTTGCACATTTTAAAATTGAAGCATCCAAAAGCAAAATAAGTAGTCAAGGACAGTAAATATTGGTATCAGAATTCAAACCCAACTAAGCTTGGTTCTAAACCTAAGAATATTATCCACTTTATCATGATTCTGAAATCTACAGATCTAGACTTCAGACAGTACTGAATGCCTCTGTCCTGATAATTTTCATAAGTAGCTACATATTAAACCTCTAGCTATAAATAAAAACCCCTAATAAGTTCATGAGTAAGACTCTGTTGGCATCTTTTATGCAGAGTGACCTTATAATTTTTCATCCAAAGCAAGACACTATTGGGAATGGAATAGGGGCTATATCTTTTGTTTATTGCTACATAACAAATTACCTCCACATTTTAGCTGCTTCAAGCAGCAAACATATTATCGCACCAGCCTCTGAGTCGTGAATCTGGGAGACATTTAGCTCATGATTCTGTCTCAGAGTCTCTTGAATTTGTAGTCAAGATATAGTCCCAGTCTAAGGTGGTGAGACAAGGCTGGAGGCTCTCCCGTTCTCAGTTCACCAGCTGCTGGAAGGTTCTAATTCTCTCTTCCAGGAGCCTGCTCTTAAGGAGCAATCTGGTTCTCCCTAGAGTAAATGATGGTAGATAGGATGGAAGGGAAGGACAAAAGAAAAAGAGGGAGGGGGAATAGCTTTTAAAATCTAATCCTGGTACCGGCATATTATCTTATTTTTCTTCTCATGGTTATTTGGACTTGGTATGATGTTTATAAACTTGGTTATATGGACTTGGTACAATGTATGTAGGAGGGTTTCTATAATGAGCAAACTACATGATAGATCACCAGGCACCATCTTTGGCGGAGGGAGCGGGGAATGAGACAGAGTCTCATGATATATCTCTGGTTATTCTGGAACTCACTATGCTTTGAACTCACAGAGATATACCTGCCTCTGCCTTCTAAGTGCTGGGATTAAAGGCATGTTTTACCATGCCTGGATAACAGACACATCCTGAAAGCAGGCCACCATGTGTTGGCAATAGTTATGCCAGGACAGCAGGCTTTTTTACATTAAGACAGTGCAGACAAAACAGAGATTATATCACTTCACCTTTACCCTACATCTGGATTATATATATTTACATTAGCAATTTTATACCTCTGAAATTATTTAGTTCTAGAACTAAGTCCCTGCTGATTCATACAGTGAGGAACCGCAATGACTTTACCTCATTTCACCCACTGAATCCTTCTCCTGATATTTATGTGGAAGCTTCCAGCCATCATCAACCACTGTCTTCTCAACCATCTCTCTCCCCTTCCACAGCAAACATTAAACTGTTGCTTCTCTGTTTGACTTACAATTTCATCCCGTGCCCTAAATGTCACACAGGTGTTCTTGGCAATCTAGAAGGTTCATAAGTGATTGAAAGTTTTAAGGACCCTGAGAAACATTAGTAATGTTGCAGGCTCATTGCTTTAAGATTTCAATGTCTCTTCTTAAAATAAATTATCAAGTTATAAAGATGGTGTTTGCTGAGACAGATCAATCTACTAAAAGAGGAAAGTATGAAAATACACACGTAAGCTGTAACCATAAATTGTTAATAACAAGTCCTCCCAAACCTTAGGCATTTTTTCCTCAACAGTTAATTTTATTGTGTGTTTTCTTAATAGGTTCCAGGATAATTGGGGCCTAGTACTAAAGATAATTCTCAGTTTCTGAGTCTTCAGAGCAAAAAAATTATGCAGGCATAACATACCTGGGATAAGGGCTCTGCTTTTCAGGGTAATTAATTCTCCCTTGTTATAGATAAATGCTGAGCACTATGACTATATACCTATCCACTGACGAAGGACAAGGAGAGATTGAGAGAAATGGTACTATAACATAAAGTATTATATCTAGTAAACCAGATATGTCTGAAGATATTCCTTTCTTTTCAGAACCACTGAGGTCAAAGCAACAAAAGCAAAAACTGTAGACTTGGAATTATTCGGTATTCTGAAAGTGTTCTTTCTCACCATGTACATATGGTACATTACTCTGGAGAGTGGAGTGGCTGCCTCAAATAGAGCAGCACCCGTCAGTACATCATAAAAAGGTCCTTAGGGAAGCTAAGCTTAAAACCTGAAAGTCTAAGCATGATTTGGTGTGATTGTTATATTGATTTGCTGGAGAGAGGAGAAGGAGACAGACAGACAGACAGACAGACAGACAGAGACAGAGCAAGACAGAGAGGGAGAGGAGAGGGGAGAGAGAGAAAGATACTGATTTGGACTCTATCACTTTCCTCTAATTGCTTGCTCAATCCCATGACCGAGGGAAAACAGGAACTGACTCTCTGAAGAATGAAAGCAGCAATAAACTTCCCATAAAAGCCAAACAATGAAACACAAACCATGGGAAAATAAAAACAAAGAGCCTCACTAATGTCTCCCATGATCCATTGCTTACATTCACACAATTTCTGGCAGCATCTTGACAAGTCCTGTTAGTAAGAATGAGAGAGAGGACTGTGTGACCAGGATGCAGTAGCTTGCTCTTCTTTTTTCTTTCTGCTGTGTTGTGGAAACAAGTGCTGCATCTCCCACTGTTTGTAATCTATTTTCTCATCATTTAATCTTGGTTTTGTCTCAGTTTTAAAACAAAGTCGATGCCAACTGAGGTTGACTTCAACTTTCCAAAGGCTGAGCGATTCCTCCAAGCCATGCAATTGTTCTGGGGTGCTTGAATACTGTTTCCCCCAGTGTGCTCCTGTCATCTACTTTTTCTCCCTCCAGTTTAGAAACCACTATTGATTTGCCCAAAGTTAAGTCAATTGACTCCTAAATTTTTCTAGCTGTTATTTGGAATATTCAGTCAAATGCACAGACCACCAGAAATGAGTCGCATTTGTATGTATCACGCAATCTTGAACCTTTTGGTGTGTGCTAGAGCTGTTGTCATTCCTTTCTGGTTTCCATAAATATGCACAAAATATTATTTACTGAGTTAATTTCAGAAGATTTTCCACAGTGAGGGCATAGAATTGATTTCTAAGTACAGGAATTTTTTCAAGTTGATAAACAATATCAAAGTGTGTTTCATACTTCCTTCAAGTAGGATTACAAACTAAACCTCAGTACACACATGAGAAGTCCTCCTCTGACCTGGTGGTCAGAGCTGTCCAAGAGATTCCTAAAACATGGAACTTTTTACTTGTGCCTTTGGTTGCCCCCAAGAAGCAAAAGGCAGGTCACTACTGCGGAAGATACCATGCAGCTTGTTAACTGGGCCCAGCAATTCTTGAGGTAGAACTGAATTGAATATATTCTCCCTGACAGCTAGTTTTCATGTGCCAGAAGGCACCATGCAGGCTTCCCAAGAAGGGAGCAAACAACTGTCCTGCCTCGATCGGACACTGATGAACCATCACGTCAGCATGGCACTATAACCCTAAGGACTAAGGATACAGTAGTGGCACCACATCTTGGCAGTCACCAACAGCTCTCTACTTGGACTTCCCAGCAGCACTAGACAGGCTTTTTCTTGCCCTAGATCCTCACCAGCATTTGTGGCCATCTGGTTTGGAGTTTGGGGGTTTGATAATAGCCATTCTGACTGGGATGAAGGCAACTTTCTAAACAGTTTTAACGTGGGTTTCTCTGATGGCAAAATATTTTGAACATTAAAAAACATTTATTGGCCATTTGTGGTTTTTCTTTTTAAAACTACCTGTGGAGCTTTAATTAATTTTTAATTAAAATTAATTAATTAGTTTTCATTATGACTAATTTCTTAATTTTAAAATTAAAAATTAATTAATTTTAATCCATTTACTGTTTGGAACATTTTGAGGTTTTGGGGTGTTTAGTTTTTGCAGTTCACAGGCTAAATACGTGAAGACTATCTGTTATTATTAAATACTAAGAAAATAGTATGTTTTTTCTCCAGGTAAATGCAATTTCTGAAAATTTTGTCCAATTTTATTTTTTAATTTTAACAATTTTTTAAAAATACTAACTGTTGGCTATTTTTTTTTTCAACAGAATCTTGCTTAACACAAGATGACGAAACCAAGCTAAAACTCTCTGAGACACAGATCAGTGGAGAGCCACCACCTGGAGCCATGATGCTCAGCCTGCTGAGTACCCTGCTACATCATACGCCACCCTTTCAGCCACGGACTAGCTAGTCCATCTACCTTTCAAGTAAACAAGCCATCAGTTAAGTTACTGTTGATACCCTCTGCCATGCTCCCCACAGTCATTACCTCGTAAGAGACAAGTTCAGAGCTTTTCCTGGCTCTTGACACTCAAGCTGCCAGCTCTTCACAGAGAATGATAACCATTGCCTGGAGTAACTTAATGCTGTTTTGAAAAGTATCTGTGCTTATAAACATTTACTTTTTAGAATTCTTAGAACTAGGTTTTTATTCCTTCCCCACCTTATTTCTAGAGTTCTCAAAATATATTGATTACATCTTAAAAGAAAGGAAAAACTTCCAGAATTTCTTGTGTGTGATGTAACCTCAGAAGTTGCTTCTTTGTAAGCCTTACCTTTTCCGTGAAGTCAATGACTGTGAAGAGTGGGGATTGAGCCTCAGAACATCACACGTTAGGACATCAGTCACTATGGCTTAGAGGAAAAGAGTGGATTTTACAAACTCCTATTGCTAAGAACTCTCCTAGCGAAATGAAATCTGGCATCTATCAAGGATAGTAAAAAATAAAACACAAAAAACTTGCGCACATCAAGGCCTTTATCCTTCCCAGGCTATTTATCCTGTTGTTTCGTCCCATTATACTGCTGACTCAAGATGTTCCTTACAAGGCCTGGAGTGAGACTGTTACCCAGCAGCCTTCGCCCCGTTGCTCTACTCGTCACAGTGCATCCCTTCCACTGGGGGTGCAGTAGTATCTGGGCTATTAAGCTGAGAACATAAGTGATGCCTTCCACAGCATTGATGCTCAGTACTCACCACTGCCATATGTGTGCATTAACCGCCACAGAAGCTAAGTTGAGCCGGCATCGTCTCTCACTGTTAATCACAATTAAACGCCCTCCCTCACCCCATCAGTTAGTATATACTCATTATCAGGAGCCTAGCACTTTTTTAAACAAGTTCATTCCAATCCTTTACTTAAAATGAAAACATTAACTGTTACCCCATGCTATGCTGGTAAGCCATTAAAGCCAAGCTCCTGAGGTACATTGCTTTTATACTGCAGATATTGAAATGTGACCCTTATCATTATAGACTGATTAAAAAAAGAAATCTTATGGCATCCCAGCATGCAGTCAGCTTTTAAAGATTAAAAAAAAATGAAAAGAGTAAAGAATAATGAATTGCCAAGGCAGTTGGCACTAAAAAAGTGCTTAATTTAAAAAGCATTTCCCATAGTTGCAGTTCAAGATGTTGATGTTCATAGCTAAATTAGTTTACAACTCACCTGCATTAAATTCCTTAATTATACAATTACTACCGTGTATGCTTTTTAAAGAGACCAAATAACTTGCAGAAAAATTACTTGTGGTTTTTTTTTTTTAATCTGCAATTTCCTGAAACAGCAAATCATTTTTTAAAAAAATAAACAGCCAATTTTTATGTTAGAGTAAGATCAAAAGGTATAAAACCTTTTCCCTACCTATCTCAAAGTCCAAGTTTGGTATCTCCATAACAACCACAAAATATTGCTGAGGTCTGAATGAGAGTGTCTCCCAGAGGCTAGGATGCTTGACTACTGGCTCTTTGATTGGTAGTGCAGCCTGGGGTAGTTTAGGAGGTGTGGCCTTGCTGGAGGCAATATGGCACTGGAGCTGGGCTTCAAGGTTTCAAAAGCCTGTGCCAGTTCCAGCTCATCCTCTCTGCTTCCTGCTTGCAGTTCCAGATGTGAGCTCTCTGCTCGCAGCTTCCGGGTCCAGCCATTGTATCTGGCACTTGCTTCCATGTTGTCCTGCCCATTGTGGACCCTACTTTTTGGAACCATAGCCCCAAAAAGCTCTTTCTTCTATACACCGCCATGGTCAGAAAAGTAACTAATACTAATATTAATAAAAGAAAAGCATTAAAATATTTATTCAAAAACCTAGATAAAAATCATTCTTTTGTGCTTGGGCTTGATGAAGAATAGGCAGTCATATATCAATGTTATTCAACAACAACAATGACAAAAAGGATACCAAATATGGGACTTTGTGAGATGGTTGAACTGGTGAAAGTCTTTGCCATACAAGTCTGACAACCTGAGTTCAATAGACATATATATTACGTGTGTGTGAAAAGTTTGAAGTAAAAACATATCAAAACAGACATAAACTATACAACATAAAGGGAAAGAACATAGAGCCATTCAAGTACTTAAAAAAAAATACCTGTTACAATAAAAAGAATCTCTCCTGAGAACTTTATGAACTCCAAATTTACTAATATACAAAAAAATGCATCATTTCTTCTACCTACAACTGGAAATTTTAAGGTGATTGTCTCAGATTCTTGATGAATCTAAACATATAGTCATTTATAAAACCATTATGTTGAGGGAACTGGAGAGATGCTTCGATGGTTAAGAACATAGGTTGCTTATGCAGAAGGCCTGAGTTAGGTTCCCAGAACCCATACAGTGGCTTTCACAACCATTCATACATAAGTTCAGTTCCAGGAGACCCAATGCCCTCTTCTGACTCCTGCAGGTACTACACACACACACACACACACACACACACACACACACACACACACACACACACAGTTGCACATATTTAACATGGAAGCAAAACACTAGCAAAGCACTAATACATATAAAATTTTTAAAAATCTAAAAAGAAAAATTAAGATAGCATAATGAATTCTCTACCTAAAATAAATCCAAAATTACATAGCATAGTAATTATAGTAATATAATAACATGAAATTCCATGAATTTCTCATCCACGAAGCTTAAATTGAGCGTGGCAGGGATGCACGACCGAGGGTTTGTGAGCTAGGGCAGGCACTAGGATCAGCTAGAAAAAGAACTCCATCAGTCCAGCATCAGCACTGTAAACATGGAAACTGAAAAGCTTCTGCAGGCCCAACTGACGACCCGACTTCTCTCACTAACTTTGGTGAAGTTGAGGTTAAGCAGCACTGAACAGGTAAAACATAGTTTCTTTATTCAGCATAGAAAACAACAACTTTCTTCAGCACGTTTCATAGATACTTAGTGTGGGTTGGCTGTGCCCCTTCTCCTCACCTCCTGTCTCCCTGCCCACTCCCCCCTCCCTGCGGTATTCTCCTACTCAGAATTCTCCCTTCCACACTTCAGATCACTTGTGCGGCCCTCCCGCAAAGCCTGCTTTACCTGTCCACGAGCTCCTAGCTAGTTTTCTGGCCTCTCCTTACACACACGAACTCTCACAGAAATATACATATATGAGAACTGGACACTAAGATCCACATACGTAAGCGAACACATGGTGTCTGACTTTCAGAGCCTAGGTTACCTCAGTATTGTTTGGTTCTGCTCCTTTTCCTGAAAGTTCCATAGTTTTACTTTTCTTTGTGGCTGAAAAGAATTCCATTTTGTGACTACACTGCCTGATTGTTATCCATTTTTCTGTTGATAGACATCTAGGCTGATTTCGTTTTGTCACTATGGTGAAAATAGCAGCAATAAACATGAATGTGCAGGCCTAGCCACGGTAGAATGTAGAATCCTTTTCACATATGCCTAAGAATGGCATATCTAGCCCTACCTTTAGCTTTTTGAGAAACTTGTCACACTGATTTTGATAATGAATATACCAGTTTGTATTCATTCAGACCAACATCTCTTTACTGAAAATCTTTAAGAGATCTGTTTCCTCAGGATTTATTATCCTTCCTTTTCTTCATAACAGCCATTCTGACTGGGATGAAAAGAATCTCAAATTTTTAATTTTTGTCTTCATGATAGCTAAGGATTTAAAATGCTGTACAGATATTCATTAATCATTTATATATTCTGTTTGAAGTGTTTATTTCCTTGGCAGTTCTTGGGTCCGAGTATTTAATTTTGTAGAACACTGTGTATTCAAGGTTTTACCTTTCTGATGTATACCCAGTGGTGATTCCCTCCCATTACTTAGGATGTCTGTCTACTCTTTTGGGAATTTCTTTTGTTATGCATATGCTTTTAAGTTTCCTAAAATGCTTTTTTTTTCAATTCTTAAGGTTGTTTTCGGGGCTGGAGAGATGGCTCAGCAGTTAAGAGCTCCAACTGCTCTTCCGAAGGTCATAAGTTCAAATCCCAGCAACCACATGGTGGCTCACAACCATCCATAATGAGATCTGATGCCCTCTTCTGGGGTGTCTGAAGACAGCTACAGTGTACTTACATATAATAAATAAATGAATAAATAAATAAAATTTAAAAAAAAAAGGTTGTTTTCTGTGTTATTGGGATTATGTTCAGAAAGACCTGATCTATACCTATATCCTGTAATATTTTCTTTAAAGTTTCAGGTTGTTGTTGGGTTTTAATGAAACAATCACTTTATTTTTTTTTTCATTTTATTAGAAATATTCTTTTCTCTCATACTCTATCCTGATTACAGTTTCTTCCCTCTACTCTTCTCAGTATCTCCCCCTCTCCACCCATCAGGATCCACTCCTTTTGTGGCTCTCACTAGAAAACAGACTTCTATGGAATAGTAGTAAAATATAATAAAAATATATAAGATAAAACAAAAACTGCCACATTAAAGTTGGAGAAGACAAACCAACAGAAGGAAAAGAGTCCAAGACAAGGCAAAAGAATCAGAGACCCTCTCGTTTATACCCTAGGAACCCATAAAAACACTAAATTGGAAGCCCTGTGTGTGTGTGTGTGTGTGTGTGTGTGTGTGTGTGTGTGTGTGTGTGTTATTTTTGTTTGGTTTGGTTTGGTCTTTGTCGAGAAAGGGTTTCTCTGTGTAGCCCTTGGCTGTCCTGGAACTCACTTTGTAGACCAGGCTGGCCTCGAACTCAGAGAGCTTGTCTTCATCAAATTCCTCCCCTTAGGGCTCAGAGAACACACACACACACACACACACACACACACACACACACACACACACACACACCCTGTGCCAAACCAGGAAGAAGAGGTGGAAAGCGTGTAAGAGCCTGAGGGGGTGGAGGGCATCAAGAAAATAAGACCTTATAAATAAGCATGAGCAAAGCACACTTAACTCACAGAACTTAGGGTCTGCATAGCTCTGCACCAGGTCTTTTGCGTGTGTGTGTGTGTGTGTGTGTGTGTGTGTGTGTGTGTGTGTGTGTGTGAGAGAGAGCCTTTCATATCTGGTATTGGGGTTGTTATTATGTGGTCTTTGGAGCTTAGAGGGAGCATTGTCATCCAGAGGGGAAACATTCATTTAAATTATATATGTATATTTATATACAGAATTACATGTATTAAAGGTATTTTAGATAGTTAATAATATGAATCCTTATGACTTTTTCAGACATCCTTATTGTTATTTTACCCCCACCCCATGAATAAATTCTCCCTGAGTCAATCAATGAATACTGGAAAAAAAACAAAACTTCAATTTTTCCATTCAAACCAGGACACTAAGGTTCCTGAAATTTCAAAAGCAAGTTGCTAAAAATATGTCACTTCCTTATCTATTTTCAAAACATATTAAGCTACTTTCAGTCACTAACAAGGAACACAAACATTCGACTCTCTTGCCAAAACCTACCTGAAACTGATCAGATTTACTGTGGCCCTCCTTCCCCAAGAGTATATGAGCAGGAAAGACTTCTGAGAGACACTCTCAGATGAGTCAAGCTACAAAGAAGACTCTGACAAGTTGAGCAGCCTGAAGGTAGCAAAGACTGGTCTAATTGTCCAGAGGAAGCTGAGACTAGCCAAACTGCCTGTCAGAGGCTCAGGCCAACTGAGAAGTCTGAAATGGACACTCTCCAACCTATTGAGCTGCCTGCAGTTTGTGCAGCGCGCTCCAGGTTTCCAGCTTTTGGGGCCTCACTCATGCTGGGATGGGCTTTTGGTGATGCAACTGTCTTTGAGTCATGTCTGTTTCTGTAAGAGAACCTTCACCTATATTCCTGTAAGAACCCTAATAAAACTCCTGAGTTCACCAAATTGGTCTTTGGTGATAGCCTTACTTGCTTTGTTGTCGGTTTCTTACCTGGGGTGAGTAGACATTTGTTCATGTCACCCCAGGAATAGTGCCACACAACAAGGGGCTGGGAGAGAATCAACCAAAATGAAATGTGTATAAAAATGCTGTCTGGAAACCACTTACACTGTTAGCTCATTCTAAAAGGTAAAGACAATTTTTAAAATTTTATTTTATTTTATATGTTTGGGTGTTTTGGCTGCATTTAGGAAGTATATAATGTGTATGCCTCATGACAATGAAGGCCAGAAAAGGATGTCAGGTCCCCTGGAACTAGAGTTACAGATGGTCATGAGCTACCATGTGGATTCTGGGTCCAACCAGCCCAAGTTTTTTTTTTTAAAAAAAAAAAAAAAAAAAATCTTACTTATGTGAAACCACTGTGCTGAAATCTCCATGGGTAGAACATTCTTGGAATTTTGTGTGAAAAGCACATATTCTTCCTCTCCTCCACATTTACACACACAGTAAGAAAGAGGACATGGACATACACACCTATACAATCACATACCTATACACATGCATACAGGTACACACACAGACAGACACACATGCATTCACACGCCATAGACTATATGAATAGCATCTTCTGGAGCTATATAAAATGGCAATCACGAAATCACTTCTGTTAGCTGCTATTTACACTAGACCTTTAATTTTTTGTGAATAAAAATACAACATGAAATTCATTCCTGAATTTTCAGTAAAAACTATTAATTATGCTTCCTTTTCAATCATAAACATATTTGTAATAAGTCCTACCAAAAACATGTGGGTTTTTATTTTTGTTCTTTTTGTATAGTAATATAAGTTCACTAAGCAGTAAAACAGACAAACCACTGTCATATCTGGAGGAAAACTGTGAACATTTCAAAATCCTCTTTAATCTCATTCACTATGCCTTTAAAAAAGAAAAAAAAAGAACCTACCACATATTACTCAAAATCTAAAGTAGTGTTGAGTCTACAGCAGTAGGCACTTTCAGAAATGCAACTGAATACACTAGGTATATGACTGTGAAGAACCAGAAGACAGAAGAATGAGGAGGCATCTGCCCCTCAACAGGAGAGGAGCGCACTGGGGTCACCAGAAAACAACACTCTCCCTGGGTTTTTACTTGGTAAGCCTATATACAGAGTTACACAGGAAAGCACGTATGTGGATGAGAGGCTTCAGCTTAAGGTCACAATTCAAAAGGGGAATATAGTTGACACATTTGTGGACTTGTTCAGGTCAGGGATCAAAAAAGAGAAGAGAGCCAGATATAGTGAATGGTTCATTTTAGACCAGTCTGGGATACAAAAAATTTGTTTACAAAAAGAAAAGACAAGACAGAAAAAAGAAAGCAGTTCTGACCATCCTTAGTTCCAAGTCATAAGATGCTTGGTTGGAAAGGCAGTAGACGTATGCGTGTGTTCAGTTCAGTAAGAGTGAGCAAGGTTGCTCTCCATCAGTGCCTGAAATAATAAAGTTGTTCAGCCACCTTTGTTAGTTTTTTGTAAGTTTCACCAAAATATATTAGCTGAAACAAAAAGAAGGGATATTTTGAAGTTCAGTGTGATAGTACATAGCTATAATCCCAGCACTTGGGTGACAGTAGCAAAAGTATAAGAAACTGAAGGCCAGCTGGCTTATGTAGAAAGCTCTAGAACAACTAAATAGTACAACCAAGAAGAAGAAAAAAAGGAAGGAAGAATGAACAAAAAAGAAGAGGCAAAGGTTGGTCTGAAGGTGTTTGCTACCAGTCTCATGAACAGCTAGCTTTCATGATGCTGGAGACAGGAGACAGAGCACAGGCATTTCACTTGGGTGTGAAGAGTTACTTTCTCTGCCTTTGCCCTTAGAAAACCTAGTGGAAGAATGACCAACCAATAACCAGCCCAACTTGAGACCCATCCCATGGCAAGCACCAATTCCTGACACTATTAATGACACTCTGTTATGCTTGCAGACAGGAGCGTAGCATAACTGTCCTCTGAGAGGCTCTACCCAGCTGCTGACTGAAACAGATACAGAAACCCACAGCCAAACACTGGACAGAGATTGGAGACTCTTAAGAAAGAGTTGGGGGAAGGATTGAAAGCCCTGAAGGGGCTGGGAACACCACAAGAAGACCAACAGAGTCAACTAACCTAGACCCCTAAGAGCTCTCAGAGACTGAGCCACCAATCAAAGAGCATACACAGGCTAGACAGAGGCCCCTGGCACATATGCGACAGATGTGCAGCCCGGTCTCCATGTGAGCCTTCCAACAACTGGAAGGGATGCTGTCCCTAAAGCTGTTGCCTGATTCTGGAATCTGTTGCCCAACAGAGCTGCTTTGCCTCGCCTCAGTGGGAGAGGATGTGCCTAGCCCTGAGGAGACTTGATGCACCAGGGTAGGGGATACCTGGGGGGGGGGCGCCCTTCCAGAGAAGAAAAAGACACGGAGATAAGGGAGGAACTCTGTGAGGGAAGACTAGGAGGAGGCAGTGTTTGGGATGTTCATTAATTAATTAATTAATTAATTAATCAATCAATCAAAAGTAAACCCGAGGGAAAGAATTACACTGTAATCTGCCTGGTCGAGGGGGAGGAGAGAGAGGGAGGGGAAGGAAAAGATACATACGTGATAAACAACAGTTTGAGGGGCACCTAAAGAATAGCAAATAACAAATGGCAGGAAAGGGATCTGCAAGAAGACTGAGAGGAGTAAGACAGGAAAACTGTATGAGTTGTGAGAGAATTATCACTATCCTCAAATGTGTCTTCAACAGGCTCCCTGGAGAGTGCGGCTTCCCTGCGGGAAGTCATGGAGTCCTTTAGACTTTGGCCTTGCTGGCAGATATTTGGTCGTTCAGGGCAGGCTTTGGTTTTTATAGGCCAGCCAGCCAGGCTGTCTGCTTCCTGATCCGCTGAGATGTGAGAGGTCCCTGCTCATACTGCCTTGAGCCTGGCTGTGCCTTCTCTATCAGGATGGACTGCACCTTCCCAAATCAGGAGCCAGAATAAATCCTCTTTCTTTGAGGTACTTCTTTAATTAATTTTATCGAAAAATGAATGGGTTGTATCATTGAGACATATTGGCCTAGACATTGCTATGTTAAATTAGTAAGTCAAATACGTAAAGATAGGTACCACACGATAATCACTCATATACGTACTACAAAATACTTAATCTTACAGATATTGAGAATATAACGGTGGTAAGCATGCCAGAAACAGTCCGTAGGCAAGAAGTAAGTACAGGTGAGCTTAGTGATTGATACTAAGTTACAACTACTGCACAACAAAGTGACTACAGACACTGAAAATTCCAAAAAGTTGGAAGAAATTATATTGAACATATTCAAAATAAAGAAATGATTCACTTTTGGAGTACTATATTTCCCTTGACTTAAACATTAAACAATGTAGATTAATATTGAAACATCATGCAATGTCCCACAAATATGTATAATTCTGTGAGTTTATCTATAAGTTATTTTTAAATTTAATTTTAAAGGAGCGAAGCTCTCAAGTTTAAATAGAATAAAAGATAGCTGGGCACATGCCTGTAATTCAAGTGCTCATTAGGCTGAGACAGGAGGATTGTTGTGTGTCTGAGGCCAACCTGCTCTCTGTATCAAGTTCCAGAGCTATAGAGTGAGGCCCTGTTTATTAAGAGAATGAGGAGGATTTGAGATGTTTTAAGTAGCTGCTTTGGGAACTGGGAACTAGAGAATGGTAGAAGCATATGTAAGGACTGTGGAGAGCTCAGTTTCCTCAAAGCAGAAGTAAGCTCCCGGAAAAGGGGGGCACCAACTGGCTAGGCCTCACAGCATAACACTGATCAGACTGTGTTAGGATCTAATCAGAGCTCTGTGACCAAACTTGGCAGGTGAGGTTGAAGGGAAAGCACAGTCACTCACATGTGAAAGGTGCAGGGAACTGTCTGACTAAGAAAAGCCAGCCTCGCTTTCACATAGCTATAGCTTGCAACCATAAAACAAGTGTCAACCAAACTAAGTATGGAGGTTTCATCTCAGCACCCAGAATACCCAGGCAGGAGGATTTCTGAGAGTTTGAGGCCGGCCTGTGCTACCTAGTGAGTTCAAAGCCAGCTTGAGGTACAAACTAAGACCCTTCCTTTCTCAAAAAAAAAGGAAAGAAAGAAAACAAAACAAAAACCAACAACAACAGCAAACAAATACAACAAAATCAGTCTAGTAGTATAGTAGTTATTAGAATATTCTATTAATGAATACTGTTTCTTGCTCATTCATCTAAACACATTTTCTTTCTCTTATTTTTTATTTCTATTTCTAATATTGCTTTAATAGGTGATTATTTACAAAATCTGATGGAATTTTCCCAAAAGAAGGAAAGGAAAAGCATTCCCTCTAGTCCATGATGTTAACACACTACATTCACCACAGCTGGCGCATCCCATGATTTGCCCACCAAGCACCCCACATGCATCTGTGTAATCTGGCATATAAGTCAGGAAACAGCTGGCATGACCTAATATTCAGATTCCTGGACTTCAGTTGGCCAGGCAGTGCTGTGGAACTGCATGTTTGGACCTGTACTGTATCACAAAGATGCATGTGCTGGAGGCTTGGCCATCGTCCATGAGAAGCACCAGAACCTTTGGGGGGAGGAGTGTAGTAAGAAGCAGCTAGGTTTTGGACTATAGTCCCTGCAGGGGCTGCTGAGAGCATGGCCACTTCCTGTCTCTCTTGCTTATCGGTTTCCTGCCATGAACTGTGTGTCATCTTCCATCACACACTCCTGCCATCATGTACCAAGCCACCACAGGGCCAAGTAACCATGCACCGAAGTCTCTGAAGCCTTTTCTCCTCGTTAGTTAATTGTACTAGATATTTTGTCATGGTGGTTGAAAGCTAACAGAGACTTCAGCATTATTAGTTCTAGCTTGTCCCATAAATACTTTTTAAATTTCAATATACCAAGGTTAGAAAGACTTGTTCAGTCCCAGCATATATTTTCTGAACAATAAACAGTGATACTTCAAGTATGAATAGAGCTCCTTTGTATTAATCATATTTGTTAAAGGATAAAATATTTCATATAAATAAAATTTTTAGGCTTAAATATGGAGTGAAATAATTCTCAGCTATGACTATTTTTTAAAGGGTATATTTTTGCAAATATCTTGGGTTTTATTACAGCAAAGAATAACACACACTAATAAGAGCAGACCCAGTGCCAACTCATTATTCCCATTCCTGTTAAGGCAAATCACCACACACAAGCTAACCTGGAGCACTGTAAGTAATGAGAGTGTTAAACCAAGTCCTGCATAATTCATGGAGCCTAATTCCTCCTGTTCCTTGGCAGTTCTCTCCCAGCCAGCAGAAACAATGCAGAATGGTTACAAAGATGCATTGTCTCTGCTGCTAGGGTGTATGCCTGAGCTATTAAACTAGCTCATTTATTTAAATAATCATCATCTGGGGCTACTTTGCATTCCGTGGCTTCTGTGGGATAATGGAATGCAAATGTACCTTGTTGGAGTTTCGAAATGAGACGAGGTCCATACAGTGTCTGCTTCACATGCAAAACCTGATTTAGAGGTGAACTAGAGCCCCAGGGTAAGAGGGCATACCCTGTGACTCTCAGAGGTGTGGAGTCACATTCCTGATTCTTCATCCTGGCAACATGAAGGAGTCTAGTGTCAACAAAATGATCCTGGGAGTTCAGCAAGCTGTGAGATGGTTCTATTTCAGAATCTTCCGTTGACTCAACTTGACCTAAGCCAAACTTGTCTAGACTTTCCTCTCTAACTCAGTCACATGAGATGAGGATCAGAATAACTATGAGACTCTTCCAGGTCTCAAATTCAGCCATTTGCATCCCCACCAAACCACCTGAACTTCTACTGCATTGCAAGAATAGACTTTGAAGAGATTTTCTTACATAGTATTTTGTGTAAAGATTTTCTAAGCTTTTTAAATTAATTAATTAAAATTTTCACTGGAATCAACCTTTTCCTGAAGTCCTGATGCAGCATGATAGAATAGCAGGCTAGGTATAGGGTATGACGTCATTAATAAACAGCTTCTCTAGTGAAGCCCACAGACTCCCTTCCTTCTGGCTTTCTCGGGAGATAATATGTATTTGTCTTGTCTATGTTAGTTAAGTTAGGGCTTCTGTTATTTGTAGGCCAAAGAATACTACCTGATACATGTAAACGGATTATTTATTCTGGTGTCCCATATAAAAGACACAAAACCTGGATTTTATTTACAAGCTGGAAGCCAAGATTGGGCAGGTTCCATGCCATTCTCACCTGGATCCAAACCACGTGCCCCTTGTTACTTGCTGTTGGAATCTCGCCTGAGCTGCTTCTCTCCATCAGCCTGTCCTCAGGGTGCACTTCTGGCATTGTGTTCATAATCCATCTGGTCTCATGGTGGCTTCCTCCTCCCTCTGTCTTCTTTGTCCTCCTCCCCATGGTCTCTCTCAAGACCTTCCACTCCATTCTCAGGCCCGCCTTCCTATTCTTCTGCCCAATCATAAGCCCCAGACATTTATTGACCAATCAGGAATTAAATTGGGGGCAAGGTTTACACAACAAAGATGGTGTATGTGAGAATTCACTCATCTGGACAGCAACCAGATCTTGGGATTCAGAATTTAGTATTTGTATACATAGCACCAAACCAACACCCAACAGATACATGTAGCTAATAGAGTCTGTCTACTACATAGCTTTACATGTACATGTAATTTAACTGTTTTTCAATGATTTATACAGCAAAAGTTTTATAAGCAATAGCATACTTGTGGAGAGTTCAGCCACACACAATTTTAAACAAGCACATGAAGGCCCAGTCTAGGAACACAATATACTGGGCAGGTGTTTATATTAGATTTACCAGGGTTTTGGTTGGTTTTGTTTGTTTGTTTGTTTGTTCACAAGCCAAAAGGAAAACCATGAAAGGCATTTTAGGAATGAAACTTCTTGTGTCAGGCTGTCACTTTACAGAGGCAAGAGAAGGTATGTGTTTCCTACAACCTATTTTCTCATTGGTATTGATCTTGAGGTATTAATACACAAGCTGACTTCCAGCTGGGCCTGAAATGAGACGCCTCCCCTGGAGGAGCAGTACTGCAAATCTGATCAGATAAATACTGAGGGATTTCATGCTAGTCTATAAGATTCCTGGTCTGCTCCAGGGTGCGAATTTCAAACTACAGAGAATTGGAAAAGGACAGGTGTTTTAAGAGTCAATTGGAAATTCAACAGAGGCATTAACTGCAGCCTTCGGCAGACAGTTTCCAGTGGTATGTAGAACATTTTAACTGATGTATCAATTATGTGACCTCAGTAGTCTGGCTTGTCTCACTATCTAACACACAGGCCATGTTAAAGTTGATGGGCATCACGGGTTTTGAGATATTCCTGTTCTTCCTGTTTTCACTTGTGTGGGCTCCGTCTCGCCACACTCACCTTTGCCCTTCTCTGCTCGCCCCTGCTGTTTGTCCTCCATCCTGCCTCCTTACTAGGCTCGCTCTCCATCTCCGGTCAGACTCACATCTGACCTCCCACACACTGCACATCCCTCAGTTCCCATAGAGGAAAGTCTGCACGGCATAATTCCGTGCTCTGATTCATCGAGGCAGACTAGTATGATGAAGAAGGGCTTCGCCTTTAAGAATTCAAGCCAGGTTCTGATGTTCTCTCCCTCTCTCTCTCTCTCTCTCTCTCTCTCTCTCTCTCTCTCTCTCTCTCTCTCTCTCTCTCTCTCTCTCTCTCTCACACACACACACACACACACACACAACTCACCGTTGGAGACAATTCACATATATGAAATAGAAACTGTCTCACAGAGTAGATAGCAAAGAACGGAATTATCCCAAACAGGAAGTTTCACTGCAATTTGAAACGTAAAAACACAAATATCAACCTCACTGTGGTTGAAGATCCATCTGTCATGCACTACACAACACTCTCCAGGAGCAATGGCCCCAAAGGACCTTGCAGATTGAGGTAGCAAATTGAGTCAAATAATTTCACTCAAAAATCTAAAGTTTTACTGGTGACATCCTTCTTTACCAGCATGGAGATCAAAGAAGAGCGCACCTGATGCAGAGGAACTTCTCTGAAGACCTTTGAAGTCACCATGTTGCTGTACCTTCCTGTTTCTCCCCCCCCCCATCTTGGTACAGCATCCATATCCATTTAATATGGAAAATGGCAGCTAGGATGGACAAGGCAGGTTTCAAAGGCAAGCTTATCGCTTTTGTCCTAAGATGGTTCTAAATTCAGCTGGTTTAGAGATTCTTTTCATCTTTGCAATAAGACATAACAACAGTCCTTGATTTAAAAAAAAAAAAAAAAAAAAAAAAAGGCCACAGAACTCTTCAATGTCTATGGAGTAAAGTAAATTAGCCTTCGATTCTCCCATTCGGCTTTGTTAAGAGGGGTCTTGTGACTGACCCTCAGAAAATGAGCTTCCACATTCTCAGCCAACTTGCTTTTGAAGACTGAAGCATTTTTCAACATACGCTTCACAGGTGCTTAGTGGCTCATGAAATTGATTTTTCAATCATACTGTATGTTTGTATATAAATATACATGTGTTGGGCCAAGGTATTAAATGCATTTTTTTTTCTGTTAATCACAAGTCAAAGAAAGTTTTTAGGGTTCTGGGGATTGTGCTTGATAAACAAGCACTCTACCACCAGGCTGTGTCTTCAACCTCTTACAAACCAAAATGTTTGAAGAACACTAATATAATCTATTAACAGGGAATGTTATACATGTGAAAAACCCAAATTGACATCTAGGCACAAAAAGCTACATTGTGATAATTTTTAGCAAATAAGGGGAGGATATGAGGTATCTGATTTGCACACATACCTCATCATTAATAACAAAGTAGTGTCAGTTATTACTATGATAGCTCAGCTTACTGCTTATAATAGAAGGATCCAAAGAGCCCTCCAAATGTACGTGTTATGTGATGTCTTCCCTTGAGCAATTACTATATAATGGCTCTCATTTACCCATGTCTCTAATAAGGCATTCACCTATAATCATGGAAAAGTGAATGTATTTGTGTAAAGAATTTAGAATTGTGAATTGACTATGTTCAGAATACATAAATGTAAAGTCATATTTCTTATTAATATGAGACTTGCTTATAGTGCGTTTGTTAAAGAGACTCAGACCACACACACAGCACAGAGCATTACCTCCTGGGATATAGAAGAGAATACCCTAAAGAAATAAGCATCTATTATGATAGGCTATTTGTAAGCACTGAGCAAAAGCCCACAAGTGGCTAAATACAGCTTACAAGAAGTACAGACTATGTGTGAAATGACTTCTTTGCTCATTTCTGTCTTGCAGTTGCCTCCTTCTGCACCCTAGAAAGGTCAGCTCCACTGGTAACAGACTGTCTTGACTGTTAACCTAGAACAAGTGGTTCATTACATTGCTGCTCATTATCTTACATTTCTCTGGCCAGCATTCTTAGATGTTACTTTGGGCGATATATTCTAAAGTCATCAGTTGACAAGGTTGGTTGTTTGCTATACTTCTAGGCTGTGTGTTTAAAGTTATTCAAAGATCATGATTCTGACAAAATCATTTTTTCCTTCACAAATCTAAAAGAAATAGAAATGCAAAGAACAACATACGAACTTCCCACAGAGCAGAATAAATCAATTTCACTTGAGTCTCACCTCTTTAGCCCCAAACATGGTCATTATACTACTTAGACTTGACATAAGTGGGAGCAGGAAATGCATGGGGGAGGAGAATCTGGGTGGGTGCACTATTAAATACCATTTTCATAACTCTTAGCAATTTGACAATGGTACTTACACGTACATTATGCTATTTAATCCAGACGCACTGTGGTACCAAAGACATTATTCAGCTCCATTTTTCAAATGAGGAATGGAGGCTCAGAAGGATAAAAACAAGACCAAGACAAACTCCAGTCGACCTGATGTTTTCATTTGCTGCGCTGCTCCTCTGTTGACCCCAGACAACTAAAACATGTTTTAAAAAAAAAAAAAAAAAAGGTTGAACTCCAAAGCAAAACAAAACTTTCAGGTGGCTTATAGCTCAATCCCTTTTGGATTCACCTATGATTGTAATTCTTTACAATACTGCGTGTGTCTCATAAGCACTTGATTTTGTCGCAGCTCTCTGCTGCTATGCTAATTGTTATGGCACAAAGCCAACCAAAGCAGTGGTGATGACCAGCTAGAGCAGAGTGAATATTCCATCTGTGCCCATCCTCTCCGAGTTAAGCTCATTTCTGTATCTTAACCAAACAGTTAAATTAAGTATATTTTTAATTCAGGGTCAAAATTAGAAAATGAGTTTGTGTTTATTCTAGCTGTAAAATATAGCCGAGTAGTAACCGAAGAACATGGTGGTTCATCATGTAATCCTAGCGCTTAAGAGACTGAGAACAAAGATTCCTGACAAGTTCAAGGACAGGCTGGACTCCATAATTAGAGGGCAGCCTAGAAAGACCCTGCATCAGAAACAAACAAACAAATCCAAACGAAGAACTCAAATAAAGGTGGTCCAAAATTGTTCTCCCCTTTTGTGAATATGAGCATTTGGTGGGAAAATGTTGTGGAAATGTGAAATAGATAGCTTTGCCAATAACTCATTCTTGCTCAATCTCCTATACTCAAGAAATTATTAGAAAAGATTCTAAGCTATTGAGAGGAAAAGGCCACTTTGACTTAAAAAAAAAAATTATCGAATATCTACAATGAGCAAGGGTTGCCTGTCACAACCCCTGATGTAGTTATTTAGGAGAGTTTCAGAACCCCTGTAGTCCAGACCCCCAAGAAATGATCAATTGATGGTTTTTTGGTATTTTGTCTTTTTCTTCCTTCCTGCAGTCTTTCCCCTAACAAATAGCCACTAATCTGACTCATAACTAAAAGTCTATACCTGGAAACACTTGGGTCCACATAGTGTCAGAGAAATACCAACCTTGAGTCAGACCTTGATCTAATTTAATAATGTGTAATATCTCCAAGAATATTTAAAATGCCATTTCACTATTTTTGTAGTTCTTGATTTTATGCAATTACGACTTCATAAAATGTGGTTTAGTAACATAAATAATTTCCCAGGAATAGGCAGACCTCTGAGTTCAAAGCCAGCATAATCTACAGAGAGAGTTCCAGGACAGCTAGGTCTACATAAAGAAATCCTGACTCAAGAAAAAAAAATTCCCAGGAATAATACAATTAAATTGCATATGACATAAACATTATGCATTCCATAATTCCGATCTAAATTTAAAAGAATCTTGACCTATAAGAAAATATCGCCAGGCAGTGGTGGCACACGCCTTTAATCCCAGCACTTGGGAGGCAGAGGCAGGCGGATCTCTGAGTTCAAGGCCAGCCTGGTCTACAGAGTGAGTTCCAGGACAGCCAGGGCTACACAGAGAAACCCTGTCTTGAAAAACCAAAACCAAAAAGAAAAAAAAAGAAAAGTATCAGAGAGTAAAATATTCTTACTATAGTAATGGGATAGACTTTATCTTTTGTTTTTTATCTTATTGAGTGGGAGAGGGCAGCTGTCAATGGAACCCAGGTCTTCTACATACTACCACCATTAAGCTATAACTCCAGCCTTCATATTGACCTTTCTTTACTACATTAATGATTAGTCACTTTATAAAACCACTTAGTCATGAAAGAGCAATGGTCTGAAATTATAGTCTTTCTTTCTGACTTCTATTATTCAGTAACAAACTGTGTGAAGCAAGTCTGATATTTACACAGATTGAATAGTACACAAAATAAGGTGCCTTCAACATTTTCTCGCTTAGAAAGCCTAACCTACAGCTATCTTCCCTAGGCTTACACACAGTCAAATCTATGTATTCATACTTTAGGAAATTCTCAAGGGAACTGGTTTATCATTCCCTTAGGGGAGATTCTTAATGTAGTTTTTATGCTTTCAATTTTGTTTTCCCAGTGGCTTATGGGGAGTGGGGAGGGAAACTACAAAACAGAATGAGAATCTGGCATGGTGGCGCATGCCGATAATCCCAGCACTCAAGGAAAAGTGGATTCATGTTGCTACAAAGTAAGTCCATAGCCAGACGGGTCTCAATTAAAAACAAAAACAAAAACAAAAACAAACAACAACAAAAACAAAATACAAAAAATCCAACCAACCAAACAAAAACCCAATCAGCATAAAAGGAGATGATGTTTCTTTAAATGAATTAAGAGTTCTTCAAGGGTCAATGTCAGATAATACAAAGTCATTCTACATATAAAAAGAAAGATGTTGGGTGCTGGAAAAAAGAAAAACTGATTAGAATTTGAAGCAATAGAATTCTCCCAAAAGCCAGCTACACCCAAGGCTTCTGGAGGAGGCAGAGCCCTTGGGCCAGTCGTGGATCAACATCCAGGACCCAATCTTCCAAACTACGCAAGGAACGCCATGTTCAGTCTTCTACCAACCTGTGACCCACAGCTGTTTGTTCCTGGCTGACCTGACATGGAATAAAGGTCTCTACCTCTGTCCCAGAGACCAACAAATGACAGCTGTCTTTTCTCTCGATTCTTCAGGAATGGCATATGCCGTAACACTCTCCTAGGAGCCCCTCAATAACTTTAGCACCCAGATCCAATCAAACAGATAAAGCTTTCAAGTTTTTCATTCACACAAAAGATTCGGCATGTTTCGTCTCCCCCGCTCTCACCATGGGAGAGTGAAGGGAAATGTTAGTAACTCCCTCATGACTTGTGCATTAAGCTTTTCAAACATTGAAATACTTTATATTTTTCAGAAAAACAAACAAACAAAAAACAACAGAAAAAGAAAGTTAGTTTAAGCAATATTCCCAGAACACAGATTCCTAGGTGAGATGAGCACGTGAACCACAACTGTTTTTCAGGTTGCAGGTTGCATTCCCAGAGCAGAGCAGCAATGCCAGGAATCTGGGCATCTTACAAGACTCCTTTGTTAGAAATAAAATTTCCAAAGATGGTTTTATGACAGACATAAAATGGTGCCAGTGTTTCTGCAGAAATAAAGAGGAGTGTTCCAGTCATCTTGCTGAGATTTTCATCAGCAGTTAGAGGTCTCTGCAGTTCTACTGCTGCTACCAAAGTTTCATTAATTAGCATCAAGAGAAAAATACAGGCTAGATTGAAAAGCTCAAAACTTATACAAGAGAGAAGGGAAAGAGCCAAAAAGGGTTATTAATAGGTATAAATTGGGTCCTGCAAGGTTTTTCCAGTCTCATCTGACAGCTCAGTAATATCACACTTAGAAAAGAAATAACAACAGCTTATACAAGAAGACACTGTTACATAGAATTATACTTTGCATGGACATTTTAAATTTTGTAAGTTTAATACTCCAAAATTTCAATTAACATGAACTTGATTTTTAAAATTTGAAAAGCTCTCATATCTAATGCCCTCATCTAAAACATAAATGAATTTTTAAATCTTTAAAAGAATTCACATTCTTTAATAGGGATTTGAAAAATAGTAAGCAATTGTGAGCATGCAGGCCCTTCCTAGGAGGATAAAATAATCGCCCTACTATCCTGTAGAATTTTTTATTGTTACAATGAAATTATTAAGCAAAACATTAGCAACTGTTATTCTTCATAAATTAATATTTTCAAAAACAATACAAACTAATACATACTATCAGTTCTATAACAGCACTTTGGGTTTCAGTTCTCAACCCATGTTAAAAGGTAACATTTAATTCTGGTTAATCTTCCCCTCCCCTTCCGCCCTCCCCCCTTCCCCTCTCCTTCTATCCTCTCTCTCCCTCCCTCCCCCTCTCTCCCTCCCTCCCTCCCTCCCTCTCTCTTTGTCCCCTTTCCTGCAATAAGCAATAGCATCACTTTAAAGTGAGGAAATATTATGCCTTCATAAAGTCAGTAATGTTCTCGTGTTTTAGGAAAAGTTACATAATTTCAAAAACAATACTTATACAGAACTCCCAATGCTGGGCTGTAAGGAGTTATCATCTTAATATGTTCTCTAGTTAGCTTCTTTTACAAAAAGACAAGAAAAGTGAGATTTCCACTTTTAGGTATCTCTCCATATCAGTGCCTGGATACAAGATAGAGACAGACAATTGTAGAGGATTGAAACATCACCAAACATTTATGTGAAAAAAACAGTTATACCAGACAATGGTTCAGAGTCCTGGCAGCCAGGCTGATTCTATAGTCTAAATACTGGAATAGCTTAAATAGTAGAATCACCAAGTGAAATTTAATATAATTCCAATTAAACTATGGAATCACTCTTCAACTTTGGGCTGGTTTACCCTTAACTCTTTTGAGCCTCAGGTTTCCTTATCTGTAAATGGGAATAACCAGGTGTATACAAATACTATGAGCATTATGTTAATGCAATGAGAACATTGAATTCAGTACCTGGTGACTAGAAAATGACCAGATGTTTGACTTCTTTTATGAGAATAAGATTATGAGAGAAAATCACCTGAGTACTTCTAAATTCACTGAACCTCCAGGAGTAGAAAGAGATTGGAATTGGTGTGTGTTCCCCACTGACTGTCTGCAATCTTCAGCTTGGGGGTAAAGTGCTTCCAGGTTCAGGAAGTTGTGGGTTTGGTCTCCAACATAAAACAAAGATTTAAATAATCAATGAGAAATCCTTTAACACCAAGAAAACACTGAATTTTCTTAGCAAAAACATGATATGTTAGCATATTAGAACAGTTTCTTGGAAAGAAAACTCTAAGATCTTCCACATCTAAGCCTGGACTTAGAGGGGAAGAGTTAGTGCTCTGCCTTTCCAAACCTAATAGGAAGATGTACTTGTCAGTATTTAATAAATATTCCCTAAAAATCTGGTTCTTTTAGCTTTACATTTAGTTTAAGTCTTGTGTGAAAAAGAAAACTCTCCCACAGTTATGAAAGGGCAACACTGAGCAAATCCACAGAAAATTACTAAATTAGCTTTAGTCCAGAATACTCCAATTTAGGCTGGCAGCTCCACTGTGCCAAGAACATCCCACCAACTGGGAGATCACCACACAAAGTGTATGTATTTAAAAAGTATATTATGCATAAATAGGAGGCCAAATGCTAAAAAAGATCAATTCTTTTTTTTGAAATGTACAAGCAATATCAGAGATTATTTTGATAATGAATTTTGAACATAACTAGCCATTTTTAAATGAAATAAGCATTCAAAAGTTACCAGTCACAAAATTCACATCTTACAATGCAGCTGACAATTTTCTAGTTTAAAAATAGGTTAAATGACCAACCAAGGAGTACACATGGAGGGACCCATGGCTCCAGCAGCATATGTAGCAAAGGACAGCCTTGTAGAGCATCAGTGGGGGGAGAGGCCCTTGGTCCTGTGAAGGACCTACCAAAGCTGTTTTTTTTAGCAGTTCAAATCAAGTCTATTCAGCATCTATCTTCTACTAAAGAAAAATATATCAAATATAGACTTTGCCCCCATTAAAAATTGCATATTAACAGAATCTAGAAAGACACAAAAGACTAAGATATGTTCCCCGAGTTATCAACATAGCCAGTGCATTACCAGCTTATAGTTATTGCTAATTTCACCCCACAAATCTATTATCACAAGCGTTTTATTGCAAAGTAATACTACCACTAATGCTAGTATCTAATAAAACATGTTTAATTTTTAATTATATTGGGTTATTAAACTTCATTCTTAGCAAATGAGCAGAATATTCTACTTTATCTACAAATGTATATTTTCTTCATGAATTGTCACATGAAATACTGTAAAGAGATCTGTCTAATGCAATTTGTATGTAATATTTTTTAGTAGCTTGCTTTAAAGAAAAGAAAGACCTGTATATTAGTATTAGCATAGGGGTGTCTAGGAATCATAAACTGTTAACAGTGGCCTACTTCTTAAAACAGTAATTATTAAGTTTAGTCACTAGAGAATCTTTTAAACTGCATCCAGAATAACTCATGATTTTAATATTTTCTTGTATTCAAATACCTGCATTTCACAAAGTAATAGGATCACTCATTTTCTTACTCCTAATATATAAGTGGCCAAGGCAACTGTGGTGGTTGTATTAAAAATGGCCCTCATAGGCTCATATACTTACATGCTTAGTCCCAGTAACCATGGATGGGCCTTTCTATGCCCACTCTTGGTTGGAATAATCACATGGAGACTTATTTTTATTTATAAGCTTTTGTCCTTTATGCTAGGCTTGTTCCCAACTAGTTCATAACTCACTGCATTTATACTGTTCTAAGTTCTGCCACATGGCTGATTATGTCCTACTTCCTCTGGATGGCAAATCTCCCATGCCTCTCTCTTTCCTAGAGCTACTCTGTCTACAAGCCCCACCTTACTATTCTGCCTTAGTCGTTTAATTTTAAGCAATCAGAAGCTGCCTTAGGTGGACAAGGAAGGACAGAGATACATCTTCACAAAGTGTACAAAAACATCATTCCAACAAGTCCCCAGTTGATGAAATGTATGAGAAGAATTAAAATGATTAGTATGTGTGTCCACGTGTATCACTGGGGGGTGGGCTTTGAAGTTTCTACAGCTCACACCATGCTCAGTGTTTCTTTCTGTGCCTGCTGCCTGTGGATCACGATGTAAAGCTCTCAGCTACTGCTCCAGCACCATGCCTGCCTGCCTGCTACTACCATGCTCCCTGCTATGGTGATAATAGACTCAACCTCTGAAGCTATAAGCAAGCCTCCAATTAACCACTTTCTTTCATAAGAGTTGTCTTAGACATGGGATCACTTTATAGCAATATAGAAATCCTAACTAAGACAACAACTTAACAAAAGAAAGAGTTTATCGTGGGCTTGAAGTTTCAAGGGGTGAGTTATCATCATGACACAGAGCATAGCAGCATGCAGACAGGCATGGTGCCGGAGCAGTAGTTGAGATCTTACATCCTGATCCATAAGCATAAGGCAGAGAGGGTGCTAACTAGGGATCATTTGGGGTTTTGAGATCTCGGTGTCCACTCCAGTGACACACCTCCTCCAACAAGACTACATCTCTTAATCCTTCCCAAACAGTTCCACCAACAAAAACTTATAACTTGTAAACATGCAGAGAATGAGACTTTAAGATACTTAACCCTAAATGGGATGTCTGTACCATACACTTACCCTCAAAGCTCAGACAAGTTCCGGGAATAGTGGGTGGAAAGATTTTAAGAGCCAGAGGTGATAGCTGTCTTCTAAAAATCGGTGTTTTCTGGACCCAGCAGGCCAGATGCTCATATAAACTCACAGACATTGTAACAGCATACATAAAACCTGCACAAACTCTACCCAACCAGAATGAGAGTGGAGAGAAAGCCTGAAGCCCCAGACAAATCTAAGAAGCTATTGGCATTTGATGGCTGCTGGAATAGAGGGAGCCAGTTTTCATTAATGGTGTGACCTCTGGTATATGGACCATACTCCAGGGCAAGCCCCATATGCAAGAACAGTTGACCATAAATAACTGCACTCAACTGATTTGAGAGAATGTATTATTTAATTCCTTAGTACAGGTCAAAGTCTTAAATTTAATAATTGAAAAAATGTAAATACAAATACCTCTTTATCTCAGGATCATTGACAGTAGATTTTCTTTATATTCGGATAATTTATAGTAAATTAATTATTAAACAAATGTTTATTGCATGGTATAGAGGCATGAGCTGTTTGAAAAGGAGAAATTAAGCTGTAAGCCTTTACATACTTCAGCACTTTGGCTAGATGGGAACTGTATGATGGGAACTAATGATAACTGTATAATAGTTTTGGAGGGCCTTAACCATCCACTAAATAAAACTTTATAATGGAAACAAATCAGTAAATTTCTACAGCCAGTTATTTTTATTGTTGTATAGTAGAATGAGGAAGAGCCAGTTAGATGCCACTGGAATCAACACTGCCAGCCCCACCCATCATTTAGTTAATGGTGTTTCAGTTTTTTGTTTTTTGGTTTTGGTTTTGGTTTTGGTTTTGGTTTTGGTTTTGGTTTTGGTTTTGGTTTTGGTTTTGGTTTTTCGAGACAGGGTTTCTCTGTATAGCCCTAGCTGTCCTGGAACTCACTCTGTAGACCAGGCTGTCCTCGAACTCAGAAATCCGCCTGCCTCTGCCTCCCAAGTGCTGGGTGTTTCAGTTTTGTTTTGTTTTTCCAGATATGGGATCCTAGGTTGGTCTGGAAGTTGCTGTGTAGTTCAGGCTGGCCTCAAACTTTCAATCCTCTGTCTCTGTTCCCCTAGTGCTGGGATTACAGGTGTGAGCCAGCACCTGGATGACTATAATAATAGAGGAAAACATATATTCAATGATGAAACAAAGAACAAAATTATTAACAACTTGTGTGTGTGTGTGTGTGTGTGTGTGTGTGTGTGTGTGTGTGTGTGTGTGTGTTTATGCATGAAACAGAGTCTCATTCTGTAGCTCAGACTGGTCTGGAACTCACCACACATCTATGTAGATGAATATATATATGTATATATGTCCTAGCTAGCCTGAAACTCCCTTTATCCTCCTACCTCAATATCCCAAATGGGAATATAGGCATATAAGCTTCTGCAGACAATAAAAATAACATTTTGAAGAAGGTAATATTCACCCATTAACACACACAACCAAAAATGTGTAAAGAAGAAGAAAATGTGGAACTTCTGCACTATCTTAAACACAATCTGTTATCACCAGGCTGAGGGCGTTTTTAAAATTGGAGTGGCTTTCTGTGTTCTGTTGTAAATGGATGTGAGAATGAGAATATTCAGAAATACATAAAACTACACAAGGGAAAAGAGAAACACAGGAATATGTAAAACTTGGGTTTGCATTATTAAGCTGTAACCACATTCTTAGAGAGTGAGAGAAAACATCTTTATTTCTTTGAATTTTCAATACAAATGAACTGCTTTTCTCCTCATTCAGTACATTCCAACGAATATCCCTTTACTGCAAAATACTGTATCAGCTACTTTTCTCATTGCTGTGATACAATGGCTCACAATGGCAACCTGCAGCAGGAAGGGTTTATTTTGGCTTGTGGTTTGAAGAGATAAAGTTGGTCACAGAGAGAAAGGTGAGGTTGAGGTAACATGGAGCAGCTGATCACATTGAATCTGTGGTCAGTGAGTAAAGCAAGATGAACACTGGTGCTCATCTGGCTACATTTTTCTTTGTATTCAGTCTGGGACCCCAGTCTATGAGATGGTGCCACCCAGAGTCAGTGTGGGGTTTCCCTCCCATCTGAAAGTTAAACTTCTCTGGAAACACTCTAACAGGAATACTGAGGTGTGCACATAGCATCTTGTTGAGTGATCAAATGGACACCTGCATCCTCCCTTCCCCTTTACTTACAGGCTGGTGCCACAAGTGCATAGGCAAACAATTTTGGTCACCTTCCTTATTGACATTATTTCTCTTTTTCATGCTATTCCTCCCTGACTCCAAGTACTTATCTGTATTCACTGTTGATTGTACCATGATGTCCTTTAAGATTACCATTAACAAAGGGAGAGGGTATTAAACATAGGATATTTTCCACAAGATCCTAGATATGTAGTTTACAGGTCTTTGCATGAGTACTTGAACTGCTCATGATACTGAAGTACCTCTAAGGAAGTGCACCCATTTCAGATAATTCTCTTACCATAGTATTGCCTGTCCCAACGCTATTGTCCTCTGTTAATACCTCTGATCTCCCAAGATAAATATTTTTAGATACAGTGATCTTTTACCTATTTAAAGATACAATTATAGACTGGAGAAACAGCTCAGGGGTTAAGAGTACTAGCTGCTCTTGCAGAGGACTCAGGTTCAGTGTTTAGCACCTATATGTTATACAGCACAGTCCTGAGAGAGTAACAGATGCTTAGAAGAACTCTAGGTCCAGGGAACCCAATGCCTTTTTCTGGATTCTTCAAGCACCCTGCTCACACGCAGGTGAAACACTCACACAAAGTCAAAGTCCTTTAAAAAACATTCTTTAAATTTTTGTAAAGTAAAAACTTTTTTTAAAAAAAGAGATTCAATCACATCTACCCATTTATCTCTTTTCAATTTAATACATTTTTCATTCTTTCAACTATATCTCAAACTATGTGGCTTCTACTTACTCTCTTTTTCTCCTAGATATACTCCAACCGACCAGTAATTTTCACATTTGACAGCCAGAATGAAGCACAGACAATCAGGTAAGCTTTGTAGGTCAGAGAGGATGTGACTTCCTTTATGATTGGACCCATGACTGCATTGTAAGTTTGGGGTTTGGTACTGAAAAGGTTCACAGCATCATAGTTCTGACAGGCTTTACATTTAAAGTCAAAGATACCCCCTCGGATGTTTTCATATAAGCTATGTTATACACAAATATGGTGGCTGTTATTTGATCACTTTTACAAATGTGGGGACCTAGGGCCTGAAGAGATGGCTCTGCAGTTAAGAGCACTTGCTACTCTTACTCAAGTGGATCCACATCAGGGGCTCACAACCAGAGTATCCACATACAGACAAGCAGGGTCACACACATACATGTAAATAAAAATGAATAAAGAATATTGTTATTGCGGCACTTTGTGTTGGGAAGTTTAGTTTCTTTAAATTTGACCTTTCACCTTTCGCTTCACCTAACCAGGATGATGAAGATATTGATTCCACCATTCAACACATTATTCATCTTCCCCTACCTTCTCCACTTTCCCATTTAATGAGTCTATCACTTTAGTAAATAGTTTTAAAATGTTTATTTCAATGTTTCAAAGGCATACTACTAGAGCGATACCTTGGGCACTGTCTGACACAGCCACCAAGCCAGTCTCAAGTTTAATTTTTATCCTTTTAAGTGGAGTATGCCTTGAAAGCATGTTTGTATTTTACTGTAGGAAAAAAAAAAATCTTAAATACTGGAAAACTTCATGGACTATCTAATTAATTTCTAAAGATGAAGTAAGATGCTGGAATGTGGAGGCAAGTTTTCCCACAGGAGAATCCGGCTGTTGTCTGTTCATGGCCCTGTGCTGATGACAGCATCACCACCTAGGTTCTCACTTGTCCCTTTCCACAGTGGTGACTGAGTCGTTCTGACGATTTTAAAATACTATCTTGACTGAGACTTCTTGGGGAGGCGTATATGATCTGCTGAATTCTTTTAAACATGTACATGCTCAGTACAGACTCTTTTACGTGCAAACATCTGCAGCAAACAGCTTAATAGGTAGACTTAATAGGTAGACAGGTTCCAGAGAGCCAGGGAGGCCTGTAACAGAAATACAGTGCTGAAACAGTTCCCTGCTTCCTATATGCTTTAGAAAGTACAGCCTAAGTGTCTGTAAAGGGAAATTAATCCTGAACTTAGAATATAGTTGTATGATGCCAGGCAGTGGTGGCCCATGCCTTTAATCCCAGCACTTGGGAGGCAGAGGCAGGCGGATTTCTGAGTTCAAGGCCAGCCTGGTCTACAGAGTGAGTTCCAGGACAGCCAGGTCTACACAGAGAAACCCTGTCTCGAAAAACCAAAAAAAAAAAAAAGAATATAGTTGTATGACTCAATTGTTTTTCTTCTGAATGAATAGATTTAAAATAATGAAGTTATGCACTATGGCGATTCCGTACGCTGATCATCTTTATGTCAACGGAAATATTGAGTTCTCTTTACAACAAAACAGTGGCTAAATGGGCTTATCTAGTAGAAACTGGTCCTAGCAACCATAGCCCCAGACTTCAAAGTGGCATCACCTCAGGACATGTAAAATCAGGACAAATCTGAGCTTCCTGGTTGCAGATTGATGTTTTTGGCACTCACAAGCGTCTATGACCATGCTCAGAATTCATTTCAGACTGAGCAATTTTATTACCATTCTAACAACACCCCCATGCCACTGATTCTTGCCTAGGATCTACAGCCCTGACTCAGTGAAAACAAGGTGACTCATAAGCTGTGGCTTTATTTTTAGTGCACGACACACTCCCGAGAGAGAGCCACAGATGTTTAGAGACAGAAAAAGAAGAAGAAAAAGAAAACTAGTAAGACAGAAATAATAGTCCTTTGAACTATAAAGAGAATGGCTCTTTCTTTCTGAATCGTAATGCATGTCATCAAGGCTTGTGGCACACTCTGGAGAAGCTGTGTCCTCTCAGCACTTTTTCTGATGCCTTTTGAAGTGCGACAAAAGGCACAGATGCAAAGGAAAGATGCTGGGCCTATCACATTGGTGAGCCAGGTTAGCAGTCTACCACACAGTTCCTGTTACCCACAGGTTGTGTGTGAGACTGAGTCACAAGAGAAAAGGGACTGCAAGTGGTGTCTTTCTAGCTCAAACAAGCTTTGTCTTTTCTTTCTTCTTAAATCAGAGGACATTGTACTCCAATTATGCTAAACCATAAACATGTCAAAAATGGATTCCAAATATCACTTGCTCAAGTGTAGTTGCCTATATAATATATATGTGTGTGTATGTATGTATATGATGTACATGTATATATCCCCAGTAATTAATTTTACTCCCCCCACCTCTGTGTGTTATATGGTGAGGAACATGCACTTGAGTGTGAGATAAATCCACTCATAAGCATACAGAGGCCACTGAGGAATGACAGATGTCCTTTTCTAATGCTATCTGCTTTACTGCCTTGAGATAGGTTCTTACACTCAACTGGAAACTGCTAGGCTGGCTGCTCAACAAGCTCTCAGGATCTACCTGCCTCCACTACTCAGTACTGTGGTTGTAGGCAACGGTACCCTACACGAATCTGGAGATTCAGATTCAGGTCTTCACGCTTACAGAGCAAGCACCCTTACGCACTGATCATTTCTCCAGCCCCTTTTATAGCCTAAATATCTGTAAAGGTAAATTAATCCTGAACTTAGAATATGGTTGTATGATTTGTTTTGTTTTTCCTTTGAATAAGCGAATTTAAAATAATAAGATCATGATTTTATACACCAATTGCTCACCTTTATGTCAACAAAATACTGGTTTTTCTTTACAGTAGGAGATTGACTTTAATGGGCTTATCTAGTGGAAACTGGTCCAAGCAATCACAACCTCAGACATCAAAGTGACAACACCTCAGGATCCCCTAGAACATGATCTAACAGAATTGACTTCAGTGTGATTCACTGAACAGAAGAACACAGAAGAACACCATAGTGGCCAGAAATGAATGAATGATCTAATGGAATGGCTCACTGATAGGGAACTCATGTGTCACACACAGCAAAGCACTCACTTAGACACACACACATACACAAACTTTTTGTTTGTTTTGTTTTTTGAGACAGGGTTTCTCTGTGTAGCCCTGGCTGTCCTGGAACTCACTCTGTAGACCAGGCTGGGCTCGAACTCAGAAATCCGCCTGTCTCTGCCTCCCGAGTGCTGGGATTAAAGGCGTGTGCCACCACTGCCCGACTATACACAAACGTTTAAATGCTTGTGCTTGCTATATATTATTAAAGGGCATTTGAATATTTTTACTTGTAGCATAGTACTTTGGTGCCAAAGTGTAGTTTATAAGTCAGTGACATTGGCTTCTCTTGGGCAGGGGATATAGCTCAGTGACAACGTGCTTATCTGGCCTGTTAAAATCCTAGCTCCATAAAAGATAAAGTAAGTGAGATAAATTAATCAAAATCCAGGATCTTAATCCTTTCCCCCCCACGTCTGATTTTGTTTAGCTTTTTGTTTGTTTTTGTTTTTCTGTGTCATCCTGGCAGTCCTAGAATTTGATCTGCAGATCGGGTTGACCTTGAACTCAGAGATCCACCCACCTCTGCCTCTCAAGTGCAGGGTTTAAAGGCGTGTGTTACCACCACCAAGCCAAAATCTGCTTTCTTAGGAGAACCCAAAGTGGGCCATATTCACACTAAAGTTTGAGAGTTATGGTCAAGGCAGACTGAAGGATTTCTAACTCCAACTTTCCACAGGCAGAATGTCCTACTCCTGTTCAAATACCTAAAGCACCATTAATAATAATAGATCCAGTGTTGAGGTTTGTGTTCTGCTTAAATTATCTGGAATAAAAAAAAAAGTGCAAGTTGTCAAATAATGAACAAATGACTGGCTGTGGTGGCAAGTATGGAAGGTATATAAAAGTAATTGACCAGGAGAGACAAGTCTTAGGGATATGAGAACACATTTGGTCACTTCTAAAGCCACAAAAGACGCTACTAAACAAGACAAAATGAAACAACTACGCAGAAATCAAAGAAGCACTTCTGAGAAATAATCATTATGTCAAAACTAAGTCTCATTTGAAATTGGAAATAGAATTGTTCAGAACATGGGGGCCTGATGGTGTCATGGGGCATTTTGTCCTTCTGTCTCTCCCTGCTTACATGGTGAGTCTATGGGCAAACTGTTCCTAAGCAACCTAACACAAGTAACCCCATCCACACTGTGTATAAAATTCTGCAGTCTCTCCAAGCTATCACAGAGTAGATTTTTAACAGGTATACTGGAGTACAGTTAATACAGCACAAAAGGAAAGAAAAAGGTTCCCAAAGCTGACTTATCAGTGCTTACAGCACAAGCCGGATGACCTGAACTCAGTCCCTAAAAGGTGGAAGGACAGAACTGACCTACAAAACTTGTCCCTTGACCTCAACATGCATGCCATGGCATGTGTGTACCAGCACAAACACAACCACCATTACTCCCACCATCACCAGTAATGCTAGCAATGATAAGTTAAATAAACCTGGGGAGCAGATGGAGTCCTGAGTAAATGTAGGGATATGAGAACACATTTGGTCACTTCTAAAGCCACAAAAGACGCTACTAAACATTGCCATGGGCACAGCCATGTCAAAGACCCCAGTGCTTTGAACCCATGGGACTGGCAAAACCTTCATTGGGTGGAAGTGTAATGAGTGTTACCCACACCATAAAGTAGAAAATATACCCATTGCCTCTGATAGTTTCTTTGTGTCCCTTTATGAGTTTTGTTCTGTTTCATGGTTAGAATACTTAGCATGAGATTCACACTCTTAAATTTTTGCAGCATGAAGAATTGAACCTAGCATCTCATAAATGCAACACAAGTGTTTTACCATTAAGATACATCCCCGGTCCCCTTTTTCCTTTTTGAGACATGGTGTCTCTAAGCTGCCCAGGATGGCCTTGAATTCCCTCTCTAGCCTGGATAACTCTTTAATCTGCCACCCTCCTGCTTCAGTCTCTCAAATAGCTGGATTTATACGACTGTGCCACAGGAGGATCCTCTTAAAAAAATATTTAAGTGTATATTACTACATAGAAATGATGATAAATATTTGCCTTCCTACAACTCAGAAGTCAGAGGCAAGAGGATCATGGCTAGTTTGAGGTCAGGCTGATCTATTCATGTGAGACCCTATCTAAAAAACAGAACAAAACAAACAACAGCAACAGCGCACACACAAAGCAAATAAAAAATGGATGTAGTGGCACATGCTTGTAACACTAGTGCAGAGGCCAGAGGACCCTGAGTCCACAGCGGTCCTCATGTACAGCTGCACTGGAAGCTGGAAGACAGACGAAGCTACAGGAAATCCTGTCTTTTAATAACAATAAAAGTGGTGTACAGCAGGTCTCTAGAATATATTCATCTTCCTTACTAAAACTTCGCGTCAACCAAGCAATAGTTCCCCCACTTCCTATCTCTCATACGCCAGCCCCTAGCAACCATTTTTAAATGTGAAAATCCATTCTTTCTTAAGTTTAAACCTTTCAGATCCCTTCAGGAGTTGCTTAGGGATTCCCAGGCTCAAATCTGTATACTTCCACATCTCCAGTCACATAACCATTCCACACTGCCGGCGGACAGTGGAGAGACTTTGTACTTTGTCCCCATTCCTAGAAGGGTCCCTTAGGTCACTTTCTTGAGTTCTCATCCTTCAAGTCTCAGGTTTCAGTTAGCCCGTGTGTCATTCATTCCTTTGTCTTCTGGTTTACCAATGTGATATTTTCTTGGTGTACTCTGATTGATAGCCCCTAGATCACCACTGTGCTCAGTTCCTTGAGGAAAGAAATGTTTTATCTCTTTATCCTAGCATAAAACTGTATTGCCAAATAACTACCATATGTTCTATGTTTCTTTATTCTCTGACTTGTTTAAAATTCATTTCCTGATTAGCAAAACTTCACTTGACAAGAACTTGGTCCCTTCCTCCCCTTTCGTCTTCTCTCATGTCTTCCTCATTCCCAAATCCTTTATATTTGAATAACATAGGGATGTTTTTATTTTCTTGTTCCTAGAACCAAAGACCTGACAAGCAACTCGAGATGAAGGGTTTACTTTGTCTTGCAGTACAAGGCATCTAGTCCTTCATGCTGGGGAAGAAGAGGCAGAAGGGGCGTGAGGTGAGGTCAAATTACCTCTGTGGACTGGAAGCAGAGAATGGCAAGGCAGTGGGGACATGCTCTAAAACATCACTGCTCTCCTGTAGTGACTGACTTTCTTCTCCTAGGGAGGCCCCACCTCCTAAGGCTTCCATATCTTCCAAAACTATGCAACCAGCTGGCGAACAAATGTTCAAACACATTGGGCCTTATAAAGGACACTTCCCATTCAAGCCACAACAGTATAGTACTTTGTCTAAGAATACAAGTGCTTAGCTGGGCAGTGGTGGTGCACACCTTTAATCCCAGCACTTGGGAGGCAGAGGCAGGTGGATCTCTGAGTTTGAGGCCAGCCTGGTCTACAGAGTGAGTTCCAGGACAGCCAGGGCTACACAGAGAAACCCTGTCTCAAAAAAACAAAAAAACAAAAAAACAAAAAAACAAAAAAAAGAAGAAAGAAAGAAAGAAAGAGAGAAAGAAAGAAAGAAACAAAGAATACAAGTGCTCATTTGTAAGCATCTGCATTTCTTCCAAAACTAAATGTTTCTGCAAAAGTCTGATAAAATCAGACATAGGCAGGAAGATGGAGAGTTGAAGGCCATCCTATGCTACACAGTGAGAGCCTGCCTCACCAGACAAACAAATAAAAATGTTCTGATGAAAACTAGACTTGTTTCCTGTTTTAAAGTACCCTCCCCCCTCCCCCCCGTGCTTCCTGATAGCTAAACAATTCTCTTGTTAATACTCAGCAACACATTTCAATGTTGGCAATCTAGTATAAATATTTCCTAGTGGATGCATGTACTTTCTTACTAAAGACATTTTCTATTATATATGTTTGAATACTTTCCCTGGCCATCGTCTTTGGAATGGCAAGCGTTTTGTCAATTATCCATGTCAACCAACCTCTTATAATTGCTTCATTTAGTTATATTATGAATGTCTTCCACCACATTAATTTGAGGCTAACTATGTCTCATCTATTCCTTACTTTCTAATATATTTCTGTTTTACATCTGCTTAGGATTCCCTAAACTAGTACTTGCCTTTGTGTGTTGGGGGGGGGGGGGGGGATGGGGTGAGATGGTGGCTGGTGGTAGTGTTTTATTTTGAGACAAGGTTGTCCTAATTTGCTTTTCTGTTGCTATGATAAAGACCAAGACCAAAAGCAATGTGGTAAGGAGAGAGGTTTGGCCTACAAGTTGCGCTCCATCCCCAGGGAAGCCAGGGGAGGCGCTCAAGGCAGAGACCACAGGAGCTATGCTATTTGCTGACATATTTCTCTTTGGGTTGTTCTCACATAGCAGAGGCCCACCTGCCGAGGGACAGCGCCACCCACAGTGCAATCACCAGTTAGCAATTGCCTCATAGACATGGCACTGGTCAATCTGATCTGAGCAGTTCTTCAGCTGAAGATGCATCTTCTTCATTTGCTTCATTGACCACTTATATGAGCATTCTTCCACAGCAAGGGGCATTCACAGGGAATTTCCATTACTGAAATTATAGATTTTCTAAAAAGTTATTTACATTTCAAATGTCATCTCCTTTCCTGGTTTCCCCTGTGTAAACCCCCTATTCCATCCCCCCTTACCCTGCTTCAATTAGGGTTCTCCCCCACCAACCCACCCACCCACTTCCGCCTCACCGCCTGCCCTAGCATTCCTCTATACTGGGGCATCAAACCTTCACAGGACCAAGGGCCTCCCTCCCATTGATGCCAGATAAGGCCTCTTCAGCTCCTTTAGTCCTTCCCCTAACTCCTTTATTGGGGACCCTGTGCTCAGTCAGATGGTTGACTGCGAGCCTCCACATCTGTATTGGTCAGGATCTGACAGAGCCTCTCAGGAGACAGCTATATCAGGCCCCTGTCAGCAAGCACTTCTTGGCATCCACAATATTGTCTGGGTTTGGTGTCTGCATGTGAGATGGATCCCCAGGTGGAGCAGTCTCTGGATGGCCTTTCCTCCAGTCTCTGGTCCACTCTTTGTCCTGTATTTCCTTTAGACAGGAGCAATTCTGGGTTAAAATTTTGGAGATGGGTGGGTGACCCCATCCCTCAACCAGGGGGCCATGCCTAGCCTCTGGATACGGTCTCCACAGGTTCTTCCTCCCCTTTGTGGGGTATTTCAGCTAATGACATCCCGTGGGATCCTGGGAGCCTCTTGCTTTCCTGGCATCTGGCACTTTCTGGTTGCTACCATCTAGTTCCCCATCCCCCCATTGCTACACACCTCTGTTCAATTTCCTGACCCTCTGTACATCTCCTCCATCTCCTCCCATACCTGATTCTTCCCCTCTTTTTCCCCTCCCCCTCTTCTCTTCCTCCCAAGTCCCTCCCACCCTCTACTTCCCTTGATTATTGTGCTCCCCTTCTAAGTAGGACTGAAGCATCCACGCTTTGTTTTTCCTTCCTCTTGAGGTTCACATGCTCTATGAGTTGTATCATGGGTATTCCACACTCTTTGCCTAATATGTACTTATCAGTGAGTACATGCCATGTGTGTTCTTTTGTGACTGAGTGACCTCACCCAGGATATTTTCAAGTTCCATCCATTTGCCTGCAAATTTCATTAAGTCATTGTTTTTAATAGCTGAGTAGTATTCCATTGTGTAAATGTACCACATTTTCTGTACCCATTCCTCTGCTGAGGGACATCTGGGTTGTTTCCAGCTTCTGGCTACTATAAGTATAGTGAGCATGTGTCCTTACATCTTCTGGGTATATGCCCAGGAGTGGTATTGCTGGGTTCTCAGGTGAAATTATAGATTTTTACAGATTTTTTTTTCACGTCTTGGAGTGTATGTTGCCTATTCTGACTTTCTGCCTTGTTGTCCCTCTGTGGTCCATTTTCAGATTTTATGTCTTTTGTTTACATCTTGTATGTGTTTAAAATTGGCAATATTGTTCAGACATTATGCATTTTAACACAGTGAACTCAAAATCATGTTTATTTATTTCCATAGTCTTCCATAAAGATAAAGGCAGAAGATTTAACCCTGCTAAAGTCTACCACAAGAATAAATTAATAACTGATATTTTCAAATATTGCTACGTACAAACACTGTGTTAAGCACTTTAAGTTGATTTACTGTAATTCCATCATGGTAGGCACTACCATGCAATGGTCAGCTAAATAGGCTCTAGGACAAACTATGTGGGTTTTAACTTGTGTATTTGGTCAATAAATTATTTGTTCTCTGCAGACATTAGTTTTATAACCTCTAAAATGAGAGTAATAAAATCATTTAATCTTATTAATGGGAAGAGTGAGCAAAACAGTGTAAACATACATATAAGGTATTCATTGTGTGTCAGAGAAATGAATGTATGTTCTCAAAATAAAACTTTTAAATAATACCATGTATCTTCAGTTTCGATTGACTTGATTCTAAATTTGTGAATTGGTGCCTTTATCACTCTTTTAAACAAGTGCAGCTGTTGCATGCAAAGATGCAACTTGTAAACAGAAGCAATTCTTTAGCTCAGGTGCCACAGAGAAACTGAAAGACAGTTCTTGCCATCTAGTGGAAACCGGTTACATTTCAGTGCCTCCACTGAGCTCTTGAATTAATACAAACTGGCACTCCGATTAAAAATGAACTGTTTACTTTGTAGTGTGCTAAGCTTCCTTCATATACCTTTTTGTGTAAATTTATCAGAGAAAAAATGTTCTTTAGTAAAAAAAAAAAAAACAGAAACAAAAACAAAAACAAAAACTATAACCTTGAATTTTCCTCTGATTAAAGGGCACCTGCTTTATAAGAGAATATGTATACCATTGTATTCACAAGCCAGGATTAAAAATCCGTTTCAGAAAATGATAAACAATCAAAAAGACATCTACTTGTTTAAGAGTTGCTGTAGGTACAATATAAATAGAATTCTGAGTCTAGGTTGTTTTCTGATTTTAAGGCTCATTTATTTGTTTCTACAAGTTACTGCCGGAGACCAAATGGCCTTGTTTGAATCTAAGGTCTTGCTCTTAATCAGCTAGCCAGAGTGTCCCAGGCTAGGCTTAACTAGCAAGTCAAAGGCTCCACAGCAGGCATTCCTTTGATTCCTTCCCATTCCCACTGCCTCCAGCAAATGATAAGACATCCTGTTTGAAGTGGCTTACAGCTTCAAGACAACAATGACTGTCATCCTGATTTATAGCTATGTGTGACATCTGGAATCCCCCTTCCTCTGCCACTTCCCACCCTAAAGTGTTTATATATACGTAGCAATAAAGCCATTTTGGGGGCTTGATCAGAACACTGTCTTGCCCTCAACGCATTCTTTTTCTCCTGCCTCTTTCCACTGCCGGCAGTTTCTCTCCTCAGGTGCGGACCCGTGGTCGATAGCTTCCCGGGAGGGCCTCCCCCCCCCCCCCCCCGAAGAACAGGACAGTTAGCTCTTCGAAAGTTACCTTCTCTTTCTTTGCATGTATATATCTGTAGATAAAAGTATTTTCGTTAAATTCTCTCCTAACTTATCTTTCAAAGTAAGATTTCACTTGACTGTCGAAACCATCCTGAGTCTGAGGAGATCACTCAGTGCGAAAAAGTGCTTGCCTTTCAGGCACCAAAAACTGAGTCCCCGAGTCCCGGCATCCAAGTAGCACATGTGTACAACCCCAGTGTAGAGATGCAGGTGGCTCCTGGGGACTGTTGCCTAGCCAGTGTAGGGGAAATGGTTGAGTTTAAATGAGAGAAGGATGGATACTTGTGTGCCATGTAAATTCTCTTCAAAAAGTAACTTTAGGGGGCTTGGAGAGATGGCTCAGGGGTTAAGAGTACTGACTGCTCTTCCAGATGTCCTGAGTTCAATTACCAGCAACCAGATGGTGGCTCACAACCATCTGTAATGGGATCTGATGCCCTCTTCTGGTGTGTCTGAAGACCATTATAGTGTACTCATATAAATAAAATAAGTAAATCATTTTTTTTTTAAAAAGGTAACTTTATCAGAGGAGACATTCAATAATCAAGTACATAGGATGACCTGTTCTGTGGACAGTCAGCTTCTTTACCCAGCCATTTCTGTTATGCCCATTGGGTCCATGAGCAAAGTGTCCATGGTGGCAGAGATGAGAGTTATTCATGGGCTTAGCAGCATGGGGTTCAATTCACCAACGCTGACTTGGCTACAGTCTCTACTGAGTGCCATACCTGCCAACACCAGAGACTAACACTGAGCTCCAAATATAGCACCGTTTGTCAGGTGACAAGCCAGAGACCTGGTGGCAGGTTGACTACATTGTACTACTTCCTCCAAAGAAAGAACAATGTTTTGTCCTTACTACAGTAAATACTTATTATTATAAATATGGATTTGCCTTTCCTGCTCATAATGCATCTGCCAAAACCATCTGTGGGATTACAAAATGTCTTATCTGCCAGGCAGTGCTGGCGCATGCCTTTAATCCCAGCAGTTGGGAGGCAGAGGCAGGTGGATTTCTGAGTTCGAGGCCAGCCTGGTCTACAGAGTGAGTTCCAGGACAGCCAGGGCTACACAGAGAAACCCTGTCTCAAAAAACAAAAACAAACAAACAAAAAAACCCCAAAAAACAAAATGTCTTATCTGCCATCATGGTCTTCCACGCTATATTGCTTCTGACCAAGGAACTTAGTTCACAGTCAGAGAAGTGTGACAGTGGGCCCACAGCCATGGAATCCACCTGTCTTACCACGTTCCTCACCATTTTCAAGCAGCTGTCCTAACTGAAAGATGGAATGGCCTTTTATCGACACAGTTATAGTGCCGATTAGGTGGCAGTGGCCTGGAGGGTTGGGGCAGTATTCTCCAGAAGGCAGCAGATGCTTTGAATCATCCTCCAGTATATGGTACAGTTTCTTTCACAGCTAGGATCCATAGGTACAAGAATCAAAGGGTAGAAAGAGAATGCTTCCACTTACTTTCACCTGTATTAACACACTAGGAAAATTTTTACGTCCATTTCCCAAAACCTTAATTTCTGTTGGCCTCGAAGTTTTGGTTCCAAAGTGGACAGCATCCCTGCCACAATAAATATTACATTGAACTGGAAGCTCGGATATTCTCCTGGCCACTTTGGGCTTCTGATGCCCTTAAGCCAACAATAGACTAAGAAAGAAATAACAGTTGTAGGAAGGGCGATTGAACCAGATTACTAAAGGGAAATTGGCAAAGAAACTGTCTCCATAATGCAGGTAAGAAAGAGCATGTCTGGGGTGCAGAAGTTCCTTAGGGCATTTTTTGGTGCTACCATCCTGTGATTAAAGTCAATGGAAAACTACAACAACCTAATCAAGGTACGGGTCACTACTGTAGGAAAAGAGCCAAGACCTATTAAGGTGTTTGCTGAGGGTAGAGGAAATGCAGAATGGGTAGTAACTGGAGGTAGTTATAAATAACAGCTAAGGCCATGTGACCAGTTGCAGAAATGAGGATTATAACTGACATGTTTCTGTCATATTTTGTGAGGAATGTGTTTGTACAGATATTCAGTATATCTATAAAGAGAGCACCAGTGGTTATTGTAAGGAATAAAATGCAAACAATGACAACTACGTAAGCAATATATGTTCGAAATGTGTGTGTGAGTGCGATAAGGATGAAATGAAGTGAACGCCCAATAAAGCAATGGATGAGCTAAAGCAAATGCCCTAAATATGATTCGCTAAGAGCAGCTTAAATACCCCAGTCTGGTCACCACAACTCACTCACTCCCGGAAATGCCCTCACTCTGAGGTCTGAAACCCAGACGCCCGTCCTGTCGCCTATTGAGACGAGCTCGTGCGGTGGACCGAGTTCCAGACGAACCAAGAAGTAAGTAGAAGGACTTGTCGCAGACCATACCTGACACGCCGTTGCCGGACCATGACCACGACATTGGGCCAGACCGGAAGTTAGTGAAGTATGAATGCTTGAGTGAATGTGATCCCATTTCGCTATTTATTGTCATTCATGAGCAAATAACTTACTGCAACCTGACCTCCGAGTCCGAGGCTTCCTTCTCACCTCTCTCCTCAACCATCCCAATTTGTGACATACTGACATACTAAAAGAAGGGCTCTCAAGGGACATCACCACCTACATTTATAATGTGTTTGATACCACCATGCCCAATAGGAAATACATCTTTAATCCTGACCTTCTTAGATGGGAAAATCTACTTTTAATCTAGGCCACACCTTCTGCCATCAACTTATATAAAGGACATGGAAGACTGAAGCTTGTGTCCTTTGTCTACTTGCTTTCACTTTCCATTTCTTCACTGGCATTAGAATCTATGACATGATATTCATATACAATAAAAATAAATAATAGTCATTCTACAAGTTCTGTTGCTTTAGAGAACCCTAACACACACACACACACACACACACACACACACACACACACACACACACACACTGCTAGCTGGGTGTGGTGGCAGATGTCTGTAATTCTAGCATTCTGGAGGCTAAAGCAAAAGGATTATAGGTTCAGACCAGTCTGGGCTGTTTAGTAAGTTTGATGCCAGCATGAGCAACATAGTGATACTCTGTCTCATTTAAAACCATTTTTTTTTAGGGCTGGAGAGATGGCTCAGTGGTTAAGAGCACTGACTGCTCTTTCAGTAGGCCCGGAGTTCAATTCCCAGCAGCCACATGGTGGCTCACAACCATCTGCAATGTGATTTGATGCCCTCTTCTGGTGTGTCTGAAGAGAGTGACACTGTACTCACATACATAAAGAAAACAAATCTTAAAAAAAAAAAAAAAAATTAAAAAACAGTGGTGGTGCATGCCTTTAATCCCAGCACTCAGGAAGCAGAGGCAGGCGGATTTCTGAGTTCAAGGCCAGCCTGGTCTACAGAGTGAGTTCCAGGACAGCCAGGGCTACACAAAGAAACCCTGTGTCAAAAAAACCAAACAAACAAAAAACAAAAAAGATAGGTCTTCCTACAGCAATTAATATATTCAAGACAATCCTTCACAGACATACCCATAGGCCACCCCAACCTAGGCAATTCCTCAGGTAACTGGATTTTGTCAAGTTGACTCTAAAGCTAACAATCACAGAGCTTTTCAGGATACTGCTAATCAATGAACCCTTAACAATGCTGTCTTCTTTGCCCTGAGGGTCTTCTCCTTGAACTGTAAGCTAAACAATCCTTTCTCTCTTAAGTGGCTTTCCTCGGGTATTTATCATGCCAATAGGAAAAAGAACAATACACAATCGGGGAAACAAAATTACCACCCTGAGATTTCTCTGTCTTATTCCAGTCAAAATGGCAATCATTAAGAATACAAACATCCAGACTTGGGCATCCCAACACTTGGGAGGCAGAGACAGGAGGATCATAAATAAGTCCAAGGTCAGGCAGGAGAAATGACTCAATGGGTAAAAGTGTTTGCAGCTCAGGCCTAGCAATCTAAATTCAACCCTTGGAGCTCAAGTGCAAAGTTTGATAAGATTACCATCTGCTGTCCCAGCACTCTAATGCCACTGTGGCAGGACAAGACAAGAGAATCTTCCAGCACCTTACAATCAAGCTGTTGGGTCTTGGGCAATCGATGACTAGAAAAGAGCTCAAGATAGACCATAGAAGGGCTTCTGGAACTTAGATATTTCCTCGGGAACTTGTGAAACAAGTTTTCTATTTCTAAAAGGGATATTTTCCCCCAGCTCCTCATCCTCGTTATAACCCTCCTCATTTATCTACCCCTCACGATACCTTATGCTCTATCTTGCTACTCTCCAACTAGAGAGAATAAAGTGTGTGTGTGGGGGGGGGATTATGGACCGAATTGTGACCATTCCCACTTATGACTCATATGTTGAAGCCCTGTATTACTGGGAATATTGTAACAAAATACTATACAAGCTAGATGCTTTTATTAAAAAACATTTTTTCAGGGTTGGAGAAGTGGTTCAGTGGTTAGAACACTGGCTGCTTTGCCAGAGAACCAGGGTTCAATTCCCCGCACCCACATGGCAACTCACAACGCTATAACTTCAGTTCCAGGGGATCTGATGCCCTCATGCAGACATACATGCAGGCAAATCACCAGTGCACATAATATGAGAATAAATAAGGTCATCTTTTAAAAAAGCATTTTTCTACAGTACCCAAGTGTGACTGTATTTATAAATAGAGCCTTTAATGTGGTAATTAAGAATAAATGGAATCATGAGGGTGAAGCCCTAGTTTAATAACACTGGTGTCCCTTATAAAAGAAGGAACAGAGCAGGGCAGTGGTGGTGCACGCCTTTAATCCCAGCACTTGGGAGGCAGAGGCAGGTGGATTTCTGAGTTCGAGGCCAGCCTGGTCTACAGAGTGAGTTCCAGGACAGCCAGGGCTACACAGAGAAACCCTGTCTCGGGAAAAAAAAAAAAAAAAAAAAAGAAAGAAACAGACACCAAATATTTCTCTTTTCTTGCACTACAGAAGAAAGGCAATATGAAATCCCTGAAAAAAGATGATACATGCCTTTCTTTATTCTCTATGGGTTTCCTGCCTGAACACAGCAGCTCTTAAGATATTAGACAGAGCATAGCCCCTAGTGCAGGCTCTCTGAGGTTGGACAGAGCAGAATAGGGAGGAAAGCATAGAGAGTGCAGCCTGAGATTGACTCAGTCACATGGAATGCACCAAGCATGCCCGAGGTGGGATAGTGTGATGAGGAATGTCAGAGCCAAAGGGGAGTGAGAAGAGCATCTGCACTTGGAGCTTACCAAGCATATGCAATATAGAGCCCTGGAACTGTAATGAGATTCTAAGATTTATTATCCTTAAGGGTTCTCTGAAGCTCTTCAATTATTTATGTGGAGCTTGAACTGAGAACTGAATCCCTCAGCTCATCACTTTGTCCAGCCCTATGAGCATCAAGAAACCAACATTGTCCTAGGCTGGCTTCACAGCACTTCCTTTTGCGGCAAGGAAAGACAGGGAAACTGTGGGGGACATGAGAGGGCAAGGGAGTCCCTTATCCTAGAATCTGGTTAAAGCCTCTGGCAGCTGAGAAACAACGCTTGCTGTCAAGTCTACTGACAGGCAGTTACTATTCCTTTCACTTGTACATATCCATATTACAATAGTGATGAGCCAGGCTTAAGGCCTGAATGTCTGTGACCTTGCTTGAGGCCTTACTCCTTTCCCCTAACCTCTTGGGCAGTGGTTTTCTACCTGTAAGACATTTTGACCCCATGCGGGTTTTACAGGGGCCAGCTAAGACCATCAAAAAACCAGATATTTACATTATGTTTCACAACAGTAGCAAAATTACAGGTATGAGTAGCAATGAAAATGATTTGTGGGTCCCCACAGCATGAGGAAACTGTATTACAGGGCTTCGGCATTAGGAAGATTGAGATCTACTGCTCTAGGGAGTGCAGCTCAGGGGTAGAGTGCTTGACCAGCCTCCATGAAGTCTAAAGGTCAGATAGCAGGTAAGACAAAAGCTGGCAGGAGAGACGATTGGTGACTAAGAGCACTGGCTTCTCATGAAGAAGACCTGACTTCAATTCCCAGCACTGATATGGGGGCACACAACCATCCGTAACTCTAGTTCCAGAGAATCAACACTTTCTGACTTCCATGGGCATATGGTACAAATACATACATACAGGAATTCATACACATAAATCTTTTAAAAATAGAACCAGGTGTGGTGGTGCATGACTTTAATCCCAGCACTCAGGAGACAAGAGAATCTCTGAGTTCCAGGGCAGCCAGGGATACATAGAGAAACCCTGTCTCGAAAAACAGAAAATAAATTAAAAATTTTGCAGCAATTCCTTTCCCCAGATAGTCACTGAGGCTCAAACCAAACTGGTTCGTCTACCTTAATGTATCTTTGTGGACTAGATGGCTGCCTTACCAAGTGTTTCCCCATCAGGTGTCCCTGAAGTTCTAAGACAGTAACTTTAAATGACCCAAATCTTATATGTGACTAGTATAAAAACAGTGAGTGTGCCCGTTCCCATCCACACGTAGGCATACCTTCGTTTCTTCTGAGTACCTCTTTTTCTACTCGCATTTAAGCCTATATTAAAATAGCTTTAATAATATCTTCGACTTTTCTTCATAAACTAACTAGCCCAGTCATGAATCCTGATTTGACCTGAGTTAAGGTCCCTGAAACTCTAGAGGACCGAACTCTTCCTCAGGCTGCTGAGGGTCACAGTGAGGAGCTGTGCCTCTTTTACCTGTCCCCCTAAATGCTCAACCATTTCGTCCTTCAAACTGTTGAGTCAACAAGGCCTGTGTTGCCCCTGCCTAATTGAGCTTTCCTTTAACGTTTCTTTTTACAAAGGTCAGATGTGCATGGATATCTGAAGGTCACTAGTCTCAATTCTTCCACAAATCTTTAATCTTCCACAGCGTTTACCGACTCATAAACGCTGCCTTAGCATCAGTTTCGTGTAGGATCTGAGTATAAGCAATGGCATAGAGAGACTACTACACTAGACTGCTCCATGAGCTTAAGATTTAATGGGAATCAAATTGCAAAGGCTATTTCTTTGGAGGTTGGGGAAGACAGAGGGAACAGCAAAACAACAGAAAGCAAGATTTTATATGATGGTCAATGTCCTGTTTAGGAAAACATCACCAGCACTGGTATTTTTTTTTTTTTTTGGGGGGGGGTGTCTTTGGACCTGACACTGAGCTAGTACATCTTATAGTACTTATGAGAGTGTACTATTTAGCCCGGAATTTGACCACCTTTACTCACAAATTTAAGCCAGATCCACGCTCATTCATTTTCTCTTGGCCCTGTAAGGGCATTTTCTCTCTCCCCAATGCTTTCCTCTCTTCTCCTCACCTGCTTTTAACTTGGAATAGTTGGTTGCCTTATGATTCAGAATTCTGAAAAAGTCACTTCAATTTCTTTTTCCCAGGACAAGGACCTAGAGCCTTGTGCATAGTCAGTAAGTAATCTGCCATGAAGCCACATCCTAGCACTCTCTAGGTTTTGAGACTGGATCTAGTTAAGTCACCCATGCTGGCCTCAAACTCATTCTGTGGCTCAAGATGGCCTTGAATTTTTAATCTGCTACCTAAGCCTTTGGAGTAGCTGGGAGCAGAGCTACAATATCCCCTTAGCCCACGCCTATCCTTAATGTTAAATTCATGATCCCCCCCTTCCCTACCCCCTGGTGGGATAGTAAATCACTACGTGTAGGGTAAAAGGGCAAAGGGAAAACACCCTGCCCCTGACTTGACCCTAAGACAAGGGCTAAGGGAAAAACCACCTTAACCTAGACTTGATCCCAAATTCAAGACTAAGGTCAAGAAACAGAATCCCACCAATCCTTGAATCCTCAATCCCAGGCCACCCTGGAAAGTTCCTTCTGTCCCCACATCCCGGACCCCCTCCAAGAATTCCTGTATAATTCCTGCCTCAAGCACAATTCCCTGCTTCTTCTAAGTAGAGGCAACCACTCTCCTGTGTGAGGTTTGTTGTGTCGAAACTGCTGGAGCAAAACTGTTAGACCAGCTTTGGGGATACCTTTCCTGGCAGCTAGGGAAGAGATACAAGACTTCTGTAGCTGAGTATTTCCCTTCAGATCCCCAACACTTACACCATGTATTACAATATGCCCTCCCATTCTCCATCCTCTTGCCTCAACCTCCCAGCCTTAGGATAACAGGCATGTACCACGAACTGGCAAAACACACTTTAGGAACCAGTGCCACAAAATGCACTGCAACCAATATCCACTGAGAAAAGTGTTTTATTCTACTACTACGGTCCTTAGATTCTTGAAAATAAAAGAAAATTACATTTCCAGTTGGAATAATTCAAATTAAACGCTAAAATGCGGATATAACTTCATGTTCAGTCTATTTCTCGGGAGCAACTTTTTTTTTTTCTGGTCCGAAGAAAAACTAAATAGCAAACTGAAAGAAAAATTCTTTCAGACTCTCTAAAGCACCTCTTCTCCTAGAAATGGACTACACTGAGAAGGAAAACTGCTCTGCGAGCGCAGCCTAAAACTAACAAGTGTGGCCCGCAAGGGTCAAATTTAGTAAATCGCGCTGCGCTAATCGCCCTGGGCGTCAACCGTTGTGGGTGCTCCGGCCCCGCCCCATCCGCCCCCCCCCCCCCCGAGCATCGCCGGAGGCGTGGCGAGGCGCTAATTGGGGCCCGTCCTGTGGAGAAAAACAAACTCCACTTGCACCCGTGGGGCTGCCCTTGGTCAGACGCTTTCTGCGCACACAGCCTTGTCTAGGCGGCCCGGGGGTGTGGTCCTCTGTTTCCTGGAGTCCCGGAAGACGCTCCGTGACGCAATCTGTAAGCGTGCCAATCCCAGGCCCCGGAGGGCGGGCTCTCGGGATTTGAAATCCAGCGCTGTTGTGGTGGGTAAGTGGATGCGAAAGGTGAGCGTAGCTCCTCCAGTCTGAGCCTCTGAGGTCACGCGTGCCGCTCTTGCCCGGGCCACCGTGGGTCTGAGGCGCCGCGAGCCCTGGGGCGCCAGGCCTCTCGGCTTGGAGGCGAGCGGTAGCCACGGCCTCGTGCTGCTGCCCTTACCGAGGTAGGTCCTCTGCTCCCTCAGCCTCGCGGACCGGTCGTCTGGGCTCCTGCCTGTCTCTTCCGCGTTCGCGACCCCTGGCCTCGCGCACTTCTGACTTCCGCAGTGTTCACTCAGCCGAGCGTTGACCTTGCTGCTCTAGCGCTCGAGAATTGTTCTAAAATCAGAAGTCTCTTGGGAGGAGTAGCGTGCCAGTGCCCAAGTCTTCATCTCCAGACCCAGCATTCATAGAGGCATCCGCTTATGCGTTCTTAGGAGTCCGTGCTTGTTGCAGGCATCGTTAGATGTTAGAAACGTTGTTTGAAAATAGAAAGTTCCTCCATCCTATCCTTAAAGGATAACACTTTACAGTCAGGTGCATTTGTTGTTGTTTATTTTAGAGATTATAATTTATTTACATTTTCCCCTCCCTCTCCTCCCTCCAAACCCTCCCTTACAAACCTCCTACTCTCCTTCAAATTCAGTGGTTCATTTTCACCAATAACAGTTGCAAGTATGTATGTACACACATACATGTATATACATATATACACATATACATATGTATATAATATATATGCCTAGCTATAACATGCTGAATCTGTAATATTGCCAGTATGTATGTTTTTTTGATGTTTCACGGATTACTTATGTGCTTATGCCCATTTGGATTTTTAAAAATGTGGATATGAAGTCTGTTTTGCCATTTAATCCTTCTGCAGTTTTTAATGTCGTTCGTATTGTTTTTGTTGTTGAATACATTGAATTGAGATTTATAAATGTGTTGTCACTGGGGGAAGCAGGAACCCATAGGGTAAGGCGCTCTGCAATTAGGATATCCTGCAAGATTTGTCTTTTGAATATGCCCGGTTTATTCACAACCATTCCTTATGATATCATGTAATATAGAAGTTAAACATACATCTCACCAAGTGGGTAACAGTATTTGGGTAGAAGTGTTGCTGCCGGGTTCCACTGGGGAATCTTCTGGAAATGATGCTTTGGGAGCCTGAGGGCTGCATTTGCTATGAAATCCTTCAGCTGTGGCAGGCTGGGATATTGCATTGCTAGAGGTCCCAGGAGACACTTGAGAGCAGGACATTGATTTGTTGGTCCTGTGTGGGCCCAAGCAACAGTACCTGAAGTTCCTTGGTCACTGAAGGCAAGGCCTCAAGTCCTCTTGCCAGTGGCTATAGACACCATTCTCAAAGTTTCAGATTTGATTATTTTTGGGGGGTTTTAGCTTTGCACTCTTAGGACCCACAGGTTGAGGTTGGTTCACTACCATATCAACACTATCTTGGGGTTAGTTCATTAGCACACTGGTCCTGTCTGGCTGAGGCTCCTATCTGAGCTTCTGGGTGGCTTGCTTCTGACACCTAGTTCTTTAACTATCATTATGTCAAGTTACACCAAATGACTATTAAGCTATGTGACTTTTGGCCTGTGGAGGTGGGGTGCTGCTGCTGCTGCTGCTCCTCCTCCTCTTCCTCCTCCCCCCCTCCTCCTCCCCCTCCTCCTTCTCCCCCTCCTCCTCCTCTGTTTGAACCTAGGGTCTTCCAGTCTAGGCAGGCAGCAAGCATTGGCCACTGGCTCACTGGCTGTAACCTCATGTTTACCTTTTCTTTTGAAGCAGGATCTGTAGTTGACTGCTCTGTAGCCCTCTTGGAGGCCTGGAACTTATGATCCTCTTGCTGTTCAAATAGCTGGGTCTAAGGGCCTTGTGCCTCAGGCCAGCTTTATCCGTCATGAAAATTTCTGTCTGTTGGTACAGATTGGACTTGTTTTCAGCTTATTTGCATTTTTAAAAAGATTTATTTATTGTATGTATCGGAGTACACTGTCATTGTCTGCAGACACACCAGAAGAAGGCATTGGATACCATTACAGATGGTTGTAAGCCACCATGGTTGCTGGGAATTGAACTCAGGACCTCTGGAAGAGCAGTGAGTGCTCTTAACTGCTGAGCCTTCTCTCCAGCCCCTTGTTTGCAATTTTTATTTGTGAAGTATTTCATCAGACTGAGGAACTGAGGGTAGACAATCCATACTTTGCCATTTTTTCCTGCCATTGTACAGTCTATTCATTTTTTTTTTTTTTTGAGATAGTGTAGCATCCTTAGTGGATATTACTAACTCCCATCACTGCCCTCCTGATAAATTTATATCTATGGAATGCTAAGGCTCAATATGGTCTTATATAGTTCACTGGTCTTATGCATACTTAAGGCCCTAGGTTCAACCCCTTGCAGTGCTAAATTAAATAAATTAATGAATGAATAAAGTACATCAGTACATAGCTGTTAAGCTAAAGTTTGTGAAAAAATTACATGTTTTTTCTGTCACAGGGCCAGACTTACAAGATATCTGTTTGTCAGCTGCTGTTGAAAAATACTTCCAGTAGCAGGGTATGGTGTTGAACACCTTTAATCCTGGCCCTCAGGAAGCAAAGGCAGGACTGCCAGGACTGCACAGAGAAATCCTGAAAAATACTTCTCTGCAATCCCCCTTATAATAAATCATTAGGTAAAGCAGGAATTTATATATGAATTTTTAAGTTGCTTATTTATTTGCCTTTTGAAAAAAATTGATATCCTTTGATCTAATTGCTTTAATAATTATTTTTTTGTTTTTTGGGACAAAGTTTCATAGCTAAGGCTGGCCTTGAACTTCCTGTTTTGTTTCAACTTCCTCAGTACTAGAATTACAGGTATGTGCCACCATGTCCAGTATTTATTAGTATTTTTCATGATAGGTCTTTTCCATTTAGATGATATAAACAGTTACTAGAAATTGCTATAAATTTAGTAGTAAGAGATGTTATGAATCCTGACTGATAAGCTCTGGACACTTAGGATTGTAATATTTATTTTCCATATATTAATATAATTCTATACCTGGAATTTTTATTTCTAGTTATGGAAAATAAAATTTGTGTATAAGAAACAAGCCAGGTGTGGTAATACATGCTTACAATTCCAGAACCAAGAGGGGTAGAGTAAGAACAGTTCAGGATTTAAGCCAGCCTGGATAATAAAGCAAACTATGTCTCAAAAAAGAAAGGAACAAGTTTAAGACCGTATTTATTTAAATTAATAATTTTTTCCAAAAATTCTAAATAGCAATATATGTAAAGAATTATGCTAAAAACATAATTTTCTTCTTTATTTGAAGTTTTCAACTAACATTTTATAATTAAATATTCTGGAGCACAATAGAGCCAGGCCATTTTAATAATTAAATGAGTATTTCAGCATTCGCTTTGATCATTATTGCTTCTGACTTAAACTTTTTAAGTGCACAAAAGGAAGCACATGTATTAAACTAATATGTAGTCTAATATAGCCTAATGCAGATGTCATTCTCTTTATGCAAACACTGGATTAGGACTTTAAAGAGTTATGTTTGAATACATTTTACTGCAGCAGTAGAATGCTTTTATAGATGCTCAAGGTCCTGCATTGATCCCCAGCATCAGAACCAAAAATGGACAGGAAACTACATCCTGGTTGGCTGTCAAACCCCTTAGAGGAACACAGTCCTGTAGCTGTCAAGTAAATCTCAAAAACAGATATTTATAATTTAGAACTTATGGATAGTAACTATGTTGGATGGTGCTTTTTTTTTTTTTTTAAATAGACAGTTTTGGATGCCATTTTTCTCTTGAAAAATGATGAATATTGTAATTTAATAAAAACATTAAATATCAATCTGGTTTGTGGGCTATATGTTCGCTAGTGTTGATAAGAATCAATTAAGCCTTTTAATAGTATAATGTTGTTAATAGAAAATTGGTAAATTTTTTAAAGGGACCAAACATAAAAGTTGATTTCATTACAGGTTTCTCTGGACTCCTTCTGAAGTTCTGTCTGGAAATTTGTGTTGATTGAATTTTCTATAAAAAGAATTTTGTTGCCACTGTTCTACCAAGATGATTGTCACACCTTTGAAACGTGCAGGAATTCATTTGTCTTCCGGGACATTGGAAAGAAGAAATATGCCTCTAGATGCAGTCTTTATTGACAGCATCCCTTCAGGCACACTTACTCCTCTGAAAGATTTGGTGAAATATCACAAATCCTCTCTGAATTTGAATGATCATAAAAAGAATCAATTATTAGAAATAACAACTTCTAACAATAAAACTATATTTCAATCCACCATGCTATCAGAGGCTACCCTTTCAAACAGCTCTCTTGATGTCAGTGTTATAAAGCCTAACGTGGATAGATTAAGAAATGAAATGATTTATGAATCACCAGGAAAAATCTTTCAAAGAATGAAAGAAAAAGTACAGCGTGACACACAAAAACAACCATCAAGGAGCAGTAGCATGTTGGGATCACCAAAATGTGAACATAATAAAGTCTTTCCTCCTAACAGAGACAAGAAAACTCAGTTGCAACATACCTATATCTGTGAGGAAAAAGAAAAATCATTCCAACCTAATAACTCTTCATTGGGAGGTTAGTTTGATTATGTAACGGTTTAAAATGTCTTTTTAACTGTTTAAAGTGTCAGTTTTAAGATTTTGGTTATGGGCTGGAGAGATGGCTCAGCGGTTAAGAGCTCCGACTGCTCTTCCGAAGGTCATGAGTTCGAATCCCAGCAACCACATGGTGGCTCACAACCATCCGTAATGAGATCTGATGCCCTCTTCTGGAGTGTCTGAAGACAGCTACAGTGTACTTACATGTAATAAATAAATGAATAAATAAATAAAATTAAAAAAAAAAAAAAGATTTTGGTTATAATAATGAACAGGGTGCCAAAATGTCTTCTCACATTCCAGTGAAAGTAATTTTTATGGTATGACAGAAGAGAGAAAACTGCAGCCATGGTATCAAATTCCAGCACTGGGGAGTCACATAGTCTAGATTGGCCTCAATTTTGAAAGTCTTCTGAATACTGGGATTACAGGAATATATATCATATTTCATCACTTGATATGTGTATAAATACATGTTGTATTTGTATGAATACAATGCATTACTTGATATGTATATATCATGTAGTGTGTGTGTATAAATATACACTGTGTGTGTATGGGAATGTGGGAATCAGTAATAGGATTTAAGAGCAGATAAGTTCTTGTCTTTGAGATTCTGATGACTCTGTCTAATTTGCATACATAAACATGATCTTTTTCTTCTCTGGCACAAATTTTAAGTGTTAATTCTCTCTCTCTCTCTATCTATCTATCTATATATAAAAGCTCACTTCTGTCTGTATTTAAAATGCATTAAATGTAAAGATTTAGAATATAAATCAGAAAAAAATGCAAGTAGTCCTATTAATACTTATTTATCTAGTCGACAAACTTTCATTTCTTTAAAGGCCTAACCATTATGTCAAAAGCTGGGCATGGTGATATCTTCCTGTAATCCCAGTTTCAGTATTCTAGAGGCCAGTCTAGATTACATAATGAGGCCCTACTGATAAAAAGGTCAAAGGGATATAAATTTTTGTTGAATTTGTAATTAGGTCTCAATACTTTGAATTTTAAAGGGTAGGTTCAAACTTGTTAATTGTTTGTTCATGCTCTTTGTAAGAACCACCTGACGGAAACTGTGGTCAGCCACTTAGGACCTTGGCATTCTCTGGTACACCGTGGGGTGGAATGTGTTGTTAATCTAAAATCTGAGTGATGCAGATAGCTCCCCTGGCTTTCGAGGACTATATTCTAGTCTTCGGTGCTGCTTGTACTAGGAGGAATCACTGCCCAAGGCTGCTTACAGAGGCTTAATAGTATGCTTTTGTCTTGAAAAGGCAAATTATAATTTGGAAATTGTTAATTTTTTTTTCCTTCAGCATAATGTAAGTATAGAAGGTGAAGTGAAGAGGAGATTGTAAAGGGAAATGTTTTTAAATTAA
>CM052705.1:70565732-70603124 GCA_028551405.1 Uromys caudimaculatus | reverse complement strand
CCCCCCCCCCCCCCCCCGGGTTTCTCTGTGTGGCCCTGGCTGTCCTGGAACTTCAGGCTGGCCTCCAGCTCACAGAGATCTGCCTGCCTTGCCTCCCAAGTGCTGTGATTAAAAGCCCAGCTAAAGGGAAATTTTTATGTCACTGTTATTTATTGTGAAAGCATACTATACTGGTCTGAAGACCTTTCCCTTTCTTTTCCTAAATTGCCAACCTACAAGTTCCTCTGTGTCTTAGTGACTGTTCTTTTGCTGTGAAATGACACCATATTTATGGCAACTATATAAAAGAAAGCATGTAATTGGGAGCTTGCTGTTAGTCCATTATCACCATGGTGGGGAAGCATGGTGGTATTCGAGCAGGCTCTGAAGCAGTAGCTAAGATCTACCTCCTGATCCACAGGGGGAGAGAGAGAGAGAGGGAGGGAGGAAGAGACAGACAGAAACAGACAGAGACTGGGCTTGGCATAGGCTTTTGAAACCTTGAAGCCCACCCCCAGGGATACACTTCCTCCATCAAGGCCATACCTTCTAATCATTTCAAATAGTGTCACTCCCTGGTGACTAAGCATTCAAATATATGAGCTTATGGGGGCAAGAGGGGGGTCATTCATATTCAAATCACCACACCCAGCAAACAAAAGATTCAAAACCAGCAGGAAAAGAAAGCAGAAAGTTATAATTTACATTATGTTAGACCCTTGTGTGTTGTTGATTTGTTACGTTTGCAGTTTGTCATTTTTTATGCCAGTTCAAAGTTTTGGTTTTTTTTTTTGTATAGGATAGAGTTTATTTAGAGACATGGGAAGGGTAGTTGAGAGGGAATAGAGGCAGAGAAGGGGGGTCAGCCAGGAACACATGGAAAGAGAGGGGGAGGGGGAAAGGGAGAGAGGCAGAAAGAGGTCTGAGAGAGAAGGGTCAGAGAAAACCAAAGTATTCTTAAATAGAAAGATTGTCTTAAAACAACAAAAAACTAGAAACACTTAAATTGAACTTGAGGGTGGACTATTCTTAATGTGGTATCTTTTTATTTATTTATTTTTTTATTTTTTTTCGAGACAGGGTTTCTCTGTGTAGCCCTAGCTGTCCTGGAACTCACTCTGTAGACCAGGCTGGCCTCGAACTCAGAAATCCACCTGCCTCTGCCTCCCAAGTGCTGGGATTAAAGGCGTGCGCCACCACAGCCCGGCTGGTATCTTTTTAATATAAGCAGTTTAAGACTTTATTTCCATAGAACCTTTCTATAATTTTTTGTTATTGTTGTTTACTTTTGGCAGATCCTCCAATTCTGAACCAAGAACAAAAAAATGTTTCAGCTTCTTGTATTTCAAGCAAGGCATTAACTAGAGCCCAGTTTGGCAGACAAGTTCTTCATTCAAAAGAGAGTCCTGTTAAAACCACTGTGTCCAAAAACAACACATTTGTTTTGGACGGCATTGATTCTACTTATGAAAAGTTTGAAAATACTGATGTTAATACCATTAGTACTATTTATGTTCCTATTAAGAATCATAGCCAGTCTATTACTTCTGATAATGATGTGACAACAGAAAGGACTGCAAAAGAGGATATTACAGAACAAAATGAAAAAACGATGTCTAGGATGACTATTCTTCAAGGTCCCATGAAGAGTACATCTAAAATTAAATGTGCAAGTCCAAGACTTAATTTAAGACTATCTGGCCAGTCTCAAAGAAAGCCTACAAAGCTTGAAACTACTGCAAGTAAAGTAAAAAAAAATCAGGTAGGGAGACATTTAAGGCAAGTATTCATTACTGCTTTGAATTGCCCCCTTATTTCTGTTCCTCGGAGGTTTAGACTCTCCTTATGCTTTATTTCTTGTTTTATTATTGACAATAGCCACTATAAGCCTAGTGAAAAGACAGGTGGGCTGAAAGTAAGGTGACTCAGTTGTTAATTCTTATTTTGCTGTATTGCTAGTTGTAAACTTAACTTATGCCTGGAAGAGATGAACACTGACATTGCTCCTGTTTTTATTCTGGCTTTTGAGGAATTATTAACATTTAAAATAGGTATTATAACAGCTAAAGAGTTGAGATTTTTCTTGATAAAAGTTATATAAGATGAACAGTAAAATAGTTTAAAGCATCAAACTATGTTATATTTTTGAAGGAAATGTATTATCAGTTCAAGAAGAAATACAAGCCTGTATGAAACAGGCTTGATCTTCCAGCACTGAACAAAGATAAAGGGCAATGTAAAATTTCTAACTGTTAAAAGTATATCCATTAAGTTTTAAGTAGGTATTAGTGGGTACCCAATTGAGATAGTATGTAATTCTATCTTCGTTTTAGAAATGATGAAATGGTTGCAGTTTTATAATCTCAGTTACTTGCTACAAATTGTATCATTTACAAATAGTGTTTGACATAATGATAAAAAATTTGGATATTGACTTAAATGTATAAAGTTTGAATAAAATTATTCTAATATTTCCTAGTACTTCTTCATCTCTACCATGCCTGCTTATACAAGTTACCATAAGAACTTTAAGCCTTTCAGGACTCAAATCCATATTCTGTACATTCCACAACTTTGACCTAGTCTCTTACTCATCCTCATTTCTTCATTATATTGTTCCCTCTTCAACCTGAAATAGATTATCAATATCCTGTCATTTATGTCCTGTGACATACCTTGCTCTAACTGAAATGGGCCTTCTACAAACAACCCCTTTGGTTTCTTTTTCCTTAAGATCTCTCTTCTTCCTTTACCCTCTCCTCTTTAGCCCTATCATACGTCATTATTGCTAGCATATGTATCAGATTCTCAGTGCAGAAGCATGAGAATCATGTTACTGTCATTACCCCTTTACTAATCTTTATACCTCCCAATCAATATTTTTACATCACTAAGATAGCCTTTAGTTCATGCCATTTGCATGTCCTTCATGACCATTTTCATCCCATGCAGATTTCTGTTGTCTGGTTATAACCATTATAGGTTAACTCTCAACTCTATTCTAGTAACTTCCAGTTACAGAAGAAAACATTAAGCCTTTAGTTTATGAATCTCTAAACTTACTTTTTATTCCTTCTTGCTTATTCCTTTCAAGAAATTGTGCTTTTTATGCTACCTATTTAGGGTTTTTAAACTTGTTCTTTGATTAGAACAGTCTTACAAACCTGGTGGCTTGTACTTCATTTTATTCAGTTCACTGCTCTAAGACCTTTCTTAACTATCTGTCTTAAAGCATCCTTGTATGCCTTTATTTATTCATTGTAACTGTGTATGTTTGTTTGGGGACCACCTCCTTCCCTCTTACTTCTACTTCCTTCCACTATGCTCACACACACAGGCAATGTTTAATCTGTAAAGGCAGCCATTTTATTTATTGTCAAATCCCCAATATCTATAATATTATGCCTATAGCTCAAATATTTTATGACAGAATATTTTTAATAAGTACTAGAGCACAAGATTGTAGAGGTTGAATTTGATTTTTAACGCATATATGCCACTAGCCGTATATTACAGGAAAGTTATTTATATATATTTTACAATTTATTTTTCTGTAAAATGGAGATGGTACTTGTCTCCTAGAGTTGTAAAGATAACATGAGTTAGTGAATCTAAGGCACTTTCTCATATTTCCTATTGCCTACCTGTGTATTCAGATGCGAAAGAAATAATATTAATCCTACTCTTCTAATCATTTTTTCAGTTCTAGGACTCAACCTCAGAGATTTGTGCTATACCATTGAGCTACATCTCCAGATATCTATATTTTAAAAGTATAATTAAGAAATGCAGTACCAGAGACTGTCCTCCCATTTTAGCATCTTTTCTTGTTCAGTTTAAAGTTTCTGGGGAATTTGTCTTTATATAAAAATGCATACTTTTATTTAAAATGAATGGTCACTCATTAGTTATATTAACTTTGACTTTAGCTCTACTTAGAAACACTTTCATCTTAAATTGTTATGAACTATAAATGTTCTTACTATCAGTGTTCATAGAAAATTTTACATTTTAATGGCATTTTACTTACACTAAAGTTATTTTCTGAGCAATTTAACTGTTTACTTGGGAATAGAATTGAATCTTAATTGCTAGCTGTGACCTTGATAGAAACAGAAATTGTCATTTAAACTCAGCTTAACAAAAATATATTTTTTTGGAGACAAGATTTATAATACATTTAGCATTTTTATCCCTCTAAGTTGCTGGTTCACTGTATATGTTAGGGTTCTCTTCCTTTTGGCTAAGCCATTTTGTATGAATATTTAAAATGCAGATCCTTCTGTATCACAGGCAAACCATATAGTATAACCTCAGTTAAGTTTCTGTATTTTTTCTTTCTTTCAGTCCTGTAGTTTTAACAATTGGTGCGTTAAATGGGCTGATTCCTATATAGATGGCTACTCAGAAATCACTAGGATTACATAGGGTTTTTCTTGTAATTCACATTTTCTAATGCTAAATGCTAACTGTAATGCTATGTGCAAGTAGTACAAGAAATATATTCCTTTTTTTATGCTTGATTAGGAAGTCCATCTACAGGAATGGATGATTAAAGTCATCAATAATAATACTGCTATATGTGTCGAAGGAAAGCTGGTGTAAGTATAACATTTAAATGTCTTTTAATAACGATTAAGTTGGCTGTATTAAGTATGTAAGTGATGAGTGACAAATAGCATCTTCCTACAAAACATGTTCTCATGAGATTATAAACTGAAGGCAAAAGCAAAACGTGACATCGATCCCTTGCTAAAGTTACTTGATATAAATTACTGATCCATGAAAGGATCAAAATTATTGAAAGCTCCTAGGCAGTTACATGTTAATTAACACTTTTGGTTCTCAAAAGTGAAAGCATTGTCAGAGAGTAGACTTCAACTCTGGTACTCTGTTCTACTTCTGAGAGCCAGCTTCCCCATAGTAAACAACTTGTGCTGACACAATGTCAATTATTACTGCTTCGAGGTTGAACATATAAAGTCTACTGCTCTGCTGTCTTACTGCATTACCCTTTTTCATGTGTAAGATGCAACATAGATTGCCTTTGCAGGGATCCCACTAATACTACTTACTACTAATGTTACTTGAACAAATTACTTCTACTTTATGAGGCTCAACTTCTTCATTAGTACAATGATAATAATAATATGATTAATATTGTGGGAAGGCTTTTCTTGTTTTGAGAGTCTATCATGTAGCCCAGGCTGGCCTTGGGTACTATAGGTACTATAAATACTTTACTATATGTACTTGAAGATGACTTTTAATTTATGCTTAGTGTTTAGCTTTGCTGTAGGTAAAGAATTAAGTGAATTAATATTTGTAATATTAAAGAGCCATGCCTTTTAGAGTATGATTTAAATGTTAAATGAAGCTGCAGGCTGTGGTGGCACACACCTTTAAGCCCTAACACTCTGGTGGCAGAGGCGGGTGAATTTCTGTGAGTTTGGAGCCAGCTTGATCTACATAGTCCCAGGACAGCTGGGGCTGTATAGGGAGACCATATCTCAACAACACCAAAACCAAAAAGCAACCTAAAAAACAAACAATAACAACAAAAAACCTCTTACCCCCCCAAACAACAATAAAGCAAAAAAATAAAAAAATAAAGAATCAAAGTATTAAGGTATAGTATGTTTAATCCCATTTGATTTAATTGAGAGCACTTCTTTATAGCATGAATATGTTTATTATCTGTTATATGAAAAATGCTCAGCACTTATCTACTAGTTTCATTTAATGATGTATGAAGAATAGATTTCTGAGCCAGTGATTTGCTACTTTGTTTTTTCTTAACTAGACCCTCTTTACAAAATAGAAGGTAAAAACATTTGGCTGTATATTTATATTTTCAAAAGATGAAAAAACCTTTAAAATTAGATATATTTACTTGACATTTTTGAACATGAAGCAGGAGGGAGGGAGTTGAGTGCACATGTAATCTATAATCTCAGGTAGTTGGAGGATGTAAAAGTTCAAAGCTTTCTTAGGTAACATAGTAAGACCCAGGGGCCAACAAGATGGCTCAAAGGGCAGAGCCTGCTGCAAGGTTATACAACCTTAGTGTGATCCCCGGGTCCCATATGTTGGTAGTAAAGAACTGATTCCCAGAAGCTTGTTTCTGGCTCTATATGAATTTCATGGTATATACACACAAAATAAATATGTGGAAAAAACATCCCAGCAAGACACCATCTGAATAAATAAAAATAACATTTCTACAAAAAGCCAACAAAAATGTGAAGAAAAGGGCCACCAAAAATCTTTGAAGGCTTAGGAACTATTAAGCTGAAATGTCAGATGCTGCCAGCAGCTAATGTTTGTTGACAGTTTCTCCTTCCTTCCTAATGCTATATCTTATATCAGATGTATAGATTGATTGACCACAGTATAGCGTCTTAGCATAGACTCAGAATCACACTAGACAAGCAGTTGAACTCTGTACTGGTTAGCCTTCAGGTGTTTTGTAATTAGATTAATAATGCCGTTATTGTTGTGGCTAAGAGTACAAAATGAGTACTTCCTTTTTGGAGTGGAGGGTGACATCAAGACTGCATCTCACTATGAAGCCCTAGTTGGCATGGAACTTAGTATGTAGAATAAGCTGGTTTCAAACCTAGAGCAGTCTTCCTGCTTTTATATACAAGGTATTGAGATTACATATACCTGGCTCAAAATCAGTACTTCATTATAAGCTTGTATGCTTCTATATGTATATATAGTTCCTGGTAAGGGTAAAAATTTTGACCTTACTAAACTTATTCTTTTTTTTTTTCCCCTAGAGATGTGACTAATGTTTATTGGCATAGTAATGTAATTATAGAGCGGATTAAACACAATGAACTTAGGACCTTATCAGGCAACATTTATATATTAAAAGGATTGATAGACCGGGCTTCCATGAAAGAAGCAGGTAAATGGGTAGCATTATCAGTTAAATCTTTCCATAGCCTCTCCTCTTTCTGAAATAAATCCCAGGACCATAAATTGACTCTACCCTTGTAAGGTCCCACACAGTTACATTACTCATTTCAGTATACTCCTGGTACTGAATCTTCAGTGCACTTCAGCCTTGCTTGTCTTATTTCACAAACAAACCAGCTGCCCGTCACAAGGCTTTTCATTTTCCTATTTCTGATATTCGGATTCCATTTTACCACGTGACTCATTTCCTCAGGTTTCCGTGACCTGGCTTTCTATTTCAGAATTTCCCTGACTATCCTCCTTTGAAATTGCTGTCCTCTCCTTTTCTTCCATGAATGTGTTTAACTACTTTTTCTTTGATATCAGTCTAGCAACGAACTTTATTTCCTGGGTTTGCTTTTTCTCTTATACACTAGAAGTCCAGTATGTAATGGTGGGGATTTTTATTTCCCTAACTGATGGGTCCTCAGTACTCCAGCAGTACTTAGCATATAGTAAACCAGAAGTACACATTTCTTGACTGACAACGAATTAGAGAGACCTCTTTAAAAGTCTGGGCTTTGGATAATTTCATTTTCTTATTTTTTTAAATTACAATAATTTTGTATTTATTTTGCTCATTGTTAAATAGGATATCCCTGTTATCTCACAAGAAAATTTATGTTTGGATTCCCCCAAAATTGGAAGAAACACATTGATAATTTTCTAGAACAATTAAGGTAAAGTGTCTAAATTTTTTAAAATCAGCTTTATCAAGGTATAAGTTATGGTTCCTAAAATGTACTCATTTTAGATACAAAATATAATGTGCCTTTTCAAATGTATATGATTATGTAACCAATATAAAGTGGTTTTTAGTTTGCTGAGTTTTTGTGTTTGTGTGATAGTTTTGAAGATTTTTGTGATCTTAGGAGTTTTAGAAATAATAAACCTTAATTAGAATTTCTGTCATGTTTAGCAAATTCAAAAAGAAAATAAAATTAGAGATATATTTCTAAGGAGAATTTGTCAATCGCCTACCCTTTGGATGGCATGTAGTTGTTAAATATTGGACTAAAGTTCTTGATTCATTTTTCTCCATTAATTTTCAGTAGTTTTTGAGTACCTACCAGGTACTTAGCAGACACTGAGAGAAAAATTTTATTAATTCTTGTTCTTTAGGAGCTAGCAGGAGATATAGATCTTTAAACTTGATCTGAGTGCAGGTAACTAATCATAGGAATTGGTGACTGTTTCTTCCCATAAAGTACCAGATGGTATTTTTCTGGACATGTTGCTTCTTTTCTCGACCATTTAACTCTGTCTTTTCAACAGAAAAGCAACTGTAGGTTGTGTAAATTGAATGAGCATGGCTGTGTTTCAGTAAACTTTACTTAGAAAAATAGACAACTTCCCAATAGTGCTTTTAAATCCTGGCCTCACATTTGCCAGGGAAGTATTTTATTTCTGGAAGTTCTTTGTCATATAGTTTTCTTAAATCAGATTACATATTTTTGTTTGTTTGATATTTTTAAAGCATTTGTTTTGGAACAGGTTAATCTCACTATGTAGCACAGGCTGGCCTTGAACTCATTGATTATCCTATTTGTGGGTTTTTCTTTTCTTTTCTTTTCTTTTGAGACCTAATACTTGAGAAAACAATAACAATTGTTTTAGGGATGGAGAAAAGAACAAGAATAAGACCATACAGAAACCTGCAAGATTCCAAGATAAACAAAAATCAATAAAAAATGATACAGAAGATAAACAAATAGATGTCCTCCAAAAGGCCAGCATCACTTACGACCTTAATGATGCTAGCTTAGGTATGTTTGAATTTTTCTTTGTTGCTACAGTGGTAGAGTCTAACATAAACTTAACACTGTTTGTAGTATGTGATGTGTGGTGTGGTGCTCTTTGACTGATTAGGACCTTAAAATTCCTTCTCTTTTTCATTGTAAGGTGACTGCATTACAGACTGCTGCTTCATTGTTCTTTTTATTTCATGGAATAAATCTTTAGTCACAATCCCAAACCCCCGATAAATATATTAATGAAAGATTATATTTAGACTACCAGCAATTTTGTAGTAGAGATAGGTATCTATATTTGCCTTTATGGAGGAACTTGTGTATATGCTTGAGTGGCAAGTGCTATGAAGGTTGGTAGAACCGTTCTATGTCAGCTCTTTTTTTGTTTTTTGTTTTTTAGTTGTTGTTGTTGTTTTTTCAAGACAAGGTTTCTCTGTGTAGCCCTGGCTGTTCTGGAACTCACTCTGTAGACCAGGCTGGCCTCGAACTCAGAAATCCACCTGCCTCTGCCTCCCAAGTGCTGGGATTAAAGGCATGCGCCACCATTGCCCGGCTCTCAACCCTTCCTTTTTATAAAAGTCATCAATTTTTCTTAAGTTTGACTGGTTGCTTATTGTCATTTCTAGAACATTTTGAATCTTCTAGAATCTTGGGACTATTACTACTTGCTATTACCTCCACCCTACTGCCTTTAAATGAAAAATAATCCTGTGCCGCTTTTTTAGAAATGTGATCTGACTTGTAACTATGATTATTGCAAATGTTATAGAAAACATGTGGCAAGTAGGATAGAATACAAATTTAAAAGATGAAAGTTTGGTAAACTATTTAATATGCTATCTATGCACATATGAAAAACCAAACCATTTTAAAGCATCTTTTATGAACCTTGCTTCATGCTAGAAATTTAGGGATGACTAAGAGTTGGCATCTCCTTTTAGTAAGTGCTGTTTGAGGGTACATACTATATTATAATTGAATCCTTTTCCTAAGATGATGTAATATATCTTATGGTTTATGATACTTTTAGATACAGATTAATGAAGTTTTAGTATTAATTACATTATAACAAATTTTGATCAATGATGCTTTAGTGATTATTTTTGTCGTCATCAGTATATTATACTTTCTATGAGAAAATAACTATTGCTAGAAAGATGGTTCAGTGGCTAAGAGCATGGACAGCTCTTGCTGAGAACCTGCTTTTGTTCAGTTCCCAGCACCCTTATTAAGCAGCTCACAGATGCCTGAGTCTCTAGCTCCAGGGAACCCAGCACCCTTTTCTGGCCTCTGCAGGCATTACATGTGCACAAATCCACACAGAGACACATATATACAATTAAAAGTTTTTGAAAAAGCACAACCTTTCACTATGCTTAACCTTAAACAATAAGGTTATATGAATGTGCCAACCCATGATGCTTTAAGATGACATGATTGTATTTTAATTATCTAACATGTAATTTTTCATATTTAGTGCTGTAACCATTATATCATAGCATTGCAGTTTAACAACTATCTCTGCTATAATATAAGCATATTAGGAAGGATTTATTAGAATATCAGCTTCTGATACTCTACAGTAATCTGCAGGGTTAGGGCATCCATGTTGTGTCTTACAGTTCCTAAAAGAATAATAAAATACATTTAAGGCCAGGTATTCTGGTACATCCTTGCAATCTTAGCACTTAGGAGAATGAAGCAGGAATTAAAATTTGGATATTAAGGTCAACCTGGTCTATAGAATAAAACCCAATCTCAAAAAACAATAACTACAACTCAAAAAATGTCCTTATACTTTCTATGAATCTTTTAAACTAATTTTTAAATTAGTGTTTGTGTGTGTATAATGTGTGTGAGTGTGGGTGCCCATGAGCCACAGTGCTCCTATGGAAGAAAAAGTGAAAATTCTCCACAAAATAATGTAAAACATGATTTTGCTGAAAATAGTGTGGATTTAGTTATACATTGAAGTATATAAATTAACTGAAACATAATTTCATACACATAATGAAATAAGAGAAATAACCACTAGCTTTCTATTTAGTTGATGTGCAGTTAGGTTGTACAGGGTGCGTGAATTCATAAAATTATTTATACTATACTATTCTGTTTTCAGATATAACGAGAGGTTCAATGCAGGTATAAACAATATGATTGTACCTTTTTTTAGGATAATAAAAGTGATTTGAGCCGAACCATACTATGGGAGAGTGGTCTGTGGTACATAAATTATTTTATTATAATCAAATTACAATGAATATATGTGACAGTTCATTAGATTGTTTTTTTCATAGTTCTTTAATGTGGAAAAGTCGTGTATCTTTTTGTCCTCCTTCCATTTTTCTCTTCCTCCCTGCCCCTCATTCTTTCAAACTCTTTTTTTAAATTACTTTATTTTCTTTCTTTCCATCCCCACCTCCTTATATTCCTGAGATAGTCTCTTTATACTGTCAACACTCCATCTTCTTTAGTCTCCAGGATGTTGAGAATACAGGCATAGACCACCATATTCTGTTGAAAAACAGCTAATCATTTGTGTAATTATTTAATGTTCCATCTTTGAATTCACAGAACTGAAGAGAAATGAGAACAGTGGGTTGTCAGGAGCTGCAGAAGTAAACATCAGAAATAACAATTGTCAAAATAAGCCACAGTTAAGACTCCTACATAACCAAGTAAGTTATACTATTTGTCTTAGTTAGGGTTTCATTACTGTGAAGAGACACCATGACCATGGCGATTCATAAATAAAAACATTTAATTGTGTCTGGCTTACAGTTTCAGAGCTTCAGTCCATTATCATGGTAGAAATCATGGCATCGTTTAGGCAGACTTGGTGCTGGAAAAGCCAAGAGTTCTGCATCTTTGTCTGAAGGTAGTCAGAAGGATACTGTCTTGTGCGGGCAGCCAGGAGAGGGCTCTCTTTCACATTGGGTAGAACTTGAGAATAGAGACCTCAAAGGTCATGCCTATAGTGACACACTCCCTCCAACAAGGTCATACCTCTTAAGAGTGCCATTTCTCCTGGGCCAAGCATATCCAAACCACCACATATCACTTTCTGGCTTCTGTAGGCTTGTTCAAATGCATGAATCTATGGGGGGGTCATACCTAGTCATAGCATAATGCAAAATATATTTAATCCAAATTCAAAAGTCTCAGTAATGTTTAAAAGTCCAAAGTTCAAAGTCTCTTCTGAGATTCGTGCAATCTCTTAACTGTAACCTGCTATAAAATCAAAATCAAAAGGTATATCACCTACTTCCAATATCACAGGATATATATTACCATTCCAAAATGTCATAATGAGGAAGTACTGGGCCATAGCCAGACCAAAAATCAGCTGGGCAAACTCTAAATCTCTGCATCTGCATGTCTAACTATATTCAGCTTTGTTGATTGCAACACGATTCTTTCTCTTGGGCTAGTTCCACTCCCTGTTAGCAGTTTTCCTCAGCAGGTATTCCACTGCTCTGGCATCTCTAACATCTTGGGATCTCCAAGGCAACTTCAACTTTTTATAGCTTCTTTTTCCAATGTCTGGGATATACACATGATCTTCTAGGCTCATCCAAGGGCTTGGGTCACTTCTCTAGCTCTGCCTTCTGTAACACTCTAGGCTATAGTTGACTCTATTCCACTGGTACTGCTGTTCTTGGTAGTCACCCTATGGTACCAGCATGTCCAATATCCTGATTCTTCTGTGGCAACTAGTCTTCACCATTAGCTTCTCATCGGCTCTCTTCATGGTGCCAAGCCTCAACTTCTTTGCATGACTCCTTTAGTCCTGGGCCATCAACTGCAACTAAGGCTGCACTTTCAGCAATGGCCTTTCCTGGCCTCTCCTAGTGCCAAGACTTACCTGATTTCCATGACCCTTTCAAAACCAGTTTCACCTGGGTGATTCTTACGTGTTGCATTAAAAGTTATGAATTAACTTCAAAGTTCTTAATATGACCCAGCCAGCCCGCCTCCCCACTTACCAGTAATCACGGCAAAGTCCTAAGGATTTTATTAACAGCTTTAGTACAATTACTGGGCAAATTACTCCTAATATATTTTTCTGTATGCTTGATGGGTTAATTCCCAGATGAGCTCTCCAAATGTTTGCTGATAAGTCTCACCTGGGTTATTTCTGCTCCATCAGTGTGTCATTAGTGGACATATCACCCAGCCATGTTCTTTGGGTCCACCCCATCTAATAGAGAACTGTTCTCCCATCTTCTTTCTCTTTCCATATGGTCTCTACCAGTGACCCCCAGCTTCATAACCTAAACTGTCTACCTCTATTCTCCCAATTTATTTAACCAGTCAGCCACTTTTATTTAACCAGTCAGAGAATAAAGTTTACATAACATCATTTGGTGTGTGTGAGAATATGCTGGTCCCAGATCCTGGTGTTCAGCATTTGAATACATAGTAGCAGACTAACCCCCAACATTTCCCCCTTTTTGTCTACCTAAAAAGGCTCTTTCTCTTATACTAATAAATGACATACCATAAGAACAAATATGAAACAATTATGAACACAATTAGGTCAGAGTTAAATTTATAAAATCCAGTCTATCTGTATTTGAGAACTTTGGATAAAGTATTCTATTATCTATCTTATCTTGGTGAGTTTAGAGTTCTGTACCTACATCCTTTTTTTTTTTTTTTTTAATCATATCTTGCATTACCAACATAAAACATCTTTTTAAATCCTAATCAACTTAAGTTTAATTGTGAGACTAAGTGTCTAGTCTTCAACCCCATCAGAGACATGAGAAGGAATAAATATTACTGATGTATGCAGGAAGTACAGAGCAAGCAGTTTCCAAAATTATAGAAATGACAGAGGAGTTGGTTACCTGGACAATCCTCCAGAATTGCCTCTAAAATGCTGAAACATCCATCTTTAGCTTTCTGGCCCCAGAATACCTGACAGACTTTTCTTTGGAGCAGGGATTATGAAGGGCTAGCCTACCTTATTCTTGCAAAGCTTGGCAGTTGACTTCGCTGCATTCATGTTTTCCATTTTGGACAGTATTTTGTCTATTTTAAGCAAGGAGAGTTTGCCCACTGAAGCTTGCCACATTTGAAATGAACTCCATAAGAAGGTTTTCTGATGCTCATCACATTTTTTTGAAGTAGAATTGGGGGTGCCGTCAGGAGGTAACATGTCTCATAGTCAAAAAAATCTTTAAAATAATAAAAAAATCCTTAAATTGCATATTCTGTAAGTCTCTGAGGGGACTTTTTTTTTTTTTTTTGAGAACTATCTATCTATTCATAGTATATCTGAATAGGCAAACTTTGTTTCTAGCTATTTGCTATCTGTTCAAATTGGAAACAATTTTGTGATAAACCAGACTAGTGTATAATGTGACCATGAGTTTGATTGCCTGACTTTTAACTTGCATTTCTTAATTATCCTAAACAGTTTGTAATAGCAGCTTTAAAAGGGACTAGAACTTCACATTATTAAGAGTCATCTAGGTTCAAATACCTCAAATAAGAGTTGAAAACATGTATACATGATTTTTTGTACTGAAAATAAATTTAATTTTTGCATCAGTGTACAAAGATGTCTACCAATATAACAAAATATTACCTTAATGTGTATCAATATTAAAAGATCTATACCAATGTAAGATTATTTTTTATTTAAGAGTAGTTTTAATAATCTACTCCCTTTTCCTATTATTCCTATGCTGCCTCTTTTTCTTTTTAACCCCTCTTCTATATAAGAAAAATAAGGATAGAGAAAAGAAAAGGAGAGAAATCCCTGAGTCTAACCTCCTATACCTCTTTTCTCCTTGATTAAGACCATTTAATAAATTGTAACCAACCCCTTTATAATGATAAGCATCTATCACCCAATTCAATGACCAAAAACTACCCACCCTGCTTTCTTAAAATTGCTTCCTGCTGCCGGGCAGTGGTGGCGCACGACTTTAATCCCAGCACTTGGGAGGCAGAGGCAGGCGGATTTCTGAGTTCGAGGCCAGCCTGGTCTACAGAGTGAGTTCCAGGACAGGCAGGGCTACACAGAGAAACCTTGTCTCGAAAAACAAAAAAAAAAAATTGCTTTCTGCTGATTTGGGGCAAAGTATTTTTGGGGAGGGGGCAAGAAAATTGGGAAAATTGTTAGTCTTAAGAAAGTTAGCTTTAGCATTTGTTGTCCAGTCTCTGCACGCTGAGAAAGTTCAGGCTTAAGTGAAGTCTTGACTGAATCAATCTGTAAAGCTGGACAAATTGACTTAGCTCTTTTGAAGTTGTCTTGGAAGCAAGTCTTATGGCGGAAACAGCATTGTAGCAGTCTGAGGTAGGATCAGGCAGGATGCTGGAACAATATGCCTTCAGTGTGAGAAGGTTCTAAGGTGAACCTTCTCAGGGCAGCTTTTCTGGTTTTCTCTGTGAATATATAAGCTCCCACAAGTAATATACAGTTCTGCATTAACATATGTATAGAATGTGCAAGGTACACAGATTAGTTAAGAAAGATTCTTTTCTGTTTGAGCAGGTAGAAGACATCTGTCTTCTTAGAAGTTACTGAGAAGTAAACGTACAAGTTAAATTTCTTATAAGTAATGTATAAGTTAACTTACAAATAACCAAAGTGTAATATAAATTTTCATCTATGCCGTTCAAAACAATGATATGCTAAGTCCTAAGGACTTTGTAATTAATATAGATATCCATGTCTCAGCCAGTTCCCATATAGAGGGATTAGCATATACATTACCTGTCTTAGTCTTATTGATTTTTCTTCTTCCTGTCTGTAGTCAAGATCTTCAGAGGGTCTCCCTCTGTCACATCTGATTTATCAATTTGGACTGATTCTATAGTTTCCTCTTTTCCTGTGTAATCATACACAAAACCTCTCCCACAATGTAACATATTTCCTGTTTTCCATTCTGAAGTTAGGACATCTTTAACGCAGTGTCTCTCAGCAGCTGTAGTTTTTTGTTTGTTAGCATTCAAATTTTAAATTTAATAAAGCACTATATAATTTATCTCTGGGGGGAGTTCTTTGTTAAAGTATGATTAGATTTCTCTACAATTGCTGGTCCTGTAGGACTGTGTGGTATACTTGTAATATGCTTTATATTATAAGTAAAAATTGCTTCATTTTACTAGAGACATATACTGGAGCATTGTCTTAATTTGTACAGGTATTTCAATAATTGTCATAACTTCTAATAAATGCGTAATTACAGAATTAGCCTTTTCAGAAGTTAAAGCAGTTGCTATTGAAATCCCAAATATGTCTATAGTGTGCACAAATGAAAACATTTATTTGCCAAATTTCATTTCTTTGGGTACCTTTAGGGTTACTTCCTATAGGTAATATAGTTTGGTTATATTCCTTGGCTTGTTGCCAAGAATAGAAAACTCTTTCTTTAAACCTTTGCTTTTAAGACAGTGTTTCTTAAATGATATTATGAAGCTTCTAGCACATTTCCAATCAATAGCTGGTCAATTTCATCATTAACTTGTGCCAGAGGGCCTGGCAGACTCTTATGCGATCTGGTATATATTGTATACAATGAATGATTTCTATTTCTAATCACTTGTTTAATAAACAGTGAAGTTAATTTGGATTCATGTTGAATAAGTTCAGGAATTTCTATATGCAAAACAACTCTTTCAGTATATTGAGAGTTACTATGAGATTCTTGAAAACCTAATAACACCAGTAGATTTGCCTATAATTCTATTTTTTTAACTGAATCATAAGGACTGTCAACTACCTTACTCATAATATCTGACTTATATCCTGGCTTTCCAAATTTATTTGCATCAGTATAAAAATGTAAAGCTCCAGAAATTGGTGTCCCTTTTGTTATACAAGGGAGAATTCAATTAGTTCTTTTTATAAACTGAAGTCCCATGCTTTTTTCATATTTGTTGTTAATTTCTCCCCCCAAAAAATTATTGTAAGCTGTTTGTCAATGATCATTTTCTGCCCATAATGAGGCAATATCATCATTCATAAAAACCACAATCTTAGCTGGATCTATTTCAGCTAATTGACAAAGTCGAATTTTTCCTTTAAAGATTAATTCAGAGACTTTGTATGGATTTTTAATTTTTTATTCTGATTGTGTGCTACAAATATTCATTGTAAGATATAATTTTCCCTCTGCATAAGAATTCCTGTGGGAGAATGAAAAGACAAGATAACTAAAATACAGCTCACCTTTGGATCAATATGATTGAAATGGACATTTTGCAGTTTCTTTTCTGCCAGAGCCAATTCTTTTTCGGCTTCAGTTCAAAATCTTCTGGGACTATTTAATTTTTATCACCTTGTAAAGTTTGAAATAAAATTCTCAGCTCTTACATAGTCAAACCAACTATAGACAGTAGCCAGTTAATATCTCCTAGTAATCTTTGAAAATCATTAAGAGTTCTTAATTGGTCTCTCCTGATTTATACCTTGTGTAGTCAGATTTCCTGCAGACTTTTCTTATATCCTAGATAATTAATAGAATCTCCTCTTTGTATTTTTTTTTTCAGTAGCAATTTGTAATCCTCAGTATGGCAAAATTTTCTTTGCTTCATTAAATATTCTTTCTAACGTATGTCGATATGAATCATCCAGCAAAATATCATCCACAGAGTGGTAAATTATAGTTTGAGAAAATTGTTTACGAATTATTTCCAATGGCTGTTGTACAGAATAGTAGCATAAGATAGAGTCCTTCAACATTCCTTGTGGCAAGACTCTTGGGTTTTTTTTAGTTTTCGTTTTTGTTTTGTACCTTTTGTTTGGCATTCGTATACTTTTTTTTTTTTTTTTTTTTGACATTGAACAGCTAAATATGGTCATTGTGAAAGCAAATCTTTATCTTGTTCTTATAAAATAATTGTGAAAGAGCCATCTTTTAAATCAGTTACTAAGGCCTTTCTTTAGGTAACAAAGAAGATAATGAGAGTCAAGGCTGTAAAGAACCCATTGGCTGAATAATTTTATTAATTGCATTTAGATCTGTCAACATCTTCCTTTTGCCAGATTTCTTTTTTTTTTTTTTTTGGTTTTTCGAGACAGGGTTTCTCTGTGTAGCCCTGACTGTCCTGGAACTCACTCTGTAGACCAGGCTGGCCTCGAACTCAGAAATCGACCTGCCTCTGCCTCCCAAGTGCTGGGATTAAAGGCGTGCGCCACCAGTGCCCGGCTGCCAGATTTCTTTATAATGACAAATATAGGAGAATTCCAAAGATTGATGGACTCTTCTATATGTTGAGCCTCCAGCTGCTCTTAGACTAGATGTTTGAGTCCCTGTAATTCTTTCTTTGTCATAGACCTTTGCTCAATCTAAACAGATTGGTCAGTTAACCACCTTGGTGGTTAGACTGTTGGTGTTTTATCAGCAGTGGCTCCCCTAACTGAAGTTGAAGAGTCAGCCTATGTTGTATGTCTTAATGAGTAGCGTGCACTCTCTTTATCTGTCTTCGATTACATTTTTAAGTCTTATCAGGAGCATCACCCATTTTGTGGTTTGTCCCTGAAGTTGGAGTGATACTAATCTGTGTTTTCATTGCTGTAACAAATCCCTTCCATAAGTTTATGGCTATATTAACCACACATGGCCTTAATTTGCCAACTTGACCTTCTGGGCTTATACATTCAAGCCATCTGATACTTTGATTTACTGAGGATAAAGTTCCAACCTCTTAAAATTGGATATCTATCTTTTGAAGAAGCCGATTTGGGGGCCTAGATTTTGGAGAGATTATAGTTACATTATCTCCATTGTCTGCTATTCCTTACATTTAAATATTACTTATAAATAACTTTACATTTGGCCTCTGATTATCTATTGAAGTTTGTGAAAATATTCATTTTTTGGCCCCTTCTGGTTTTTCTTTTTCACTTATAGGAGTTGTTCTAACCTCATTTAATTGTTTTGTGTTTCCGCTGTTTGATATTTGATATTGCTGTTTGGCCTGTGAGAGGCCCCCCTGGACATTTTTTGATAAGAAGTTACCCCATTTGTCTATTGTACATTCATTAGTCCATTGTTGACCTTTGCCATGTCTTTTGTATATACTAGACCAACTTCTGTCTTAGTTAGGCTTTTATTGCTGTAAAGAGACATCATGAGATTATAAATGAAAACATTTAATTGGAGCTGGCTTACAGTTTCAGAGGTTCAATCCATTATAATCATGGGGGGAAGTCTGACATTGTGTAGGAAGACATGGTGATAGAGGAGCTGAGAGTTTGACATCTTGATCCAAAGGCAGCTAGGATACTGTCTTCTGCAGCCAGCCATGAGGAAGCTGTCTTCTGCACTGAGTAGAGCTTGAACATTGAGACCTCAAAGCCCACCCCCACAGTACATACTTTGTCTAACAAGACTACACCACCTAATAGTGACGCTTCCCACGGGCCAAGCATATTTCATCCACCACACTATTCAGGTGGAGTAGTCATTTGGGTAAGGGACTGATGTTTAGGAATGTAAGGTGGTACCTGAAAGTTTCAGGACTGCATCAAAGGATGCAGGTTCCTTTTGGTGAGTATGATTTAGAATTGTTGCAAGTGCTGTTGAAGTTAAATAGGTATTTGTTATAGGGGTCATATGCCTAATAAATGATAAAGAACAGAAAACACAGGGATGAGAATGCACTTGGATTGTTAGAGTATTTGCTGTGTGTGAGAGATACACAGTACTCCTAAAATTTAAGGTATGTAATTTGCATAATGTCCATAGGATAAAATTTCAATAACGTTTTATGCCTCTTAAATGTCTAAATGAGATGTAATTATTTGTTAGAGCTGCCTTCAGTCAAATAACCACAGTACACATCTCAAATAACCACAGTACACATCTCTAGACTGAAGGAAAAATTTTGTGTAAGTCTTTTTCTTTTGAGAGACTCCTAACTGCATTTGGAAAAAAAATCTGTTAAATTTAACTTTCATTCTCATAGGTTTGTTTATTGTTTTTTGTTTTAAAATTTACATTTATTTATTTATTTGGTGAGGGGGCATATGTGTGTTACCTGAAAGATGTGGCAGGCAAAAATCAACATACACAAGTCAGTTTTCATCTTCCATCATGTGAATTCTGAAGATCTTTTCTTTTTCAGCCATCTGTGCTTGCAGCCATCTCTCCATCCCAAAGTGATTTTTTATTATGTTTGCAACTATAAGTAAATGATACTTATTTTCCATTTTTTTAATGAAAATATACAGGCAGCAATAATAAAAGTAGAGTAAAGCTATGTAGAGTAAAGCATTAAATAAAGCATATAAAAAACACTTGAAAAACTACAAATCTGGGCCGGAGAGATGGCTTAGTGATTAAGAGTGCTTCTTGGTTTTCTAGAGGACCATAGTTCAGTTTCCAGAACCTACATTAGTTAGTTTACAGGTTGTCTAACTCCAGCTCCAGAGGATCTGACATGCTCTTCTGGCCTCCATTGTACACTTTTAGATACATAGCATATACTCAGATACATAGATTACACATAGTTTAAAAACTAAATACTTTTTAAAAAGTAAAATTGCAAATAATAGAAGACTTTTGTAGGATCATGCAGCCCTATGTAGTACTTCTAAATTTACAGTACTAACAGGATTTTTTGAATGCTTCGTTAATGAAATTTGTAGAGTAGTAAGTACATAGAATTTTTTTATACTTGATTAATGCTATGTAATTGCTCAAGATAATGTCGAGATTGTAGTTATTAAAAGTATATTGTTTATTTTGAAGGAATTAACTGGAAAGAAAAATTGCAGAAAATTGCCGTTAGAAAACTTTGAAAATTGTCAAGAAATCAATGAAAAGAAAATTCAAAGTCAGAAGCAAGGTAATATCTTTAGTGGTTATGTAATGACTAGGATAATAACTGCTTAAAATATTTTTAGTAAGCCGGGCAGAGGTGGCGCATGCCTTTAATCCCAACACTTGGGAGGCAGAGGCAGGTGGATTTCTGAGTTCGAGGCCAGCCTGGTCTACAGAGTGAGTAAAAATTAATATAATTAACTTTTTACGTTTCTTGATATACAGTGGAAAAATATGTTAATGAATCATTATTTAATGAGTTAACCTGTTATTTTAAGTATGATATTATTTGCAGGTTTGACTTTAATGTGATTCCTAAGTAACTTTGTTTCACGAAGTTTTATATTACTTCAGATGTGCTCATATGATTGTTTCCTTTTATGAAATTAATGCCATAATTAAGGTTTGATAAGTGTTTTATTTCAGAGTAATTAAGGTCTTGTGCACCAAAATTTAAAGTGCTTTTTGTCTAAATACTAACAAGTTCAAGATTTCATGTTATGATAAATGCATGGGCCTAGTAGTATTTTTTACTAAAACTGAAAAGTAAAAATGAGAACAGTAATCAAAATTCATAAAAATGGGAGGAATACAATACTTCTATGCTACCAGATTCGAACAAGTTAAAGTACCTAAAGGAGGCTGGATGGTTATTTAGGTTATTAAATAATGTGAAATGACAAAAAACATTCTCATTAGAAGTATTTTGTTCAAAATGAGAATGTTCGACTTTTTTAATTTATGTAAGGAATTACAAGAAAATATTTTGTAAATGTATGATTTCTGTGAAAAGTATTGTGGAGACATTTCTTTGGTTTCTTTTCATTAGGATAGTTGTAATAATCAAATAAATTATCAATAAATTATAATTTTGAAGTTTTCCCATCATTATTAACTGTTAACCTTTCAGTTTTTGGTTTATCTTTTAAGGCATGATATGTGTACATAATTGTAGTATTTTATCCTGATGGTGTGGTGATTTGAAAATCATAAATGTGTTCTAGTTACTGTTCTGTTGCAGTGAAGAAACACAATGATCAAGGCAACTTATAGAAAGAAGCATGTACCTGGAGTTTTCTTATAATCCGTGGCTAACATGACAGTAGGTAGGGATGGTGCTGGAGTAATAGCTGATAGTTCATGTGTGACCCGAAAGCATGAGTCAGAAAGCTAACTGGTAAATAGCATGGGCTTTTGAAACTTCAAAGCCTGGTGCTGTGTGACACACCTCCTACAATACAGTCAACCTAATCCTTCCCAAACAGTTCTACTAACTTGGGACCAAGGATTCAAACATGTGAGCCTATGCTGACCATTCTGGTTCAAACAACTACAATAAGCATAAATAGGAGTTAATACAGTTAGAATTTCAGGTAGATTTGCCTCTGGATTCTCTTGTTTTAGATCAGATTGCTGATCTCATTTGCTTTCTTCACCTATGTATATGATGATGCAATAGATATCAAGTTCTGTAGCTTTAGTTTCTTCCCATGATAATTCGTGGAGATTGGGAGAGATTTCAAAGTTGTGCTGCTTTGGCTACATTGAGGATGAAAGTAGAGCTGTGGCTGGGCAGTGGTGGTGCACTCCTTTAATCCCAGCACTTGGGAGGCAGAGGCAGGCGGATTTCTGAGTTCGAGGCCAGCCTGGTCTACAGAGTGAGTTCTAGGACAGCCAGGGCTACACAGAGAAACCCTGTCTCAATAGTTCCCCATTTTCCTAATTATATCCTTAACTAGCACAACTTGTTTTGTATCTTATATGGCTGTTTAGGATTAATGACCATAGTGGATTTCTTTGTGGATTTTTTTTTAAAAAGATTTATTTATTTTATTTATATGAGTACACTGTCACTGTCTTCACACATGCCCGAAGAGGGCATCAGATCTCATTATAGATGGTTGTGAGCTACCATGTGGCTGCTGGGAATTGAACGCAGGTCCTCTAGAAGAGCAGTCAGTGCTCTTAACCACTGAGCCATCTCTCCAGCCCCAAGAATTGACTTTTAAAACATTTGTTTAGTATCTACTAATTCTTGAGTGTCTACACTAACAATTAGAAAAAAAAGTGTATGAAAATTAAGTTCTGACATTAATGATTTTCTCAATCTAACTAAAAGATAAGACTGGTGTACAACTAAAATGTAGGATACCAAAGTGGCATTTTAAAAAGTATTGTGGGAACTTAATAGGAGAATGGGAGAGTTTGGAGGTACAGTAGGCTGAAGAATAAGTTCTGAGCAAGCAATTGAGGGTCTTGCAGATACGTAAAGGAAAATTTTAAGGGAGAGTAAACAATGGAAGTTCAATCCCAAGCAATTTTGAGAAATATGAGGTCTAATGCCCATAGAGTATGGTTCTAATCTGAGGTCAGTAAAAGATTGAAACTATACTGATGGCCTGGTAGAAAAGCTATATGTGTGCCAGCCAACTGGAAAGTCATTAGCAGAATTGTGTACAGAAGTACATGTTTACATTTGAGGTGACAGTGATCTAAATAGACCAGTGTTTTGTGTAACCTGTCAGGAAAAATTGTCTTATTTTGTGAGTATTTTCTTCTGTACTCATGAGATTTTTTTTCTGATTTCCAATGAAATGAAGAGAGAACTGAAGTATTAAATGTACCCATTGATTCCTTGATCTCACTGGAACAGCCTACTTCCAACAAAGGAAGAAGACACCTGCTTCTCAGTCAGAAGAAAGCTTATGTTCTAATGACACCACTCAGAACCACAAAGTTGATAGAGCAAAGATGTATGGAGCATAGTCTCTCTATTAAAGGAGTAACGGATTTTTTCAAAGCAAATCATCAAGAAGAAATTGAGTCAGATGTACATGGAACTCCAAGTCCTGCCAGTACATCCTTAGAGACCTTTGAACATAGAGTGGGTTATGAAGGCAGTACCAAAGAGGACTGCAGCAAATGTCACATAATCACTGTCAATCATAGAGTTCAAGTACCTTGCCCCAACAGTAAACAAGTGCTCACCAGTGATTTCAAGAAAAAGAACAAATTGCCCTGGAAACTGCGGAAAACTGAAAATCAAATAGGTGTATCACCGTATAGCCAGTCCTCATCACATTTGTCAAGGGAAAAGGATGAAATAGAAATTAAAAGTAAAACCAGAACAAGAAATACAAAAGAAAGGCTGAATCAGAAGAGAGAAAACATAAGCAACATCACAAAAGATATCCTCCTCATTTCAGAATCTAAAGATGAGAGTGATTCTTTTATGACACCAAAGAGACCTAGATCTTCTGCTAAAGAATCACATTACCAATCTGGTGTTAGCAAGAACTTTCTAACTGAAGTTACGGCATCTGATACAACTAACAGGCAGCTATTAGACCACCTACCTGCTTTGACTGATGATGGGGAATGGAGTGAGCAAGAGTTACAGAAACTTCATCGGTAAGTAGTTTGTCTCTGGAATATCTGCAGAATGGCTACAAAACAGCAGAAAGGGCCTGACTTAAAGATATACTAGTGATGTTAGCAAGCTTTTCCGAAGATGTGAGGAATTACTCTGCTTGTAACTGCTGATAAGTCATATTAAAAACTGAAGTTGAGTTTGGCTGGAGAGATGGCTCAGCAGTTAAGAGCGCTCACTGGCAGCTCTTCCACAGGACCTGAGATTGATTCCCATAACTCACATAGTGATTTACAATCTATAAGTTCAATTCCAGCGGATTTTATGCCTTTCAGACCTCTACACAGATATAGGTGCAGGCAAAACACTCATACGCATAAAAAGATTTTATTAAAAAAAATTGAATTTGACTATTGAGACTTATTAAGAGTTTCAATAGTATGGTAGGATGGAAATCAGATCATAATTGACTTATGAAGCCTAAATAGGAAAATTAAAGAGATATAACAACATATGTAGACAAATCAAGAAAATGGGCAAAGATGAGGACTAGAAATCTGTGTGTAATACCAGGGAGTGTGGAAACAAGGGAAGATAATTTGGTTGCTTTTTTGTCAGAGGGTTGAGGCTAGGGTAGAGGAGTAGCTGATGGAAGTGATGTAGTCAAAAGAAAGGAAGATATAACTAATAAGGGAGAGGTTGACACAGGAACATGCTACATTTAGCGTTCTGTTTAGTATGTCCTTAAAAGTGCATAGCTCTGGAATACATTTCAAGTCTTTTTGAAAGTTCCGAGACATTTCTGTGACACTGTACAACCTTCACTGATATTTTCAGTTCCCTACATGATCCTTTTTGATTATTTTTCAGGCAAATAATTCTTTTTTACTTCTTCAAATTCTTATTTTTGTCTGCTTTCTTGCTATGGTATGTTCCTTAGTGATCTTTTATCTTCCACAATTCTGACTTTCTTCTTTGTACAATGATCCTCAGATTTATCTGTGGCCCTGAATTGTTATATTTAGATTTGTATTTACATTTAGTGGTGAATATAACTATATAAATCTTGCCTATAGAACTGACTACTAAAAATTAAAAAAATATTTTTATTGATAATCATTTTTCATGCCCTTGGTAATTTTTAAAATTAAATTTTTTTTTTTTTTTTTAACTTATTCACTGTACATCCCGCTCACTGCCTCCCCTCCAGGTCACCACCTCCCACAACCCCTTTTCCCCTCCCCTTTTCCTCTGAGCCACTGAGGACACTGTGTGTCCTCCCTGCCACCCAGGCACAAGGTGCTTTCTCTTCCACTGAGACTAGACAAGGCAGCCCAGCTAGTAGAACATATCACACATACAGACAACAGCTTTGGGGATAGCCTCCTTTCCACTTGTTTAGAACCTATACATTTGCTACATATGAGTTGGGAGATCTAGGTGGTAATTTTTTATTTCTGAAGATGAAGTTCTTTCCATCAAATATATTTAAATTCTGCCATTATTGTTTAAAAAAAAAAATCTTATTAGTTGCTAAATAGCTATTCCATAGGACCATCTATGTGCAGCCTATTTTCTTACTATTCAGACCTCACCTATTTAGTGCCTGAATTGTAGAAAGAGCTTTGTGCCTGTCATTTGTACTTTCCATTTGGGTAATCTAGCTCAAATATCTTTAGGTTAGCCTTGAAAATGTCACTGAGACCTGGGTGGTGGCAGCACACACCCTTAATACCAGCAATTAGGAAGCAGAAGCAGGTAGATCTCTGAGTTCAAGGCCAGCCTGGTTCACTGAGTGAGTCAGGTCTGTTACACAGAGAAACCCTGTCTTGAGAGAGAGAGGGAATAAAAGAAGAATGTAACTGAGATTCTGAACTATCAGAAATTTTCATTGCATTTAATATAGCTTCATATTTTATATTCTTCTGCTTTAGGTCAAAGGCAGACCATGCTAACAGTTTTACCTTTTCTAGCTATATCTCTCAGCATTTCCTTATAATACAACTTTTTAACCTTACTTTATATTTAATTTTTTCCCCAAAATCTATTTATTTATTTGCTTGCTTGAGGACAGGGTTTCTTTGTGTAGATGTGGGTATTCTGGAAGGAGACAAGGCTGGCCTACTATTCTTCAACTATTGATCTGAGTTTCCCAGACCTACACCAGCATACAAAACCCCTTCCTCCCTCCTTTCCCTTCCCTCCCTCCTTCCTTCTTTATTTATTTTTTATTATTTTGTTTTGTTTTGTTTTTCGAGACAGGGTTTCTCTGTATAGCCCTGGCTGTCCTGGAACTCACTCTGTAGACCAGACTGGCTTAGAACTCAGAAATCCGCCTGCCTCTGCCTCCCGAGTGCTGGGATTAAAGGCGTGCGTCACGACTGCCTGGCTCCTTCCTTCTTTAATTGAAAAAGTCTGGAATATTACTTATCACCAAACCTGGGGTGAATGTCCATGTTTTTTTTTTTTTCCCCCCTTTTATAGCCTCACCTAAGCTAGACTTAAGGCTAAAAGCAATCAGGAAATGGACCTTCAGACAAACAGAGTTTTGTCCATTCTAATTCCCTTGCTATTCTTTCTTGGTGATCTAGTCCACTTGTGATCCCACAAGCGCTATTATCACAGCATATCTTAGGGTTAGACATACCTAAAACCCAAATGAAGACCATTTTTACCTATCAATTCACTGCAACTATCTATTACCTGTTCTGACTCCATTAGATGTGATGTCTGTTTTTTTGTAAACAAAAACCCATTCTAGTGATATAATCATTTGATGAGCATCTGGAAAATGCAAAATTACTGCCCAGTCTTACTTAGTGAATTGAAATCTTCAATAGCTTTGTATTTTTTATTGTGAAACACTGTAACAAGTTTATGTGTTAATGAGACTATAAGCACAGTCTGATCTACTTTAGATGATATGGGAACTAAGAGGTGAAAGAGATCAAAAGTGAGCCAAAGCTTCAGTGTAAGTGTGTTTCATATAGAAAGGGAGAGGGCATACTGAGAAATCTTGAAAGGAGGCTGGAATGAATCAAATACCAAAGGCTGAGGAAAGAATTCATGAGTGATGGGATTAATGCCAGTCGGAATATCACCGTAAGTTAGAGCAAGGATTTTAATGGCTGTGATTATATGTTAAATTTGCCTCATTATTTACCTGGAATATCATGGAAGATAGTGATAATTACTGACTTTTATTAAATGCATTAAGAATTATTTTTAATGAAAAATAGTTCTTTAGACAGTCGTAGATTTGCCAATAGTTTTATACAGTACTAGGGAACTTGATAAAGTCGAAGTATCGTACTAGTTATCATACCAGTTATCCCTAATCTGAAAACCCAAAAGCTCCAAAATCTAAAAGTCTTTGTCTTAACAAATAACACCAGTAGAAAATCTATACTTAACCTCCTGGGACAATGAGTCACAGAACATAAGGCACATTAAAAAGACTATATAAAATCATCTTCTAGAGGTTGGTATGGCTTAATAGTAACATGCTTCCAAGCTATCAAAGAAACAAACCTCTGTAATTACCCTTGGTCTGTATGTATGTAGATATATATGAAGCATGAATTAATTTCATGTTCTGACTGGGTCCTGAAACACTTGTGTCTTAAGTATATGAGCTAAGGAGTATTTACCCTGTGCCATTTTAGGGTAATTGCTGAATTAATTATCTGGCTGAACTGTCACCTTGACCACAACATAACAAGTCTTGATGGGAGTATGGGGAGGTGGAAATAGTATGGCAGGCTTTAAAACCGTGATTTGCAAGTGAACTTTTAGAGCTTCATTTATAGGTTGAATTGGAACCACCTCATATTTATACTTTTGTTAGGTTTTGAGACCTAGAATTACACTCCTTAAATTTTAACTTTTTATCTCTTGCCTCAACTTTCTCTAGTGAAGGAATCACAGGTGTATGTCACCATGCCCAGCTTCATTTTTATTATAAATAGTCTTAAACATTAATTGTATGTATTAAAGAGTTTCCCTGTGATAGTTCCATTTATGCACGTGTCATGCATTGATCATGCCCATTCACAACTAATCATAAAACTATGGAAGAAGTTCTTGTAGATTTAGTACTAGTAATGCTTGATAGACAATATATAGAAGTTAATAAATGCCAGAATTCCCTCAGAGATCAAATCATTGACTAGTTGGACTTGTGGAAAAAATGTTGAAAAATTAGAAAAATTTTCGTATTTAATAGAAAAAGTTTGAAGGCATTTAATAGACATATACTGTTATATCTTTATAGTTTATTGTATTGTAATAATAAAATTACGGAATAGAGAGAGATTAGTATCCTTTCTGAATAGTTACCTAAAATGATTTTAGTTTAAAAAGAATCCTCCAGCTTAGTAAATATCACTGACTCAGTATGTTCTCAGATTATTTTTATTGATTTGAATCTCTTGTTCTTACCTGGTTTTGGTCTGCTGTAGTGCTTTTACATCTCTTCCAAAGCACAAACCTGGCTTTTGGTCAGATGTGGCTATGGCAGTAGGTTCTCGAACTGCTGATGAATGCCAGAAGAAATACACAGAAGAACCCCAAGACAGAGGATCCCGAAAACATGTCTCTAAGAAAAAGCAAGCCAACTTCAAGGTCCAAAATGGTAAATTTTATTATTGTTTTCTCAGAATGTTTAGTGCAGTAGTTCTCAACCTTCCTAATGCTGTGACCCTTTAATAAAGTTCTTCATGTGTGGTGACCTCCAACCATACAATTATTCTTAGTTGGTACTTCGTAACTGTAATTTTGATACTGTTTTAAAATTGTAATGTATAATCCCAGCACTTGGGAGGCAGAGGCAGGTGGATTTCTGAGTTCAAGGCCAGCCTGGTCTACAGAGTGAGTTCCAGGACAACCAGGGCTACACAGAGAAACCCTGTCTCGGGGGAAAAAAAAAAAATTGTAATGTAAATATCTGATATGCATGATAGCTGATATGTGACCCTTGTGAAATGGTTGTTTGACCCCCAAGGGCTGTGACCCACATGTTGAGAACCACTGGCTTAGTTTATATTCATAACTGTTTACCAATTACATGTTATATTTATTCATGAATCTGTATCAGTTGTTTCTTTCAAATTTTAAAATCGGGAACACAAAAGATAATATTTTAAGCCTTAACCAATGTAGCTAGTTCCGTCAATAATAGTTTAGTAGGTTTTTTTTTTAATTTGTTCTAGGAAGCTTGGTATTGGATAAACACTTCAATGTGTGAGGTTATAATTTTACTTGAGCATTTGCTTTTAGTCCCTGTAATCCTTATGGAGACTATCAGATTTCTGTTTTGTAATCTGAGATTTACTGTTATCCATGGCTGCTAGTAGAAGGTCAGGGAAGTTCTATAGTAAGCATAGAGACTAACTACCTAATTCCCATGACATAATAACAATTACTAAATCTAGTGGAACTCACAGAGTAACTTTATTGGTTTTTCTTTATTTTTTAATTGAACTTAGAGCCTTGTGCATGCTAGACAAATACTATATGACTCAGCTATATTCTCCAGTCCCATTAAAAAGTTTTGTTGGGGGAGGGAGAGGTTTTTTTCTTTTTTATTAAGCTATTTATTTACTTTACATCCCAATCACAGCTTCCTCCCCCTCCTCACCTCCTAGCCCTTTCCTCTCACCTTCCCTTCTACCCTTTCCACTTCTCCTCCCCTTCTCAGAAAAGAGGAGGCCTCCCATGGCTATCAACCAGCCTTGGCATATCAAGTTGCAGTCTGAGGCTAGACAAGGCAACCCAGTTAGGGGAAATGGGTCCAGTGTAGTCAGAGACAGCCCCTGCGCCTCCTTGAGGCGTCCCACATGAAGACCCAGCTGCACAACTGTTATATATGTTCAGAGGGCCGAAGTCCTTCCCATGCATGCTCTCTTGTTGGTAGTTTGGTCTCTATGAACCCCTATGGGCCCAGGTTAGTTGATTCTGTCGGGTTTCCTTTGGCATCCTTGACCACCTCTGGCCCCTTCAATCCTTCCTTCTCCTCCTCTTCCACAGGATCCCTGAAGCTCCACTGAATGTTTGGTTGTAGGTCTAAGATGTCCTTACTATGTTCTCTGCTATCCTGGAACACACTATGTAGACCACTCCAGCTCCTTCTAGTCTTTTTTTTTTTTTTTTGGTTTTTCGAGACAGGGTTTCTCTGTGTAGCCCTGGCTGTCCTGGAACTTACTCTGTAGACCAGGCTGGCCTCGAACTCAGAAATCCACCTGCCTCTGCCTCCCAAGTGCTAGGATTAAAGGCGTGCGCCACTACTGCCCGGCTGCGTCTAGTCTTTTAACCTTTTTGTGTATGCTCTAGGAGTATCACATGAGCTAATACAGCATCTATTCCAATGTAGGAAGAATTATTTGTGATGTGTGTGCTACCAGGCTCAGAGTACCTTCTGAGGGGTAAAGATCTTTCTTGTCCAGACTGAGCTCAAGGCACAATAGGCCTGTGTCAAGGTAACATGTTCACATTTTTTGTCTGAGCTATGCCTAGTGAGTTCTATTGGGGGTTTGGCCTCAGGAATAAAAGTTCTGGGTGGGAGATTGCCTCTTAATCTTTGGCCTTTTTTTTTTTTAATTTAAATTTTTTTTTTTTTTTTTTTTTTGGTTTTTTTCGAGACAGGGTTTCTCTGTATAGCCCTGGCTGTCCTGGAACTCACTCTGTAGACCAGGCTGGCCTCGAACTCAGAAATCCACCTGCCTCTGCCTCCCAAGTGCTGGGATTAAAGGCGTGCGCCACCACTGCCTGGTTAATTTAAAATTTTATTAGCATTTATTTGTGTATGTATATGCTTGTGTGCTTGTTGGTGTGTGTGTATGCACCAAGGCATAAAAATGGAGGTCAGAGGACATCTTTTGGGCGTTGGTTCTCTTCCACCATGCAGGTCTCAGCTATTGAACTCCGGTTGTCAGGCTTGGAGAAGGGTGCCTGCTGAGTCATCTTGCTGGCTACCCTTGGTCTATATGAGGAAATACATGGGAATTAAGTCATTCTTAGGACAAAACATGTTTTTAAAGAGTCAGAGTAGGACTGGAGAGCTAGATGCTTGAGTGGTTAAGAGCACTTGTTACTTTTGCAGAGGATCCAGGTTTAGTTCCTAGCAACTTACATGGTGGCTCACACCATCCATAATGCCAGTTCCGGAAGAGCCAGTGCTCCCTTTTGACCTTCAGCAGCACAGGCCTCTGTGGCACACATGTAGGCAACACACACATACCTATAAAATGAAATCTTTAAAAATGTATTTAAACATTATTTGTTCTGTAGGAAACTTAAGAGAGGCTTTTAGTTTTATAAAGCAGGTAACATAAATGACCAAATCATTATCAAAATGTTTTATTGATTCTTAGGTAAGGAAGATAGTGCTGATGACAAGAAGACTATTAAGATAACTGCCAAAATGGGAACTCTTAAAAGGAAAAGGCAAATGAGGGATTGTCTGGAACACTTGCCAAAAGACAACCATGATGATTTTTTTACTGCAACACCATTGCAGAAACAAAGAATACGGGTAAGATTGCTGAATGCACAGGATCTGCATTTTTATATATTGTTAGTATACATCACTGATAAGAAAGTCCAGGATCTGTAGTCTTTACAGACATGGAACAAAAATACGAAGAGATCTGCTGATAATATGTCATTCTTATCACTTTCTAGTAAGCTCTTGAGGGTTTCAAAGAGAATACTGTTATAACCTAAAAAACATGAAGAAGTGTGCCAAGGACATTATTTTTCTTTCACAAAAAATAAGCAAAGCAAACTGGTAGACAGGTGCACATTGAAAGCCTAGATAGACTTTTACAAGCTGAACGTTCAGAGACCAAAAGTTGGAATGGATACAGCTCTAGAAACAGAGGCCTCTACTTCCATCCCTCCTGCTCACAGATGTCATCCTCACGAAACCAGCTAGACCAGCAGTGCCACTGTTGCTGCAGCACCTAGACAGTGCCCTACAGGAGACAGGTGGTTCAACTGTGATAGCTTAAAAGTTTCCCATATAACAAGTGATAACCTCAAGCATTCAATTTTACTAATAAAGACTCAGTAGCTCAGAGAGACAGAGAAAGCCCCCAGCTGACTTTCTTCCTCTGCTTATGTCCCAAAAGGAAAGAGCAACTCTCCTTCTCCTTGCCTTTTTAAATTGAATGTCTCTCCCTTCTCCCTCCTGTGTATCTCTCTCTGTCCTCCTGACTTCCTCTTCCGCTCTATGTTTTTTCCCTATGTTCACTCTCTGTCAACTGGTTGTTTGCTCTGCCTCTTGACCTATGGCTGACATTATTTAATCCTGTTTACAATAAGCAGAAAGACTGTGAAGTAAAGGTGTGTGGTAGGGCTGAGCCATAACGTGACTAGACACAGGCTTTTCCAGTAAACCACACAATATCGGGGTTCACAGTGTGACCACATATCCTGCAACAAATGTAATTAGTCTACACAATTCTAAATGAGATGAGTGCTGATTTTATATGTAGAAAGAGTCCCGAAAACTGAAGAAATGAAGCAAAATTGCAGATCTAAAGCCAACATGTAAAGCTAGGGATGTGTCTTAGTCAGGGTTTCTATTCCTGCACAAACATCATGACCAAGAAGCAAGTTGGGGAGGAAAGGGTTTATTCAGCTTACACTTCCACATTGTTTTTCATCACCAAAGGAAGTCAGGACTGGAACTCAAGCAGGTCAGGAAGCAGGAGCTGATGCAGAGGCCATGGAGGGTTGTTGCTGGCTTGCTTCCCCTGGCTTGCTCAGCTTGCTTTCTTATAGAACCGAAGACTACCAGCCCAGGGATGGTACCACCCACAATGGGCTCTCCCACCCTTGATCACTAATTGAGAAAATGCCTTACAGCTGGATCTATGAAGGCATTTTTCTCAAGGGAGGCTCCTTTTTTGTGATAACTCCAGCTTGTGTCAAGTTGACACACAAAACCAGCCAGTACAGGATGTATCTTAGTGATTACATGTGCCAGGCCCTAGGTTCTATCTCCACCACTCCTGAGTGAGTTTAGCCTTTACCTGGGTGCAGGTCACTCAGGTCACCCAGCTTCACACAGGACCTTTACTGGCTGTGCCATCTTGGTGGCCCTTTCACCTGTTTTATAAACAAAGTTTTAGTGGAACATAACCATACTCTTTTGCTTTCGTATTGTATATTACAGCCTTCATACTGCAGTAACAGACTTGAATAATTGGGACTATATGGATCATAAAGACTAAAAGCTTTTAACATGCTTAGAAAATACTTGACTACCTCTGTTCTCCACAGCCTTTAGAAGTAGATGTAATTGTCTTTATTTTGTACAAGAGAAAATTGTTTTTGTAGTAACTATTCTGTGTTCTCTTAGTTTTAATTATAGAACTTGAAAAAATTATAGAGGAAAACAACCTAACACAAAATTTTTTTGTGATGAGAAAAATTTGAGAACTTGGTGAAAATATTTGTTTTCTAGTTGCCAAGTTTTCAATACAGTCAAGATGATGATTTTCTGCTAGATATGGACAGGAATCCAGCATCTCCATCATCAGTTACTTCGCCACTGAGAAGCACTACTCCTCAATGTCAGCATGTCAGTCCTGGTATGCTAGCCTCTATAGAAAGGTAAATTTGATTATTATGTTAATTTTATATTCAAGTTAATTTAATATTTAAGAACGTTGAAGCATTTTGTGCAATGATAAACTTAAAAGCATCAAGGGAAAGTTACCATTTTAAAAAATGAAGAATAAATTGTTCCTAAAAATTGAGCATGGTTAGTTTCAGCAAGTTATGGGTTATCTCAATATATAATATTGGAAATGGAATGATTTTAGTTGAAAAATTTCAAAAAATATAAATTTCAACTAAAGCCATATATATATTGATATATATCCCATGTGATACTTTGTAGTATTATACTGTTAGTTAACAGTCTTTCTAACTCAAATGTAAAATCCATTAATCACTAATCAAAAGATTTAATATTATGTTTTATCTGCCAACAATCACTGTCTATAATATTAAGACAATCAGAGAAAAGACTGTTCTGCTGAGTCTGGAGAAATGGCTCGGTAGTAAAGAGTACTTAATGCTCTTACAAAGAATTTGAGTTAGGATCCTAGCACCCAAGTAAGGCAGTTCTGAATTAATTGCAGCTCCATGAGATATGATTTTCTCTTCTGGTCTCTGTGAGCAGTGCACTCACGTGCATAAATAACTCCCACCCTAACTCCCACATGCACACATAATTAAAACTAATACTATAAAAACCCTTTTAAAGGAAATATAATAAAAAAAAAGTTCCCTTTAGTATATTTATCATTACTGCAAATTAACAATGAAACTAACCTTTTTTACAACATATTAGCAAAAATCTATAAATCAGTATTATCTGTCCCAGTGCAATTTGTTGGCATCTATTACTGTAACCATGAACTTTGACTGAGGAATTCTACTTTTGCAGTACAGTGTTCAAAAAAACTAGAAGTTAGTTTGCTGAGCATGCCTTTAATCCCAACATTTTGGAATTGAGACAGACAGATGATTTAGTTTGGGGACAGCCAGGACTACATAGTAAGATACTGTCTCAAAAACTGAAAAGGGATGTGCGTGTGTACAGGGTTACTTTTTATGACAATTTGAGAACTATTATAAAGTGAAAAACTTAACTTCTGTTAGACAAAACAATGGCTTGGAAAGTAGACCTATAGGGTGCTAATCTGGGTAGACCTACCATCATTTACTAAGCAAAGTATTAGCAGATGTGGATTTATTCATTTGTACAACAATGTTTGTGATTAAGTTATGTATCTTAATATATAATCAAACAAGAAATAATACAGAAAGAAAAGACTTGCTAAGTTAGATTGGAACTTGATAAATTTGGAAGATGTAAATTAATAGTTTTTATACCAGGCATATTCTAAGAGAGATCAACTGTGATACTTGGTTTTGATGAATGGAAGTGAACAACAAAAGTAGTAAAGATAGAAAGTGAACAGTTTGAGGAATAAACCTAGATGGTATCTTAGTTATTGCTCTTTTGCTATGAAGAAACACTATGACTACAACAACTCTTACAAAAGAAAGCAGTTAATTGGGGCTTGCTTACTGTTTCAGATGTTTAGTATTTCATTATCATGGCAGGAGCATGGCGGCTTGCAGGCAGACAGTGCTGGAAAGTAGCTAGAGTTGTACACCTAGATCAGCAGGCAGCAGCAAGAGAAAGACCCTGGGCTTGGCTTGGGCTTTTGAAACCTCAAAGCCCACCCCCAGTCACATACTTCCCCCAACAAGGCCACGCCTCCTAACCCTTCTCATGTAATGCCACCCCTGATGACTAAGCTTTCAAACCTTTAAGAATATGGGGGCCATTTTTCTTCAAACAACCACAATAGGATAGTGACCGGTTTGCAAAAACATAGTTTCCTAGAATAGTCCTTGAGTAAGAAAATTTTAGACTTTTATTAATTGCTGTTTAACATATGGGTAGAACTATGATAATGTTGATTTGACATTTTGGTATTATCTTATATTCACACAGGAATGATTGTGATAAATATGTTTTCCATATACAAAAAAATGCTAAAAAATATGGCAAGTGTAATGGTGGCATTGTGTGGGGCAACATTAGGAAAAAACCAGTAAGTGTGTTTATTATTTATCCTATACTATATATAGAACAGTTATAATGCTTGATAAATTGTGGTAATTGTGAGTTGTACTCTCTGCCCTCCAGGAACTTACAACCTAATGTAATTCCAATATGAAGCTATCAGTGATGTGAGTGCATGAGCACTGTAGGGTTATAGATGGCAGCTCCTAGACTGAGCTAACTGAACCAAGGCGAGAGTGGATGGAAAGTCTCATTTGGAAACTGTTTGGAAAATATCAGTCCAGAAGGAACATTTTAAGCAATATATAAAAATATTGTACCTATTCAACAACTGATTCCAGACTAATTGATTAATTGCTTTTAAAGAATAAGGATTTCATCCTATCTTTTATAGCTTTGAAACAATTCTAGATTCTTTTAGATTTAGTGACTCAAATTTTGTTTTAACATTTAGTATTTAAAATCCAAAAACAGGAAAACTTTAATTGAAGGTTGCCTTAATAATGAATAGACCTTGGACAAAATCACATCTTTTTGTAGTGGTGATAGACCATTTGTCTGGTATGCCCATAGAGCCTGAGGCCAGTCCCCAGTACTATCTCAGAAACAAACACTTTAGCTGGGACTCTGATGGTACAGAGCAGGAATACCAGCACCTGGGAGGTGGAGGGAGAGGATCAGGAGATGAAGCCCACTTAGGGCTCCAGGAGTCTGTAGTCTCAAAAAACAAGTCTTTTTGGAAATTCTTTTACTTTTTGAGATTATAATATAATTACATAATTCCCCCCTTCTCGTTCTTCCCTCTAGACCTTTTCTCCCCACTTGCCCCTTTCCTTTTTTCTTATTTATTTATTTATTTTGATATTTTATTTACATTTCCAATGTTTCCCCTTTTCTGGGTCTCCTCTTTGGAAACCCCCTATCCCCTTGCCCTCCCCGCCTCTATGAGGGAATTCCACCTCCCACCCATCCGCCCACCCATTCCCATATTCCCACCTTGACATTTCCCTTTACTGGGGCCTCTAACACCCTCAGACCCAAAGGGTCTCTCCTCTCCCTGATGGCCAAGGAGGCCCTCCTCTGCCACATATGTGGTCCGAACCGTGGGTCCCTCGATGTGTATTCTTGGGTTGGTGGTCCAAACTCCAGGATGACTGGGGTGAGGGGTCAAGCCCACTGATACTGTTGCTCCCTCCATGGGGCTGTCACTCCCTCAGCTCCTTCAGTCCTTTCTCCAACTCCTCCATCTGGGACCTCACTCTCAGTCCAGCGGCTACTGTAAAGTGAAACTTGGGCATTCTGAACTTTTGGACTAATATCCCCTTATCAGTGAGTACATACCATGTTCGTTCTTTTGTGACTGAGTTACCTCATTCAGGATGATATTTTCAAGTTCCATCCATTTGCCTGCAAATTTCATTAAGTCATTGTTTTTAATAGCTGAGTAGTACTCCATTATGTAAATGTACCACATTTTCTGTATCCATTCCTCTGATGAGGGACATCTGGGTTGTTTCCAGCTTCTGGCTATTATAAATATGGCTGCTAAGAACATAGTGGAGCATGTGTCTTTATTACATGTTGGAGCATCTTCTGAGTATATGCCTAGGAGAGGTATAGCTGGGTCTTCAGGTAGTATTATGTCTGTTTTTCGGAGGGTCCGCCAAACTGATTTCCAGAGTGGTTGTACCAGCTTGCAATCCCACCAACAATGGAAGAGTGTTCCTCTTTCTCCACATCCTCGCCAGCATCTGCTGTCACCTGAGTTTTTGATCTTAGCCATTCTGACTGGTGTGAGGTAGAATCTCATACTTGTTTTGATTTGCATTTCCCTGATGACTAAGGATGTTGAACATTTCTTTAGGTGCTTCTCAGCCCTGCGAATTTCCTCAGTTGAGAATTCTCTGTTTAGCTCTGTTCCCCATTTTT
>CM052705.1:70345694-70565232 GCA_028551405.1 Uromys caudimaculatus | reverse complement strand
CCTGATGGCTCTGCAAGGGTCCCTCTTGATCCAGTGAGTTTGAACAGAAGTGGTGGTTTTGCCTATGCTCGAAGGTGTGTCAGCCCTCCTGGGATACCAGCTCTCTCCTGGAGCCCTGTGGCCCAGGCTGAGGTCTCCAGTTTCCGGTGAGCAGTGGTCCTTGTCCTATCCCCACTCATGGCTTTTCCACCCTCCTGTTAGGGTGACTTTCTATCACTGCTTGGCTATGTAACCCTGATTGCCCAGGCACAGGTCTCTTGCCACAGATAGAAACCGGAAAGTTCCTGTCCCTTACTTTTCCTCCTCGGTCTCTGTGTCCTGAGGGCCTGAAAGGGTAACTTTCTAGCGGCACTGCTTGGCTGTGGGACCCTGGTGACCCAGGCAGAGGTCTCCTACCACAGATGGGAACCAGAGAGTTCCTATGCCCGCCTATCTCCGTCCCTGTTTCCCGCAGGTTCGGGGCGGTTCCTGGTGAGCAGTGGTCCACTTGCCCCTTTTCAATTTCATGACCTATTCATTTATTTAGCTCTTAGTTCTTTGAATTGTCTTTAAATATTTTAGTTTTCTACTTTAAACTTTAAATATCTGGACATTTGAGTAGTAAGTAACCAAGTGTTTAGATTCTAAGAAAGGTAATTCACTTAAGATTTTTTTCAAAGTAGGTAATCTTGAAGAATAATTTATGTAGATGAATTATGAGATGACTTATGGAAGTAATTCTTCAGACCAGATATGGCCATCTCCTCCTTTCTTTGAAATCTTTATACTACAAATTTTCTTAAATAAAATTCCTCTTAGATTGGAATTATATAATCATATTCATCCTCATGAGCTTAGGCACAAGAAATAGTAAATACTTAATGGAGACATTGGTTTAAAATGAGTCTAGTGGCTATTTTCTTATGAAGAAATGTTTCGGAGGTAAAATAGCAGATCGCTTTTCAGTATCTTCAGATTCTTGTTTTCTCCAGTTTCATATGTATTAATGACAATGAAACTTCGGTTCTTGCAAAAGACCAATTAACATTTTTAGGAAGCCTTGGAACAGGAATCCAAGATTAGAATTCTAGTCCGTTTTTTGTTTTGTTTTATTTTTGATTGCTTGCATTCAGAAAGTACCCTAAGTCAGTGTTTCCTGAATTTAAATATTCATTGACGTTCTTTGAGGTTCTTAAGATTATGATGCAGTAGACTTGAGAGATTTGTATTTCTAATAATCAATAGGTAATGTCCACTCCGTTAGTCTGTGCATGGACCTTGGATCAGCACAGAAATTAATATACTTGATTGTTCTCTCTACTAAATGAGGAGAGGTAAATTTTGATTTATCTTGGGATCCTTTCCATTAGAAACACCCATCTATCTTCCCTCCCTCCTTCCTTCCTTGTTGTTTTTGAGATAGGGTGTCTGTGTAGTTGTGGTTGTCCAGGAACTCCCTTTGTCGGCCACACTGGCCTTGAACTCAAGATCTGCCTGCCTCAACCTCCCAAGTACTGGCATTAAAAGCATGAGCCACCACATTTCCTTGGTTATTTTTCTTAATATGTTAAAATTGAGCAATGTACAAAATTGTTTTATCCATTTCTTTTCGTAGTCTGGTATCTATAACCAGTGTGTTAGCATGGGAAGAGTAAACAATTTTATGTACTCATTTCACAGTCTAAAACGGTACCAGCCTCATTACACTAAGCTAGTGACTAGACTTTTCTATTCTATGCAAATTTGGATAATGACAACGGCTTTTGGCTAAGTAGTTATGAGAAGTAAATGATTAGTAGTACTGTGATTTTCTCATCACACAGGTAATAATAAAGCATTCTAAACTAAGATGCTAAATAAGTATAAGTTGGGCAACTTTTATGGGTTGTAGATATTCTTTGCCTTATGTAGCATTAGTTTATAACATTTTCTTATATATAGAAATGTTTGCCAACAGTGGAAAACAACACTAAATTATGGATTCTACTCTGGATAAACTCAAGTATTTGTTTTCTTTAGTGACTGAAAGTGATGTAACAGGCTCATGTTTAAGGTTATGGGAGAAGGCATACTTGATTTCATCTACGAGGTGTCATAGGAGATACAACTTTGCTATTAACATGCACTTTTTTGTAGGTTGAAACTGATTGCTCATCTCCAACGCTAACACGAAAAGCCCTGTTTAACAAAGGTATTGTATTTTTGTAGCTTAGTTCCATTATAATATGATCTCTATTTGATGGTATTAAATCTAACTAGTTCTCAAGTAGACAAACCTACCATTTAGTTTCTTGGAGCTGTTTTCAGTTCTGTTAAAATGCCTGGATTTATTAATCCTTTTCATTTAATTTTTCTTTACAGATTTAGGTGAAAACACTGATGTTGCAAAGTATTTCCCTGATGATATAGAATCAGATGAAGAAGAGAAAGATTATTATTTTTCCAATTCTGACTGATAGTAAAATGATCTGCAGGAATTTTACCATCAAGCAGAATATACTTATATTCTCATTTGATGACTATTTTCTTTGTAATAAGGGAACGCAGACTTGTTTCCCAAAGATGTCTTATGTAAACACCCTATAGAGCATTCCTCAGAATTACAGCTTACAAGTACAATTATTTTGCCTGTGTATGCATTTGTAACTTTTGTTTGTAATATTAAAGTATATAAAGCTCAGTTTCTTGAACATCCAAGTCTGTTTACCTTAGTAATCATGTCTCAAGTAGATTTTTAAATAAAATTTTAAAAGCCCTTAAATGAGGAGAGGTAAGGTGCCTGGAGTTACGAGTGTGGCTTGGCGGATACCAGAATGAAAACTTTGGTATTACATCATGCAGTCCGGTATTACAAGCCAGAGCTCCTTCTCTGTTTTAATTATGTTATTCAAACTGTTTTACATGTTTTTATGTTTTAAATGCTTTTCCTTCTGGTAGTTTTTCTTAAATTTTTTACTATATGTTTGTCTGTTTTTGAAACCTCTATCTCTAATTTATTATTTTATAAATAAAAGGAACCAGAGACAGGTTCTGTTGAATTCTGCAGCCCTGCTATATATAGTTGATAGATCACTGTTATAAGGAATTACGATGCCATAATAAACAGGCTTTCCCTTTTTGACAGCTTTTAAAGGCAACTTTCATTCTGCCATTGTTTTAAAAGTTTGGCATAAATTATTTGTCCTCTGGCTATAGTATCTATCCTTTGATTCCAGTTAGACTGCTCAAATAAAAATATAAATTTGTCAAGTATTTGTTTCTGGATTTTTTGTTTTATTTTGTTTTTATTTTTTTATTTTTTTTTATTTTTTGATACTTTATTTACATTTCCAATGTTTCCCCCTTTCTAGGTCTCCTCTTTGGAGACCACCTATTCCTTCCCCCTCCCCCACCTCTATGAGGGAATTCCACCTCCCACCAACCCGCCTGCCCACTCCCATATTCCCACCTTGACATTCCCCTTTACTGGGGCCTCTCCTCCCCCTGATGGCCAACAAGGCCCTCCTCTGCCACATATGTGGTCTGAACCATGGGTCCCTTGATGTGTATTCTTTGGTTGGTGGTCCAGCCTCCAGGAAGACCGGGGGCGGTGGGGGTCAGGCCAGTTGACACTGTTGCTCCCTCCATGGGGCCGCAGACTCCCTCAGCTCCTTCAGTCCCTTCTCCAACTCCTCCATTTGGGACCTCACTCTCAGTCCAGCGGTAACTGTAAAGTGAAACTTGGGCATTCTGAACTTTTGGGCTAATATCCGCTTATCAGTGAGTACATACCATGTTCCTTCTTTTGTGACTGAGTTACCTCGCTCAGGATGATATTTTCAAGTTCCATCCATTTGCCTGCAAATTTCATTAAATCGTTTTTAATAGCTGAGTAGTACTCCATTATGTAAATGTACCACATTTTCTGTATCAATTCCTCTGATGAGGGACAAGGACTCAGCTATACCTCTCCTGGGCATATACCCAGAAGATGCTCCAACATGTAATAAAGACACATGCTCCATTATGTTCATAGCAGCCATATTTATAATAGCCAGAAGCTGGAAACAACCCCGATGTCCCTCATCAGAGGAATGGATACAGAAAATGTGGTACATTTACACAATGGAATATTACTCAGCTATTATTTTGTTTTTACATAATAACATTTTGTTACTGCTTCCTAAAACCGTAACTGATCCATTCGTATTTGACAGAAGCTGTTTCTGTCTCTCTTCTACCCAAGTCAGGGTCTCACTGTGTAGCTGGGTTGCCTGGATCTCACTATTTGGAGAATTTTAATTAAGCCAGTTACTAGGCTTGGTGTTTCAGTCATGTAATTAATACCAACTACTCAAGAAACTGAGGCAGGAGGAAGGAACTTCAAGTTTGAGGCCAACCTGGGCAATTTACTAAGACCCGGTCTCAAAAACAAAATTAAGGGAGTGGAGAGATGGCTCAGCAGTTAAGAGTACTTGCTGCTCTTGTAGGGACGTGACTTCGGTGCCCAGCACCTGTTTGGTAATACACAATTACCTACAATTCCAGCTCCAGGAGATCGAGTGCTCTTCTGGCTGTCACAGGTACTGGACTTAAATGTGCACACACACACACATACATAACCACAACAAAAAACATGAATAAAAACCATGAAGTTCTTACCAAGTGGAGGGAGGAGGCTGGAGCTAGGTGTTAGAACACTTGTCTGCCATGCAGAAAGTACCAGATTCAGTCCCTGTAATACCTCTCTCCGGAATAGCCTGCAGTTATTGACAGCTGGAGAAGAAAGGTTGTTTTAGAGTGGCCTTAAACAATGGAATGTGAATTGTCAGTATGTAACCTGATGCTGTGCTGATTGAGGGGGATAGGTAATGTTTATAAGAAAGCCATTCAATCTCCTTTACAGCTAACAATGTTTTGTTTTTTTTCACTGAATAGATATTGAATATGTAAATTTAGATCTGAGAAGTGATTACTAATTGCACACCAGCCAATATGTTTGAATACTTTTTTCTCTGGTTATAACATAATTTTGAACAGAAGATTAAGAGATCAGTGGCATGTAGAAGGTCAGGTTTTAAAATGATCACAGATGACCAAAATTTAGAATGGAGTACCTTCTGTAAAAGAAACGTTTGTTTCTGGGTACTGTTTCTAAATTTGAACAAGTGTAAATATGAACAAGCTAGTTTCAAAGCCTCATTTTTATGATCTGATAACAACACAAGTTGAAATAGAGGAGTTCTGAAGTTTCTGTCAGATGTAGGATGAGGGACATCTGGTACTGGAGAAAGTATGGGGGAAGCTGACAGAAGGAAGTCTCATATTGCACATATAAACAGAGGCACATCCTAAAATACCTCTGGCATAGGATAAATCAAAACAAAGATTGTTAAATACTGACTATACTTGGATGGAAGCCTTATTTGGTGGTAATGATATATTTATTAAATATTTGACTTTATTAAATCATTTTTTCCATATCCATATTTTACTCAGTTTTATCTATCTATCTAACATTTTAATGTTTGTATGTGTGTCTGCACAATGTCAGTGCACTGCCTAAGAAAGCCAGAGACATTGGACACACAGAAGCTGTAGTTAGGCTCTTTTAAGCTACCCGATGGGGGTGTTAGGCATACAAGAGCAATGTGTGCTCTTAACCTCTGAGCCATCTCTTCAGGTCCTAAACTTAGTACCCTTAAAATGCTACATATTATAATGCACACACAGCACAAATTATTATAAACAATTTTTGCCAATCATAGATCATAGTACTTATTCTTGGGAAAATTCTAATACATCTTGCGTTTATGGTTTTTTGAGACAGGACCTGTTTGTAGCCAAGGCTAGCCTCAAAATCATGTGCCTACTGTCTTGGCCTACAATGTGCTGGTATACCAGGAGTATGTCAAAGTCAGCATACTCATCTTTTCTATGTGTGCATGCAGATGTGAACACACAGGCATTATTGGTGTGGTAGCCAGAAATTGACATGGTGTATTTTCATCTGTCTTTATCTTATTTTTGAGACAAAGTTTTCCGCTGAACATGGAGCTCACCAACTTTGCCACACTGGCTAGCAAACTCCTGATATCCTCCATTTTCTGAAGTCCCCAGCACTATGATTCCATCACTGTATTTGGCTTCTGTATTGGGAATTGTCTTAGGGTTTCTATTGCTGCAATGAAACACCATAACCAAAAATCAAGTTGTGGAGGAAAGGATTTATTTGACTTATACTTCCAGATCATAGTCTCTTCATCGGAGGAAGTCAGGATAGGAATACAAGCAGGGCTGGCACTTGGAGGCAGGAGGCCATGGAGGGGTACTGTTTACTGTTTCACATGACTTGCTCACCTTGCTTTCTTATAGAACCCAGGACCACCAGCCCAGGGATAGCATCACCACCAATGGGCTGGCGCACTCCAATCAGTAACAACTTACAGTAGATCTTTTCTCAATCGAGGTTCCCTCCTTTCAGATAAGAGCAGCCAGCAAGGGATGAACTCAAGTCATCAGGCTTGTGCAGCAAACACTTAGGCAGCTGAACACCTCCCAGTCTTTGGCTTACTTTCTTAGATGCTTAAACCACTCTGAACAACATTTCACACAGCCTTGATTTATTCAATAAAAATATGTTTCAGTCTTATCAAAATGATTATGGAACATCAAATATTCCTTTTAAAAATAAATTATATAGTCTATAAATAAAAAGGTATATACAATATAAAGATCATTAGATGAAATATTTACATATTTTAAACTGGCAATCACAAACTACAATGATTATTGGAGTATATTAGCATTATGAGAGTTCTTTCATAGTGACTCCGAGTGTTGAGCATGTATCAGATTTCTGTCTTTCTGGTTAAGATCATTTGGTAACATCTGCATGTCAAATATGTAGTGAATATATTTATAGATCTCCTCAGCCTTTTGATGAGTTACTTGCGCACATGTGGAGATTTCTTCAGGGGAGCTGAAAACAAAGAAACAGTGAACTTGGCTTTTATGAAATTACTTTTTTTATCATCGCTCATGATAGAGATGTAACTCAGTGGTAGAGTACTCGCCTAGCAGGTAGGAGGCGCTTCATTCACTTAGCAGCATACACTCAAAACTTACTCTTCCACTACAAGTGTAGTTAATAGCATTAGGCCAACAGCACAGAAGCTTGTTTTGTTCAAACCTTCCACCATATACTGGGCATGGTAGTACACTCTTGCAATCCCAACATTTGGAAAGCAGTTTGGAGAAAGCATGGTCTACATAGTCCCAAGGCTACATAATGGGACTGTCTCAAACAGTCATCTACAAAAACTTAAAACTTCAGATCTGCACTGGAATAAACATCTCTGAAATTGTTCCCAAATTACTCATTTGTAGGGTCCTAAGGCTGAGATTGGCAGTATTGGAAGACTAGACCTTTAAAAGGTGGGGACTTTGGGAAAAGGTGTGTAGGTTAGTTTTTGGTGTCAACTTCACAAAACAGAGCAACCTGGGAAGACGGAACCTAAACTGAGCGATGTATTTACAAGATGACACATAGTACATGTGTATATATTATAAATATAGCTTAAATGATGTTATGCCACTTTGGATGACAATGCTTCCCATAAGAGCCATAAACTAAAAGAACCCTAGTAGCAGGCATGAGAAACCACCTTTTGAGTAGTTTGAGGAAGACGAGACTCCTATAACAATAGAGGCTATTGATAGGACCCTTGGTTGCCTCTCAGAGGTTTAAGGTAAGCCCTTGATGCTGAAGACTCCACACATTTAGGACCCAGACCTCAGAAGATTCAAGTAGGATCTGATCTGAAAGCTCCTCCCCTAGACCTAACATCATAGTACAGTAGCTCTCTCCCTAGATGTGATGCCTATGGACCACAATGGACTAGCACAGCACGGTATCTCCAAAGGTGCAATAGTTAATGGTACTCATATCTTGTTGTTAGCTAATAGCTGTTTGGATGCCCATTCTACAGGAGAGAAATCATGCCTGATATGTGAACCTAGTCAACCAACTGTGGCTACTTAGGTCCTGGATTTTAGAGGAGATCCTACTCACCACTTTACTAGAAAAGCACAATTCTTAACCATATTCTAAAACTTCACCTTATACCCACAGATAAGTCTAACTCTGTCTTCAACAAAGAAGCTTCTTTTAGGGAATGGTGAGATGGTTGAGAGTACTGACTGCTTTTCTAGAGGAACCAGGTTCAATTCTCAGCATCCTACAAGGTGGTTCAACTGCATTACTCCAGTACCACCTGGGGGTTTAACACACATGGATGCAAAGCATACATACACACATATATATATATTATATAATTTACATATATATATGAAAATACTGTCAGGAGCCACCATCATAGGAGAAGCTAATAACTAGCAGTTGATCTTCCTGAGATGGGTCTGCCTTGGATTAAAATCTAGGACAGATGTGCTCTGGTAGGCAAGGCCCAGGAAAAAAAAATCATTTTAGGAAAGATTCCTGTTAGTTTTTAGCTTCTCCTTTGATTCTTCAGACTTTACATAGTAGGACAGAACCAACTGCCAAAAACTGTTCTTTGACTTTGTGGTAGGCAAGGGGATGCACACGCACGCGCGCGCACACGCGCGCACACACACACACACACACAAATAATGCAATTTAAAAGAAATTAGTAACCATTTAAAAATACTAGTAAAATAGGCATACCTGTTGGCCATCTTTTTCACAGATGAAAACTGGTGACACATATTTAAGGCAGTTATATAACTTATACCGGGAATACTTAAGTAGAACTGAAGTGCCTCCCGTTTACTAGTGTTTAGCACTGCTGGAATATGGATACCAACATTCTTTCTTTGTTCCACCAATGATAGCTCCTTTAGTAAATCTGCAGTTTCTTCTTGTCCAGAGCTGAAAAGGATTCGGATTCCAGCGCCAACTAAGGCAGTCAGCAAACTGTCATAGCACTTCGTTCTTCTAAACATTTTTGTTGTGTCTCCTAAAATTTTCATATTCAGGGAAAATGAAAAGTTTAGTGATAAAATCAGGTAGAATAGTTGATATACTTTATAGAATCCTAGCATCTCATCACTGAGTTAATGAGTGGTACCTTTTACTAATGAGAAACTACAATTAAGCTTTAATTCTCCAATATCTGATCTGAAATGAACTTACAAAAAAAGGTGATTAAATATTGACTTAGTTGATATAAAATTGTCTATTTATTCCGGTGACTAAAAAGATCCCTGGATGGCCTTCTAATGTTGCCTTATATTAAGCTCATCAGAAAGTTATTTTTCTAGCATCTCTACCATTATTACTTTCCACTGCTTTCTTCACTCCTCACCTCTCCAGTTAGGGAAGGACAACAACAACAATAGCACATTTCTGAAGTGCTTATCCACGGTACAAGCAGGGTTCCCAGTAGTAATCCCCCATGGGAGCGTGAGGAAGGAAATGCTGTCCCATTCCCAAGCCAGTGCTTCTCACAAACTACTCTTTCCTCTTACTTAAGCTTCCCAGTATCTCTATAATAGCTTTCAGTAACAGTTTATTTCATCCTCAGGACACCATGAGATGAGCAGGGCAAGCAAGCATCTCCACGCTAAACACTTGTTCATTCAGTTAATGGTTTGTCAATGAAATACCAACAGAGCTGTAGAGAAACCAGAAATCAATGCATCTGCTGGCTCTGTAGCCCGAGATCTTTTACTCCCAACAACATAAACACTTACTGCCCTGCAACAAAGAAGCTGTTTCTGCCCTGAGTAGCTCCGCTCTTCCCACCAACCCCATATATCCTGACTCTAAGCATCTGAGTCCTCCTTCTTCCCACCAGTGTACTGTTAAGGAATTCATCTTTTCTTATGATTGGTCTTCTTCTCCTCTGGTTTCTTACTGTTCAGTCTTCATAAGCTGCATTAAAATATAATGTCTAACGAAAACATTGTGGTACTAAGTATGAAATGACACACTCAAGACAGCAGACGAATGAACTAAGCAATAGATAATTTTGTTTACAGTCTTACAAATATTTGAAAATACAAACCTGCTTTTTCTCTGTCTTTTTCCACAATCACACAAATTCTTTGAAACATGCTCTGTAGGCGCTGGATCTGCTCGATGAACTTGCTCTTAGCGGTATTACTTAACATTTCAGACTGAGACTTCCTTTCTACTACCATTCGGTTACTTACGATGTAGTCACAGCCATTAAGAGGACAAATCTCCACTTGTAACCCATGAACTGTTCTTAGTGAAGAGATTACTTCCAAACCAGTAGTGATTTCACGACTGTCTACAAGAATGCAAGCCCTGTTTTCTTCTTGCGGATGTCTAGGGGCTATATGTACCTCAGCCACTTGTAGTAGTGAAGTAGAACAGGGTGCTGCTGAGGTGTCACTGTGCTCCTGATCACTAACCTGAAAGAAAGAGGTGAGAGCACTGGTCACAGTCCAGCTGAATATGCATCCGTGCATGAATGTCACATGTGATGCTGGCTCTCCCTACTGAAAAACTTCATCACTTAAACTTTACCATAACACGTAGGTTTGATCAAAGACAATAGACACAAGCAAAATGAAAGATTAGGAACAACCCAAATATACATCAATATTGAATGGTTGAAAAACTGATACAATCCTACAGTAAGGATTATAGAGAAAAAAATAATATATCTCTACTGTAATATAAACCCTAGGATAGATATTTAAATGAAAAACAAGTGGGGACAAGTGTGCATTGAATGCTATGATTAAAAGTGTAAATGTATCTTCCTATGTATGTCACACAGTGAAAATACAAATGTACATATATTTTAAATTACTTCCTTTGTATAAGAATAAAGGACATGAAAACAGAGGCAAACTTTGAATTTATTTTATACATTTTAATTTGGGACCATAATAATGGGGTTTAATTTAAAACAATCTGTAACAAACGTGGGGGGACCTTAAATATCCAGCTGACAGAGCAATCAGGAGATTTGCAAATAATTATGACTTCTGTAAGTGAAAAGAACTGCCATATGAAAACCTCACTACTTTATTCATTGACCATGCGGTTTTAGACTGTGGGTATGTGTGATACTGTGTATGAGTGTGGAAAGCTAGTGCCACGCAGGTGTGGGGCAGAGGGCGGCTGTCCTCCCACCAGGGTTTGCTGGCTTTGCCGTGCTGCACACTCCGGCCTAGCTGACCATGAGCTTTGGGGTGATTCTGTCTCTGGTAGTAGGGATGCCAACTACAACATCGGATTTTTATGTGGGCCCCAGGGAGTTTGTGCAGCAAGTACTGTTCCCTGTGGAGCCATCTCCACAAATCACTAACTGCACTACTGATGTTAACAGGGAGCACTATTCTGAAGTAGCCTTGTGATTTCAGAAGCTTTGACCACTGAAAAGAATCAAAGATCAGAACCAGAGCGACTTGGAGAAACAGCTGCTTTTCGGTCTATGGAAATGTTAAAGACTATCTTGCCTAGTTTGCCTAGCACACAACAAGCAAGATGACCGCCCCTGTGCTGCCCAGGCTGACCACAAAGGTGTAATCATGCCTTAGCCTCCCGAGTGCTTGGACTACAGGAGACTACCACTATGTCTGGACAGTCATTTACTCCTGCAAGTAGAATATAGCATTCAACCATTTTTTTCTCGCACAAATTTCACTATTAAGCAAAACCACACCAAACCAAACCAAAAAAACCCAATAAATGTAAAAAGTCTGAAATTACTAAAATTAGCAATAGAAGAGGGAAGAATGCAAGAAGGGCTCACAAGGCCCCACCCCAACCTGAGGATATAAAGGTATTTAACGTGTGCCATCGTGGGAGAGAGATATTCTGGAGTGTAGCCACTCAAAAATGCCTGTGCTCTTTAAATGATCTCTCACCCATGCTTCCTAAATGACCATAATGAAATTCACTAGGTCACCATCTATGGAAGACATAAAAGCAGAGGTGAGGAAAATGGAAGGGGATCCAGGGGAGCAAAGGGAGACAGACGGCAGACAATGGAGTGACTACGATTGTATCAGAGTACAATAGACATGTATGAAAATGTCAGGACTCACTGTGATGGCCAACCAATATATGCTAGAAACAGATCCCATTTATAGACCTAAAATGATCATGAAAAAAATCTAATGACTATCATCTATATGCCAACAAACAGGACAAACTAAATGGTGTGCATGAGTTTCTAGAAACACCTAAGTTTGTGGAACTGACTTTAGAATAAACAGAAAATCTGACAGGATCTATAAAAAGAAGAGCTGTAATAACTAACCAAAGCCTCCTACCAAGCCCAGGAGCACATAGAATCATTTATACAAGTAAAGCTTGTACTCAGAGAATTTTGCTCAAAAAAAAATTTGAGAGGGTTTCTTAATTTGTTCTTACAAGATTAACACCTATGAAGTCAGATGAAGACCCTAAGACAACCATAAGCAATATCATTTATGAATCCAAATGCAAAATACTTGCTTATCAGAGCCAGGTGTGATGGTGTCCACCTGTAATCTCAGCACTGCAGAGGCTGAAGTAGGAAGCTGAAGGCCAACATGGACTAATGAGTTTGGGGCGAGCCTGAGCTACATAGTAAGATTCTATATTAAACAAATCAACAAACAGCAATACTTATTTGCAATTAATTCAGCAGGTTAGACATTTTTGTACATGAGAACGTTATGTACGTAGGATATGTGTGTGTGGTATATGCACATCTGTGAATAGAAGCATGTCTGTAAACTTGCAGAGCCCAGAAAGACTTAGTGTCCTGCTCTATCACTCTATTCTTTTATATGACAGTACCTCTCACTGAACCTAGAGTGAGGCTAGCAGCCAGCCTGCCCAGGTTCAAGTCTGAGGTTGATCCGAGCTACATGAGACTTGGTTTCAAACAAAACAAAACACTATTTTTTCTTTTGAGTTATTTAGCATAAAATTCAATGCGCACGTGCGCGCGCATGCGCGCACACACACACACACACACACACACACACACACACACACACACACATACACACGCGTGCGCGCACCAAATCAACCCTTTTAAACAAATCAACGATGGTTGATTACCTTCCCTCCTTTTCATCCGTACCTTCAGCTGAACTGGACAGTTCCCACATCCCTTCCTTGTCTCAACACCAGTACATGGTGGTGAAGTCGATTTGATTTTATTATGGCTCTGAGCCTTCACATTCAAGGTTCCCAGAATGGCGTCCGTTGTATTCGGTAGTACCTCTAGTCTCTGCCTGCATGACTGATTTCCTGCTGCATTAGATAAGACCTTGGGCTGCACCAAGGACCTGGATGGCCCTGAAGCCCAGTGCTGGCCCTGCTGTGTGTGCTCCTCAGCAGCGCGGCCACCAGCACCGGAGTCCTCTCTGTCCTTTGTGGTGTTTTCTTCCTCACTTGAATCATCATCTGGTAAGATAATTCTAGACAATTTCTTTCTTGACGATGTGTAGTTTTGTTTCTTGTTCATTTGTTTGAGCTTTACTGCATATCGGGTTTTATATCTTATGTCCTCATCTGTAAAAGAATCTTTAGTTAAGTTAAAATCAACACAAATTTCTTCTTCACTTGATTGGCTTTTGCAAGACTCTTCTTCATCAACACAAAAACTGTCCTCTAAATAGTTTTCATCTTGCTCAGGAATCTGTAAGAAAACCAGGCAGAAATATTTAAATTTATAATTACTCTGAATTTACATTCTTTGAGACACTAACTCTTATTCCATTCAATGAATATCTACCAAGTACATTCATTATGAAAAAGGGGGGGGGGAGACTTGAGAGATTAATAAAGAAAGAAACAAACAAATAAACAAGCAACAACTTTTACCTTCTAGAAATCTACAGTCAGCTGCAGGCAGTCAGACAAGTAAATAAGAGAAAGTCATGCTTTAGAGTGCTTTAGAATAAGATGTGAAGAGCTGTATTATTCAGCAGAATATGGCAGTCTATGGATAGAGAAATATGGCCTATCTATGAAAGCTATCCTATCTGTGCATGCTGCTGTGTGCTGGGAATCTCAGTCACTTGGAAGCCACTTGCCATGGGAAGGATGTCAAGTTCAGGAGCAGGCATGCATGTGGGTAATAGGGGAGAGGCCCAGCAACTGCCTCGTGTGTGGAGTGAGTACCTGGGTGTGATTCCCAGGACCGCAATCAGTAAGAAAACAGAGATCAGCATGAGCAACACAGTAAGATCTCATCAAAAACGCAACAACATGCAGGGAAAACCACCACCACCACCACCAAAAAACCCAACAAGCCAGGGGAGGCAGGGGAAGCTCTGGTTACAAGTGGCACTGTGGATACAGTTCGGCTACATAGTAAAATCCTATCACAAAACACCAATAAAGGAAGAAATAAAAGATCCATCTGTAATTTCTAGAAACATTTTTATGAAAAAGGAAAACATTTTAAAAAAGAAGTATAACATAAAAAACAAATTAACTAGTAGATGATCAAATTCTATTCGTTTCTTTAAACTAATTCTCCTAGATGGAAAAGAAATTCATAGTAAAATTATCCAAGCTAGCTTTGACTTCCTAAGTTTAGAAATAAAATGGAAGCTTTATTAATCAGACTATATTTCAAATTGCAATCAAGAAAATCTCCACCATTATTTCTAAGGTGTGTACCTGTGAGAAAATGCCCGTGTTGTTATGTTTCTTGCGAACCATTTTGTACTTGGTGCTCATCAACGGACTACGCACAGACTTCATGTAAATAGCTCTCATTTCAGAATCTGTAAAGATAAGAATTAAAAATGGGCGGGTGGGTGGGAGGTGGAATTCCCTCATAGAGGCGGGGAGGGGGAGGGGATAGGGGGTTTCCAAAGAGGAGACCCAGAAAAGGCGAAACATTGGAAATGTAAATAAAGTATCAAAAATAAAAAAATAAAAAAAAAGAAATTAGCTTAAAAAGTTGGCCTTTATTAGTTAGTAAACTAATTTCTACCATATCATTAAAATAAATTATATACATGTAAATATAAGAGATCCTTAGACTCAGATAAATAATACTCTAAAATCTGTTGATGTTTTTTGTTTTGTTTTGATATTCTTCAGCTGCCCTTAATACAGTGTTGACACTAGGGAACAGGTAGATTATTGTTTTTTGACTCTTAAACTGTAATTTCAAACTATGGAGGGCTCAAGATGGGTATTAAAAATAGACTTTTAAGGGCTGGAGAAATGGTTCAGTGGTTATTATTTATTAATGTTCCATAGAATTTAATTATCTGAAACCACTGAAAAGAAGGTAGTAGAGAGTAAGGGCTAGTTGTAACGGGCAGCAAGACACAAAGGGGAGAGTCAATTAGGAGTCAGTGGTGCCCAAGTGTGACCTGCAGCCCAGCTTCCAGAAGTATGCGGGAGTGTTGGGCCTTCATTGATCCGTTTTGTATAAAGTGATAGCTGTAAGAGAAATCAAGCAAAATGCTTTTTACATTAAAATGGTTAAAATAAGAAGAGATGGATGAAGCAGAAGGAATGTGGACACATATATGTGGACACCTGTCTGCAGAAACAGACTTGTCAGGACGGTATGCAGACGGAGAAATGAGATAGGCTGCTCAGGAAAGACCAAGTTGAGCTACAGCCAAAGCCCTGCTGCAGTGAAAACCAGACAGCAAAGCAAAGACCAGGAAATAGAGGTGGTGTTAACACCAACGAGGTACTTCCACCTCCTGGAAGAAAAGGTATGTGGACAGATTCTCCTGTTGAAAATGAAATCTCAGCAAAGTCAGATACAAAGGTCTATGATGCTGAGGTTGTGGCAGGGAAAAATAATACTTCCATGCAGTACTGGGTACTCAGTTACTAACAGGGTAGCATAAAGAAGTCCTTGCAGCTTAGACCTGTGTCTAGGTTTGGATGGAACGCCATGTCAACTGGATATTTATGTAAATCAGAATGATGTTGGCCTTTTCACCTCCGAATGAGAAGACCTATGTACATTATTTTGATAGCTTCATGATTTTTCCAAGTACCTGGTAAAGAAATCTGCATCTTTTGTGAATGACAATGAATAAGAAGCATTCTTTCCTAAACTATTGGAAAACAGTGTGAGGGACATTCATCTCTAAAAAACAATATTTGTTCTTAATCATTTTGTATGCAAATGATGGGCTTTGAGTGTGTTGGCATCTAGCAAAATTAATATTTTCTGTTATTTTTTAAAATTCCATATATATAAATTTTAATTTATATACATTAAAAAAAGAATTAAAAATGAAGTAGCAATATCAGTTACATGAAAATTTTCATTTAACTCTGACTACTCCATTTTTACTTGGCTCAACATTAAGCAACGGTTTATAGAGAAGATACATACACACATGCGCTTGTGCATGCACACACACACACACACACACACACACACACACACACACACACACGCCCAGATGTATGTTTGTATGTATACATCAGTTTGGCCAACATGGTAAGATCTCATCCAAAACCCAAATACATCTCAGTACTCTAGAAATGGAGGCAAGAGAATCTATGGTTACACGGCACTTGGATACTTAGCAAGTCTGAAGTCTGGCTGGCTACACAGTGAAACCCTGTTGCAAAACACCAACAAAGAAATAAAAGATATGCCTATAATTTCTAGGATAAAATGTTTTTATGGAAAATTAAATTTTAAAAGAAACTGATGAGAGAGAGAGAGCGTGCCCTAAAAACACTTACTTAATATGTTGTCAAAGGCCAGGTGTGATTGTACATGTTTTTAATCCTACAATCAGGAGGCAAAGGTAGGCAGATCTGAGTTTGAGGTCAGCTTGCTCTACAAAGTAGGTTCCAGGCAAGCCAGAACTATGTAGTGAGAGCCTATCTTAAAAAAAAAAAAAAAAGTAAAAGAACAATGATGATGATGGTGTTCAAAGCTTTACCTTCAAAATCACTGCCTAGTTGGGTGAAGAAAGCCCTTCAGCAACGTGGATTAATAAAAGCAATTGAGGAAAACACCAACCTTACTAAATTTATCCAATAAGGGAGATCTGCTTTCAGAAAACAATGTAGTCAAATAACATTTGAGCATGTACAGAACATTCAGAGCAAACGAGTCAGACTGGCTGCTCCTGAAGTGAGAAATGTTCTGACTGGCTCATCAATCTTCTGGCCTTTAAGAGATCAGGTCTGTGTTACTGACTCTGTCTTTGCAGTCTAGTGTGATTTAAAGCCGCAAACTTTCCCAAGGACCACGAGATTAAAGGGAAAAACGTGCTTTTGGACACAGTTCTCCACATTTTTCATAGCACCTAGAATGAAGCTTAGTGCCCTCCGTGCTCAGTCATGCACGTGGCTTTTGCAGATTTCAGTAAAATCTGTTAAGATTCAAAGAAAACTGCAAGCTCAAAGGCCCTCAGGCAGCAGCACTCCCAGACTGTATAAGGACTTCATCGCAGAACAAGGGAAGCAGGCAGTGCAGACACCAGTTAGGACCCAATCTGGCATTGTCTGTCCCATCTCCTTACAGCAGGAGGGCAGCTAGAGGGCTGCACAATGCACAGAGCAACAGTGGCTCCTACAAGGACAGGACTGATGAGGGACGATGATTAGACTCTGGTAGCAAAGCTCACAGGATTCTCAGTGGGCGGCAGGAGCAGAGTGACAGGCGGACTTCTGCTACACAACTCAGCTCTGCAGTACCTAGAAGGAAGAGAGAGGCGCCTACCTCGACTTACGCAAAGTATCTTTCAAAGAAAAGAACTGAAAGCTTTTGTAAACTCTTTTTAAAATCACAGAGATATTCTGTTATTTTCATGTCCGGTTTAAGTACCTTTTTACCGCTTTTAAAATCAGTAAGCACCAACATGTAAAAGCCCATGTTTCCCCACTTCCTCCTTAACTAGACGTTGTCAATGTTCTTGTCTCAGAAGCTTTTCAGTACATTTTCCTTGCTGGTTGACTGCATTTCTTCTTGAGATTATTTTTTTAAGTACTTCTGTAAGTCAGGTATTGTTGTGAAGTCTTTTGATGCTTTTGTTCTGAATAGAAAGTTGTGGTCCTGCTCTTCATTTTCAGAAGAGAGTTTAAGGCAGGCACTGAACCCCGGGTATATGAACATTTGATGCTTAGCCACCGAGGGAAATCTGGAGATATTTACTTGAGTACTCAGAGGCCTGTAAGTAAGTGCATCTAAAAACAAGTATTTCAGAATTTAAATGAAAGTGAGCAAATACAGGTTCTGTACATACTGAATTTTTTAATCTCTTAATTAAAGCCAAGTTTATAGAGCCATCTTTTAATAAAGACAATAGACACACTGAAATTACCAAGTGTCATGATGGTATTTACCATTTATAGCCTGTGAAAGCTGGGTCCGGTCATTTACAAAGTCAAGGAGTGAGGAATCCTGCTCGTTCTCAGACGCGTCATCCTCATCTGGTGAGACACCGTCCACATCCTCCCCAGACACCTCCGCTTCGTCGTCTAAAAACCTCCGGGCTAGAGTCTGTGGAGAAACAAGAAACGTGAAGACACCCCACAGAGATGAAAATAACTTTTGTTCACAGTTCTTGTTCTGGGAAGTGTATTTTTAGGTTTTTATTTCAAAAACTGAATTGGCACGTAACTGTACATATTAAGGTGTGCAGTGCGGCATTTCAGTACATGTGTGTAGTGTGTAATGTTAAGATCATGACATGACAGGACCTCACACATTCCAGATGTGGGACAAAACGGAACAACACAATTAACTGTGAGCCAGAGCGGCCTACTAAGTTACAGACACCGCTGCTCTTCAGGAAGTGGCTTTCTTGTCAGTGCTTTAAATACACTCGCACGCACGCTCACACACAACCCCCCCAAAACAAACAAATAAAACAAAACAAGATTAAAAACCACCACCACCACCACCACCACAACAACAACAACAAACCGATATAAAATTTCTTCTGATAATGTTAGATAATTGTTTGAGACGCTAGCTGGCTTGCTGGATGCTTCCCAACAGTCTACGGAGATAAAGGTTAAGCTCTGGCATGAAAACACTGAAGACCAGAAGCACTGACTAGACAGGGCAATATGCTAACGACAATCTTCAAATACTTAAAATAAGAAACATAAGGGAAAATGGGATCAGTGAGCCTCAGGTAAACATGACAACCGTGTCCCAGCCCTGGAAGCCACACAGTGGGAGGAGGGAGCTGACTCCTAGAGTTTGCCATCTGACAGCTACTTTCCCACTGCGGCATGCACCAACCCTTGTCACACATACAAAGAAAAGATGTCATAAATTATTATTATTGGTTCTTTTATTTTTTTATTTTTATTTATTCTGTTTTGTTTTGTTTTGTTTTTGTAAGTTTTAGTTTTATGCCTGTGAGTAACCTGCCTGAATGTATGTCTATGTACCACATGCATGTCTGGTGTCTATGGAGGCCAGAAGAGGGCATCAGACCCCCTTGAACTAAAGTGACAGATGGTTGCTCGCCACCATGTGGTTGCTGGGAATCGAACTCAGTTACTATTGTTGTGGTTTGTTTGTTTTAAGAAATTTCTGCTGCTTTCTTCTTCCTTCTTCTTCTCCTCCTCCTCCTCCTCCTCTTCCTCCTCTTCTTTTTTTTAGAAAAAGCATATTTCCTAAAACTCAGGTCTGGCTCTAAATTTTCTTCAATTTGAAAAATAAATTCTCAACATATTTCAATTTCTTCATTCAATTGTTCAAAATACTATACCACTAATAAGATAAGGTCAGAACACAAAGAAAAACAAAAAGCAGTACACTGAGATTTTTAATTAAAAAGAAAAAAAAAAAAAGAAGAAATGCAAAATTAGTGGGAAAGTACTTCTTTAAAAAGTGTGTTTTCTGGGGATGGAGAGATGGCTCAGCACTTCAGAGCACGATTGCTTTTCCAGAGAATACAGGGTCACTTCACTTCCAAGCACCAACATCGTAGACCACAACCGTCTGTAATCCCAGTTCCACCCTCTTCTAGCCTACTTAGGTACCAGGCACATATATGGTGCATAAATACATATAGGCAAAACTCTCATACACTCAAATTTTTTCAGTTTTATCTATCTATCTATCTATCTATCTATCTATCTATCTATCTATCTATCTATCACATGTTTACATAATATATACACATACACACTGATACTAATACACATGCACATGTGTGTATATAACAAATATACATTAAAAAGAATAAGGAAAGATTACTTTTACTTGAATCCGTTTCTTTTGGGCTGCGGAGCCTTTTCTGGTGATCCTGTTACGATCCTTGAAGTGTTCCAATCTTGGACACAGTCTGTGAAAATTCTCACTCTCGTCGTCGCTAGATGATAATTCTGACTATAAAAAGATAGTTAACACAATACTTACATAAGAAAGAAAATCCCAACTAAATTGATTTAACTTATTTTATTTCTCAAGAGTGATTTATTTTAGTTTTATTTTTCCTTTTCAATTACTTTTTTTTTACTTTATTTTTTATTTTTGTGTACTGAGTAGTCTTTTAAGTCAACATTCTCAGTTGTCCTCACTAGTTAGACCGTTAAGTGTCAGTCAGTAACAGCACTCTTAGCATATGAGTTCATTTAACTTAGTGTTACATCAAACGTATCTGGTGAAAACTTAGTGTTTTATGTAGATTTTCAAGGATTTCATGAAAGATAAAAGTTTATCCAAACATACAGAAAACCTCTGAAATCAAGAAACTAATAGAGCAGTAACAAATTTTAACAAAGACCTCCAACTTCTGTTCTCGCACAATAATACAAAGTCAGTAAAAGAATGGAAAGTTTATCAAATAACTTCAGTTTGTAGGAATAATTTTCACGGAACACAGCACGACATCACAACAACTTTGTCTGAATTTTAATGCACTTTTTAAGGCCACTAGTCATTTTGAGTACAGCAGAATGTTAAAGCAAGTTTTTTGTTTTTTGTTTTTTTCCGAGACAGGGTTTCTCTGTGTAGCCCTGGCTGTCCTGGAACTCAGAAATTCACCTGCCTCTGCCTCCCAAGTGCTGGGATTAAAGGTGTGCGCCACCACTGCCCGGCAAAAGCAAGTTTTAAAAGTGAATATATGAGTATACAAGGTTAATATGGATTGGCTGTAGTTTTTAATTAATTTTGTCCAAATGATCCATTAGACAGAAGCTCTACAGATATCGCCTGCAGATATTTGCTGCTCAGTAAAACACAAATGAAAGACAAAGATACTCTTAAGCATGAAGCAGTTAGAAGTTCCTGGCTTGAGGAGGCAGGACAAAGTCTCCAGTTCAAGACCCCATAGTGCAGAGGTGCAATGGCCCTCCTTGGGCCCCTGTGCGAGCTGTTCACTCTGTGGACGGACAGCACCTTTCCCACCCAGTTTCTTTGCTAGCTGTGTCGTACATTCTACCCTCTCTCAAGAAGCGTACTACATACACTTCCTAATGTTAGGCTAAAGGCTGCTTTCTTCTTATCTTGACTCCAAAAGCTACACCTCTGAAACCTGCTTTCTTCTCTATTAATTCTACTTCTGTTTATTATTTATACTTGTTATCATCAAGAAAGCTTATAATGGTGGCGCACACCTTTAATCCCAGCACTTGGGAGGCAGAGGCAGGTGGATTTCTGAGTTCGAGGCCAGCCTGGTCTACAGAGTTCCAGGACAGCCAGGGCTACACAGAGAAATCCTGTTTCGAAAAACCAAAAAAAAAAAAAAAAAAAAAAGAAAGCTTATAATGAATAAATCCATTTCTTTAGCATTAGTAAAAATTCTAATTACATAAGATGGTGTCAGCTGCATGATGGTGGTGGTGCACACCTTTAATCTCAGCCCTTAGGAGGCAGAGGCAGGTGGATCTCTGTGAGTTGGAGGTCAATTTGGTCTACAGGGTGAGTTCCAGAACAGAGAAATCTTGTCTCGAAAAACAAAACAACAACAACAACAACAAAAGATATCTATAGTGTCTATTGTTCTGCTAAGCATATACCTATAAGATCAAATATACTAATTTTTTTCTTCTGTGCATGTTTTTTATTATATTACCTATCCTAAAACAACTTAGGTTCTTGTGGCTGAAAAGATGACGCAATGGTTAGGGTTACACACCGCTCTTCCAAGGACCTGAGTTTGGTTCCCAGCACCCATGTTGGGTGGCTCACAACCACTGTAACTTCAACTCCAGGGCATCTGATGCCCTTTCTTGCGTCCCAGGGACAGGCACAGACACAAAAAATGCCTCTACTTTACTTACCCTAAGAACCCTGGACTTCTTTACAACATGAATAGGTGAATCAACTTCACTGTTTTTCTGATCCTAGATGAAACAAACGGAAAAACAGTTTAAGATAAAACGCAGTCAGAAAGGGGGAGCATGGATTCACCTGCCTGCAGAGCTATGAGGAAGGAGTGACTTACCTCGGGGGACTTCAGGGCATTTCTTTTCGGTTTTTTAGTTTTTCTCAGGAAAACATCATCTTCACTTTCACTGGTTAAGTGTTCAACTATAATTAATTGAAAAGTGAATCTGGTCAATAGTTTAAAGTTACTCCATCACAGCCACATTACTGATGGCCATAATAAAAATTCCCTAAATTTCCTAATCTCATTACTTATTTATTTTTGTAGAAGGTCATCAGGCCAGGCATGGTGGTGTATATCTTTAATTTTAGTATTTGGGAGGCAAGGGAGGCAGATCTCTGTGAGTTTGAGACCAGTCGGTCTACATAGTGACTTTAAGGTCAACCAGGGATACATAGTGGGACCCCATCTTAATAAAACAAAAAGATCACCAGAAGTTTGACCAACACAATCAGCATACAGAGACAGTTCTATAAAACAGTGATGGGCTGGGAAAATGGTCCAGTGGCTAAGGGGACTTGATACTCAACTAGAAGACCTGAGTCTCGTTCTTAGTATCCATGCCATGTGGACCACAACACCCGTAACTTTGGGCTTCCAAGGACAGAAATGTGCCATATGTTCACACACACACACACACACACACACACACACACACACACTCATAAATTTAAAAAAGATTTTTAAACTATGTAAAAAAAAGAACAGAGGAGAATAAAAGACACTAGTTTGCTAATAAATACATATTTAAGAGCCTGGAGAGATGGCTTAGCAGTCAGAGCATTGACTGCTCTCACAGAGGACCATGGTTCAATTCCCAGCACCCACATGGCATTTATGACTTTCTGTAACCCTATTTCTAGGAAATACAACACCCTATTCTAATGTCTGAGGACACTACATGCATGTGGTATACTTTCACTTGTGCAGGCAAAATACTACTCACATAAAGGAAATGAAAATAAACCTTTAAAAATACATACTTAAAATGAGGCCCCAACTTAAAAATATAAAGAGAAAAGGCAAATGTAATTTTATCAGTCCATGTTTTTTTTTTAATGAAACATTTACAATGTGTGGTATATTCATATGGTACAGCACATATATGGAGATCAAAGGACAATCTGTGGAGTCTGTTCTCTCCTTTCTGTAGCTGATCACAATTTCCTTCCCCTTGAGTGTAGGATAGACTTAGTTCCTTCCTAACAAAAGGCTTTTACATGCTGGGGTATGGGGTGTGGGGTGTGGTGGGCTGTAGCTCAGTTGGTAAAGAATGCACAAAGCCTTCCTAGACTTCCACCCCCAGCACTAACAAAACTGGGAATGGTGCTAAATAAATCCACTGTGGCTGCCCAAGCCTGTAATCCCAATGTCCGGAGAGATAGGTAGGAGTGAAACTTCAAGGTCACTTTCAGATACACAGGGAATTCAAGGGTAGCTGGGTTCACTAAATAACTAAAATACTTTTAGTTAAATACAAGGTGTGTGTGTGTGTGTGTGTGTATGTGTGTGTGTGTGTGTGTGAAATTAAGCATTTGAACCTGAAGACCTGGGTATGGTCTCTAGAACCTATGGTAGAAGGACAGAACTCCTAAAAATTGTCCTTTGACTTCCAGACACTCAAACTGGCATGCACGCACCCCCATTGTACACACAGCACAAACTGTACGCACTGCTGTGGTTTGAATGAGAATGGCACTGTAGGCTCACATGTTTGAATACTTGGCCGCTGTTGTAGATAACACGGAAAGGATTAGCAGGTGTGGGTATTAGAAGAGGCATGCCACTGGGGGCAGATTTTAAGGTTTATAAACCCAAGCCATTCCTTGTTAGCTCTCTGCTTTGTGCTTGTGGATCACATGTGAGCCCTCAGCTACTTTTCTAGCACCAGGCCTGCCTGCTGCCATGCTTCTGACACCATGATGTTCAAAGACTCACCCTCTTAAATTTTATATGCCAATCAACTCTTCTATAAGTTGTCTTGGTCATGGCATCTCTTCACAGCAATCAAAACGCAACTAAGACAGGGCTGGAGAGATGGCTCAGCAGTTAAGACCATCAGCTGTTCTCCCAAAGGACCCAGCACCCACATGGCAGATTACAGAACTGTCTGTAACTTTTTCCAGAGTATATGACACCCTCATTCAGACATATATGCAGGCAAAACACCAATGTACATTAAAAAGAAAGACAGAAATTAAAAGTAACTACGACAGGTTGGTACCCGGAGTAGTGTACTGCTGTGACAGGCTTGACCATGATGTTTTGGAGGGCTGTGGGAGACTTTGGGACTTGGACTAGCAAAGGAGAAATGGATTCTAGTAGGGCTTGGAAGACAGTAGTGTTGAGAGCAATGTGGACTGCAGAGGCACAGCTCAAGGATACAGAGGGTAACTATTAGCAAATGGAATAGAAAGCTGAGGGTACAAAAGTTCTTACAACTACAGAGCACAGAAAACCAGGATTAAACACACCGGAGACTCTTCTCATTGGAAGAGATAAAATGCCTGTTTTCCTGCCCAGAAGGCTGGGAGTGGATTTTGTTAATGACCTGTGGAGGCACACAGGTATCACCAATTCCCTAGAATGACTATTCCAGACTCTTCCTTCCCTAGACTGTTTACCTATCCTTAGGGGGAGATGTCACATAGAATTTATGGCCTGCTGACCTCTATGCTATGGGTCAGAGACCACACTAGATTCTAGACCATTTAGCTATAGAACCCACCCTCATGGTCACATGAACTTAGTAAAAGAGTTTCTATGTAGTCATCCCTTAAACATTATTGTGCAACTGGAATTGGACTGATTGGACTGAGTGTTGCTGGAAGCCTTTCCCCAAATTGTACTGTGTTTTAAATACGCTGACAACGAACTGCCTGGGATTAGACTCCCCAAAATCTGATCCAGGAGGATGAAGTCAACCTTGGTTTTCATCTCTTTGCAGTCTGCTTCCCTGTCTGACCCCTGCAAGGATCCTCTCTAGAGACCACTCTTAGGATATTTTAGCAATGAATGTAGCCGGCCTAAGATTGTGCCTGGGGCTAAACTGAAGTGTTTTTGACTACCTTTGTGGCAGACATTTCATGACAGCCTAATCTGACTAACTCTGTCAAATAGTTATTAGTGGTCACTCTTGGGCAAGTGAAAAAGAGCATCAGGGTATTTAATGTGGTAGCCAAGATTTGTGCCGAAAGAGATTAGGAGAAAGAGAATAAAGGGAGTGGTGCTCTCAGAGAGAGAACCCACCCAAATAATCCTGCTATTTGTAAAAAGAAAAGGCCTAAGAAATGATCTGTTCCTAGAGAGCAACAGCAAAGCAAAACCGGCAGTCAGCCAAACAGGCAGCGGAACTTGGCAGCATCAACCATGTATTTTGGCTTTAGAGTAAAAAAGATGCAGTAGTAAAGGGGTTATAGAATCTTCCTCCCAGCTAAGGGAAGCTGCGGAAGCCAGGAGGGTGGCAGGGGAGTCCCTGCATGTAGATCCGCAGAAGCCATTGTCTGATGCTGTGAAAGCGAAGCCTGGATTGGTTTGGAGAACCCAGGATGTTAAGAGTTGCTAGAGTCTGCCAAGGAGATCTGCAAATGGGTAGTGGAACCAGCCCAGGAAAGAGTTTTGCTGTTAGCAAAACTGGAAGTGTGGAACCATCTAAGTCTTTTGGCACTGGACATTTGGAATTTCCATTGCTTGGTCTGGGTCTTGTTTTGGTCTTTACTATTCCCTAATTCCTTCCTTTTGGAATGGTAATATATATTCTGAGCCATTATGTTAAACAAAGGTAATATGCTCTTTGATTTTACAGGGAGTTAGTTAAGAGATTGCCTTGGGTCTCAAAAGAGACTTTGGACTTTGAAACTGTGCTGGTACTGTAAAGGACTGACAACTTTGGAAGTTGGCCATACATTTTGCATTGTGATATGGCTTCAGACCTACTGGGTCCAGGGAGTAGAATGTGGTGGTTTGCATGAGAATGGACCCCACAGGCTTGCATGTTTGAATACTTGGTCCTCAGTTGGTGGAACTGTTTGGGAGGGGTTAGCAGCTGTGGTCTAGTTGAAGGAGGTGTCACTGGGGCAGGCTTTGAGCTTTCATAAGCCCATGCCACTATCAGTTAGCTCTCTGCCTTGTGCTGGTGGATCAGATGTGAGTTCTCAGCTACTTCTCCAGTCCCAGGCCTGCTTGCCGCCATGCTTCCCAGCAGGATGGTCATGGACTCACTTCTTAAACTGTAGGCTCCAATGAACTTTCTTCTATAAATTACCTTGGGCATGACATCTCTTCACAGCAATTGAAAAGTAAAAAGATAAGGCATGCATGCATGCACGCGCGCGCACACACACACACACACACACCCCTAATTTTAAAAGAGAATATACTAAAAGGGAATTTGGGCTACTTATAAGTCAAGCTCACTTGAAACAACAGAGCATCACCTTTGCTGTCTCTCTTATGATTTGGGCTGGGAGAAACCAGAGGTTATGATTTTTTTCTGTGGTGTCCAGGGTGGTTATGAGCTCTTAAGTTCAACCACACTATTGCCTAGGCTACCTGAGTAGATGGCATCACAACCATACACAACTATTCTAAGCTGCTAAGCAACCCCACAAAGAGGATTACAAGTAAAAAACTGAAGTCTCTCACCAGCGGTACTGTGAGCAAGGCAGCTTAAAAGCACATCTTCTAGGGGTGCTGGGGAGATGGCTCAGCACAAGAATCTAAGTTTGAATTTCCAGTACCCAATTAAAAAGCCAAGCACGGTTGTGTGTGCCTGTATCCCTAACCCCAGGGAAGGAGGGAAGCAGATACTGAGAACCACTGGCCAGCCAGCCTAGCTCAAACAGTTTAGTAAGAAACCCTGCATCAAAACCAGCCAGAGGGAGACACATGACATCATCCTCTGGCTTCATGCACATGCACAAGAGTACAAATCTGCACACTCATATGCTCACGCAAGACATACATATGCTTACATGAAAAGCACATCTTCCAAGCACAGTCATGATTTGGGAAGTAAAGTAAAGCTCTGGCCCAAAGGTTGATGGCAACCTCAATACCCTGAGCCAGGCACACTTGGCCACACGTGGATTCCTGACTGGCAGAAACCCAAGGAAATAATGTTTTTGTTCTAAGCCATAAGGTTTGGGGGTAGTTCACACTGTAATACCACATATATCACACACATTTTGATATCTAGAAAGAGGCTACAATTACAAAAACCTAAAGCAATGAAGTAGCTTCGGAGCTAGACCAGGGGTACAAACTGTGATGATTTGGGTGGGTTTGCAAAGGCTTAGGAATGTTTACAGAGAGGATTGATGGTTTAAGAGAAGTTACTGGTGAGAGCTCATTGGAAATCTTCCTGGAAATAGGAGGAAAGGGAATCACTTAAAATCATGTCAAGAAAGTTTAACACGGTAAAATTCAATGCTCCAGTGAAGAACTCATACCCAAGATCTGTAAGGTATAACCAGCTGACTCTTGCTGCTACAGTAAAACAAATGAGACAAACTCCTTTTAAACAGGAAGCAGTTGGAACTTACTGTTTTTGAAAATCCCCAGCCTCTCTAGATGACAAAAAATACTAAAATTAAGAAATCTTCCATTTAAACATCAAATCCAGGAGATAGCCAGGCTAACATGAAGCTGAGAGTCTGACAGCAAATCCTTGGGAAAGACTTCTAGAAGGTCAAAGGCTACACACAGCATGGTATTTAGCAGGCAGACAAAAGGCACCTTAAGTTTTTAAGGGATGCTTCTCAAAGACCCTTGGAGGTCTCCTTCTATGGAGCTTAAAGAATTATCTTCCAGTATCTCAGCAGAATTTCAAAGTAGAGAACAGCTTTTACTCAAAAGGATTTGTGAACAGGGAGTGTGATGAAGTATTCTCCAAGAAGAGCCACCAGAAATCCATTCCTGAGGATTCCTTAGGATTTCTCAGGGGCGTATTAGAAACACACCTTGTTACAACTGAGGCCTGCTTATGCTCGTGTGTTTATCTGCAGTGTTGGGGATGAACTTAGAGCCCAGCATTATGTCACGCGAACTCACTGAGCTACAGCCCTAACCCTGGATCCCCAAGAAAAAAAATCAAGGGGAATCGGGTTCAGAAACCTCACAGGGTCTACATAGGATGAGACTGAATTGGGAAACATGGAGAACAGTCACAGGACCAGAGCTCCTAGTGGCAGGCTAGGCCTGGGCACACAGATTCCAATGTATTTCATGGCCAATATTTCCTGAATGAGCCTGGTGGAAGGAGCTTCTCTACGCTCAGACGAGCTTCCAGATGAGTTCAACTCTAATTTAACTTCTGGCTCTAACCCCACTCAGCTAAGACACTGCTAATATTGAGTGAGACACTGAACATTATATATTCCAACTGTTCTTTCTTCATTACCTTCTAATGAAGCCAGAGTGAAACAAATCACTTAGCTACAGCAATGATTATTTCAAGAAGCGTATTTTTTTTACTGCTTCGGTGGAGTTTTAAGGAACCCTCCTCCCACAGCAAACGTACAGAATGGCAAAAAAATATTAAATCCTCTTTTAATGAGGTGAAGCAAAAACTACTAGCTACAGATTTCCTTATTAATAATTCTTTTATCTATATGCTGTTCATTATATTTTATGTAAGCAATAGTTAAATACAAGGCAAGGAGAAGTTTTAGTTTAGATGATACAAAACTAGAAAAATGATTGTAACTTTCAGTGAGGAGTAATAAAAATGTCAGTAAACAGGATGGAAGGCTCAGAGGGACACATAACTCAGTGGCTCTCACTTCCTAATGCCGCCGCCCTTTAATACTCACGTTGTAGTGACTCTTCACCATAAAATTATTTTGATGCTATTTCACAGCTGTAATTTTGCTATAGTTATGAATCATAATGTAAATATCTGTGTTTTCTGATGCTCTTCAGTGACTCCTGTGAAAGGGTCAATTTAACACACCAAAGGTTGAGAGCCACCGAGTGAGAACCACCATAACTAGTGAGGAGGTATGTCAGAGCAGTCCCTAAGCTATGCTTTAAAAATTAAATATTATTTAACGGGCATGGTGGTGTATGCCTGCAAGCCCAGGATTTGAGAGGTAGACACACACAGGAGGAACTCAAATTTAAGGCTACTCTGAGACGCTGTTCTCTTGATCTTGTGGTCTGATATTAGCCTTCTAAATATGTTATACAAACACTTTGAACCCCAAGCTTTCCTTTGTTTCATTAATTTTTTTTTTTTTCGAGACAGGGTTTCTCTGTGTAGCCCTGGCTGTCCTGGAACTCACTCTGTAGACCAGGCTGGTCTTGAACTCAGAAATCCACCTGCCTCTGCCTCCCGAGTGCTGGGATTAAAGGCGTGTGCCACCACTGCCCGGCTTGTTTCATTAATTTTAACACCTCATTTCTTTATTACTTGCAACACCTAAATTATATGTACATTCCCAAGGAACCATACTGAAAGCCAACAAGACCCAGGAATACTTCCAAATCTAATCTAACTCAACATCTTTTCACCGCTTTCTCAACGTCTTAAACAGACAGTATCTTGGCAGTTACAGCTACATTTTACTGGCATTTTCCAAATGTCTTACAAGTGTTTCACAAACAAGTAATTGGGCCAAATTTCATACTTCTTTGTGAATTTGACAGTAAATAGCATAAAACATTCCTGTGGCATACAAATTCAAATCTCCTGGCAGTAGCATCAACATAAAAAATACATATGTAATTTGATCTGTATACTGAGAAAAATTAATTTGGAATAGTACAGACTTACTTTTGGAACACATTTCCCAGAAAGTCATATATTTCAGAGACAGACTCTTACCTTCAGGGCGCCGAGGGGACTGAGGCAAAAAGAGCTGATCACTGCTCTTGGTCTCTTCTACAGAAAATCCTAGATTGTCCAATCTTGGGTTCAAGGTCACTCTGAAACCCTGTCCACCTGCATTCTCCTTGGTAGAGTCTAGTGTCTTGAGCATGTGTGCTCCCATCTTAGAACTCGGGTTCAATGTGTGTGACTTAGAAAGCGGTGTACTCATGACTCTTTCCTTCACTGATAAGGATGGGGCAAAGTGGAAAGATGCATATTCCTTATTCTGTGCCCAAGGAGACCACTGTGCTTTTTCAGTTGGGATTGGTGATATGGCTCTACCCAGTGGACCTGAAGCAACACTGGCATCCTTTTTCTCATCAGAATGCCTTCCAGGCACATTGGCTGCTCCCAGGGTGCTACTCCTATCAGATGCATGTGCTGGGATTTCATCATCAGAACCTGAACTACAAAATCCTAAGTCAAAGGTAATAGAAAATAAGTCTGCAGAGCAATCAAAAGTCTGTCCCTCCGTCTTCAGCTCTTCATGGCCATCCTCCACACCTTCATGACATTTCCAGCTCTTAGTATCACAGATGATTTGATCTTCAGCTTCAGAATCATCATCTAACAGTTCATCGGAAATGAAGAAGTGGGAGACTGGAGGCATTTCACTTGTGAGAGTTTTATCTGACACACAGAGGGGCTGACTGATCCTGCTGAAGGGAGGAAGGCCCGCCCCATTTAACTCTTCAGTATCATCTTCAATACTCTTCAAATCATCTTCAAATAACAGTAAACTCTCATCCTCATCAGTGAACAATACTGGGGGTTCACTATCATCACGGTTATTCTCGTCAATCAAATTATTTTCAGGATTTACTTCTATTTGGCCATAACTGTTAGATACTAAATTTTGATTTTTAATATTATGGGTTTTACTATCAGAGTCACAGAAGGAGGGCTGATCAGAAATCTTATTATGAGCTGTGCCAGGGAGACAATATTTTTCAGAAGGATGATTAATACATTTAGCTGAGTTCAATTCTAAATTTTGTTGAGAATTCACAGCAGAGTGTGATGCCAGGGAAGCAGGCTTATGACCGTGTTCATACTCTGGGTAGGGTGAGCCAGGCTTATGACTGCGTTCATGCTCTGGGTAGGGTAAGCCAGGCTTATGACTGTGTTCATGCTCTGGGTCGGGTGAGCCAGGCTTATGACTATGTTCATGCTCTGGGTAGGGTGAGCTAGGCTTATGACTATGTTCATGCTCTGGGTAGAGTGAGCCAGGTTTATGACTGTGTTCATGCTCTGGGTAGAGTGAGCTAGGTTTATGACTGTGTTCATGCTCTGGGTAGAGTGAGCTAGGTTTATGACTGTGTTCACGCTCTGGGTAGGGTGAGCCAGGTTTATGACTGTGTTCATGTTCTGGGTAGAGTGAGCTAGGTTTATGACTGTGTTCATGCTCTGGGTAGGGTGAGCCAGGTTTATGACTGTGTTCATGCTCTGGGTAGGGTGAGCCAGGTTTATGACTGTGTTCATGTTCTGGGTAGAGTGAGCCAGGTTTATGACTGTGTTCACACTCTGGGTAGGGTGAGCAGGACGCATTGTCAAGTTCACAACCCTGAGTAACATCATACTCCAAGTCTGAGAGTCCACTGAGAGATGGGGGAGAACGGGATAAAAATTTCTCCACATTAGCTAATACTTCTTCTGTCATGGGCTGACAATTATAAAACTGCTCAGCTGCTCTACCTGTGTACAGCTCTTCTTCCAATGGAAGAAACAAATTTGACGAAATAGATTTCTCATCACTGAAACTACTATACCCAGAATCTAATGAGTACCTGGCAAGTGATTTATCTGTGACCTGACCCTCCGTTAGTAATATTCCTGGGTGGCTATTATCTTCAGTAACAGCACCCAGGATGGAGATTCTGCCTACATCTGCCATCCTTTCACCACTGGGTGGTTCTACCAGGGAAACAGCTTCAGCAGGAGAATGTCTGTCAGTGTCTGAAGAATCTGCATCGTCATCATCACTTTGCTCATGAGTCTGGCCTTTTCCCACTGCTTCACGAGCTTTTTCCCTTTGAGAAGCAATTTTGGTCCATTCAGCATCCATCTGTTTAGCAGTGTCAACACACTCTTCCTCAGACTCTATCACCAACAGGGAACCTCCTATATCTACATTCTGTCTAAATGAAGACTTCTTGTGAGCAATACTGGTGACACTGGCTACATTATTATATCTATTCCTAGGAGTGTTATATTTTGAGCAGACATCTTCCATTTGTAGAAAAGGTTTAATTTTTAATTCATAGCTGCATTCATTCTACAAAATAAGAAACAGCAGAAAGTCAGAAAAACAAAATAATTCTTTTTTTTTTTTTTTTTTCTTGGTTTTTTGAGATAGGGTTTCTCTGTGTAGCCCTGGCCGTCCTGGAACTCACTCTGTAGACCAGGCTGGTCTCGAACTCAGAAATCCGCCTGCCTCTGCCTCCCAAGTGCTGGGATTAAAGGCATGCGCCACCATTGCCTAGCAAATAAGCCAATTCTAAGAAATGAGTTTCACTCCATATTATTGTCCTAAAAAACTGTATCATTCAAATGATTTTGTTTGAAATCCCCCAAACTCTAACCAATTAAGAAAAAAAAGCCAACACTATGAAATCACTGGGCTACCTTTTAATTTCAAAACACGAGCCACCATAATGGCTAGCCCTTCACAGAATAGTTTCAATTAGTATGTAAGGTTTTAGTATAGATACCTAACATTTAGTTAAGAAATTAATTTCATATATATATACATATATAGTAAATTTAAATTCTCAATAGTAAATCAAGAGGAAACCTAGTTTGTTTGTCTGTTTGCTTTCTGAAACGTGGTCTTGGCTTGCAGCTCAAGCTAACACATCCTTTTGATTCTGTCTCTGGTGTGCTGGGGCATGCATGCACCACAGCCTGGCAAAAACACTTTCTGAGGCCCCTAGAAACAGTCAAAGCTTCAGATTCATTTTTAAGCAAAATTATCAACCAAGACGGTATTAAAATTTTCCAACCAATAGCTTTTGTGGAGCTGCAATCTCCATCTTCTCTCTGCCTCCATGAGAACACTTCTTTAGTCATAATTTCTCTGCTGCCTATAAATGTAACCAGCTACCTCTCTCCACTTTTGATTAATAAATAAAGCAATTTTTAAGGTCAGCAATGTGTGTTTCCTGCTAGTAGACGTAGCCAGAGAGATCTAACATTTTCTCTGGTTTCTTCACATTTGTGGTGATATGACCTAGAAGCCAGCTTTGGATACAGAAGTCCTTCAGTAAATGTGTTAATCTGATGGTACATAATTTGCTAAGATCATGTATCCATTTAAAAGTATTCAAGATCACCCCCCACAATAAAAGCAACTACAAATTATTAAATGCTGATTTTGTTTCAATTAGTGTTTAAATGTCTTATATACATCATTTTAGTACAACAGTCCTATGAAGCAGGTATCCATCACAGATCTCATGCTTGTGAGGGGCTCACTATTTGAATCCCGTGGGAAAGTAACAAACTATTTTAAGAGCTGGGGCTATAGCTCAGTGTATGTAGTATGAAGTGTATATATTGTTTACTTTGCATGCATGAGGCCTTAAGTTCAATTCCCAGTACTGAAAAACAAAACAAACAAACACACAAAAAAAAACACTGTTCAAGAAATTAATGATTCCAAGGGTTGGTTGTGATGGTACATGTCTTTACTCCCTGCATTTGAGAGTCAGATGCAGGTGGATCACTTTGAGTTCAAGATCAACTTGGTAAACAGAGAGAGTTCTGGGCCAGCCAGACCTACATAGTGAGATCCTGCTTCAAAAAAACTAATAAACAAACACAACAAAAAGAAATTAGCAATTCTCTAATCCACCACCAGCATACAAGAGATACCATACAACAGACATGATGGAGAATACTTTAAGAAATCCAAAATCCCAATGCAACAAGAATCTTTTGGATATTTCAAAAGATCTTATTCTTTTATTATTATTTCTAATTGTAAAAATTACTTTATTGTGTGTATGGATGTGAGAGCAAATGCCACAGGTCTACAGAGGTTACCAGATCTCCAGGCTGTGACTGCCAATGTGGATGGATGTTGGGAGCCTAACTCAGGTTAAGGGAAGGCTCTTAACCATGGAGCCTTCTCTACGTCTTGTAACAAGAACCTTAAAGTGGCTTTATAAATGATTTACATAAATCACTCAACCCTTTAGAATTGTACTATAACATGGTATTTAGATGATGTTCTCACACTTAATGAAATCTACATCTTTTTTTTTGGTTTTTAAATAAAAAGTGCATACAGTTTGAAATCTACTTCTTTTAAGGCAGAAAGTTAGTTCCTTACTGAGATGTAAGGCACTATATAAAAAATATCTATAGCTATAATTAATTTTAATAAATGCTTTTGTTTCTTGTAACAATGACTTCAAATTTGTACTTAAGGTAAAGGGCTGGGAATGTGGCTCAGATGGTAGTGCTTACTCAGCGCACAAGAAGCCCTGGGTTCTATCCTCAGGACCCCAGATAAGAAACACAGAGGTGTACTCTTGAATCCCAGCACTATAGAGGTAGAGGCAGGAGGTTTAGAAGTTCTAAGTCATTCTAAGTCTACATATGGAAGTCAAAGCAGCCTAGAGTACATGAAACTCTAACTCTAACTCTCTCTCTCTCCCCCCCCACACACACAGAGCAACACACATGCACAGCTATACGCACAGACACATACACTCACATCACATACACACACAGATACACAGACACACACACACACACAGAGCAACACACATACACAGCTATACGCACAGACACATACACTCACATCACATACACACACAGATACACAGACACACACAGACACACATACACATAGACACACACACACACACCCCAAAAGAGCAGGAAGAGGAGAAAGAAGAAGAAATAAGGAAATGTTAAGCATTCTAGTTTTCTAGTTTCATCAGTACACTAGCAAGAGACAGCCATAGCCACCCAACCAGGAGTGGTAGCACGTGCCTGTAATCCCAGCACTCAGGAGACTGAAGCAGTTAGTCTGGAGTTTAAGCTACACAGCAAGACCCTGCCTCCAAAAACTGACAGCGAGGAAGGTAGGAAGAGAAAGGATTAGAGAAGGATTTGGGAACGAGGAGAGGGCTGTAAGAATCTGTACCTCTTCGTGTCTCATTCCCTCTATCATTTGCATCATGCTTATAAAATGGTGGCAACGATCCGAATGGTCAACTTGATGTGTAGGAAGCGGATGATCTTGCCAGACACTCCATTCAGAGAGAGAGAGTTGGTGAATTCCAGGAGTTGGCTCTTGAGTCTTCATTTTAAAAAATAACAAGGAATGAGATTTCGCAAGCCAATTTTAAACACATGCTTCATTACAAATAACAAACTTAATATAAACCACTTAAATTCACATAGGCACTCTCAACTCAAATCCTCAAGGGAAAACCAGGAAAATGATATATTCTATAATGCTATATATAAATCCCACAATATATTGGGGTGGCATCCATCGATCCCGGGGAAGTGATCGCAACTCTTCATGCCCACTGCCATGTGTCATTCTCCCTGCGGGTGATTAACACCCTCCACAGCCAGATCAGAAACCACCTCTGAGCATCTTCTTCCGGCTCTCTCACAGTACACTAACCCCGGGGCAGTTCTCTCCACTGTAACGAAGCTCACCAAGTTTGTTCATGTAAGCAATTAGCATCCAACTTAAAGTCTTGACTAAAGTTTCAAAAAAACCAAACCAGTTTGCACAAAGGCACACTGGGCAACCTAATTCATGCTAGTACCAGACAGAGGATCTAAAGCCCAGCAGGGAACAGCAGAGCACACGGCGCCATTCTGCAGGGTGGTGATGACCATGTCATGCTATGAAATCAAACTACAGCCTACTTAAAAGAGTTATGTGAAAACAAAAGAGAGAAAGAGGAGTTCTTCAAGGTGTGGCAATTCCCTTTTAAACTGAGCATTACTTTAAGTGAATTAACACTCCAATCAAAGCATAGTTACTGGTGCCAAACTCACAGCGCAAGCACCACACACAGCCAACTCACCGCTCTGTCCTCCAGTAAAGATGGGAAGTGAGACCGAGGGAATGCCACTCCTTTAACTGTGTCACTGTCTCCTAACCTATAGAGTCTGTTCCATAGGTTAAATTCCTCTTCTGATAAGAGCCCATCTTTATTTGAATTACTAGCTTTTACTCCTGGAAGTTGAAACAACAGTTGGGAAGAGGTTTAAAGTAATCTGCAAGACAAACAAACGCAGTACCCCGGGACCCTGCCTGCTTCATCTATTTACTCCTGGTTCTGCTAACCCAAGATCCCATTTCTGGAAACCAGACCCGGTCACAGAAAATTACTGTGTATTGCTTCTTCATTTTACTATTGCCTAAGTTTCTCTCGCTTCTTCGAAATGGTCTTTCCCATTTAAGAGCTAACCTTAACAATGGGTTCACTAGAGGAATGCAGAGCTAGGTGTCTGGCTTCTCAGCTCTGGCTTCTTTCGGACACTCATGTCAAATCTGTTGTGAAACTGAGTTAGATGACTTACCCATGAAAACTAGCATTAGCACAGCAGTATCCACATGACTATCTGACGCTTCAGGAGAGGGGGATACTACCAAGGACCAAGAGGCATTTAGGCTTGTTTTAAGTAGGGGACAGATGGGAGGAGAAAAATACATGGGGGAGACAGTGTGAAGCACAACTGTGGTCCGACTCAGGCAGAAAAATCCTCAAAGGTTATTAAAACAGGAACTCAGAAACTTTGGTCTACAGTATTCCTAAATACTGTGTAGGAAGTTTTAGAAAAAAAAACTTTTCTGAATATATTTTCCCATCTATAAAATTAAGGGCTTTAAGTAAATGATCTTAGGGGTTTTCTGACTTATTTTAATTTTTAAAGATATTTTCATTTCTTTTTCTTTTATGTGTATGGGTGTTTTTGCCTACATGCACAGTCCACTGCCCCACATGTATGTCTGTGCACCATGTGTGTGCAGTTCTAGAGGTCAGAAAAGGGCACTGGACCTCCCTGGGACAGGGAGTTACAGACAGTTGTGAGTCATCGTGTGGGTGCCTAGAACAGAAGCCAGCTACCCTGGAACAGTGGCTAGTGCTCTCAACCACTGCGCCATGTCTCCAGCTTTTTACATAGGAAGGGAGGCCAAAGTTTCAGTTACTTAAAAGAACGTTAAGCCTCTACACCTTGACAAATTACATATTAGTGTACATGTATGATGGTTTATGAAAAACTGCATAGAACATAGTCACATAACTCTGGTAAAGGGAGTCCCAGGCACTGAAACAGTCAGAATGGAGGGGAAAGCAGGAAAACGTTCACTAGCAAAGACTTTATCGATTTTGCTTTCCTTTGTTTTTAAGATAACCTCAAACTGAGCCACACAGTCCAGGCTGGCCTCTAACTGTAGCCCAGTACAAATGGCTGTGAATTACCAGGTGAGTGATGAAAGGCTGTGCAGCCAATGGTGGTGTCCTTCTAGGTGAAGGCGAGGCACTCCTGGGAACAAGCATGGAGAGGGCGATACTGCCCGGGTGTTCATGGAGGGGAGAACTTCCTTCCTCCTTTGTTATGCAGAGTGCAATGTCCACTGATTTAACAACTGTTTTCTTTCTAAACCTTCAGTTTCCCTGCAGGGTTTCTGGCACTCCGTATACCAGTGTCTTCCCCTTGTCACATCAGTCGTTTCTTATCTTTCCGAAGACTCAAAACATCTTAGAACAGAGACTGAGGTTTTCAAACAAAAAATACTAGATAAAGATAGGGTATGTGCCAGGCAGCGGTGGCACACACCTTTAATCCCAGCACTCAGGAAGCAGAGACAGGCGGATCTCTAAAGCCAGCCTGGTCTACAGATTGAGTTCTAGAACAGGCAGGGCGAAACAGAGAAACTCTGTCTTGAATAACCAAAACAAGACGAGGACCACAAAGATGATAGGAAGAGGAGGAGGAGGAGGAGGAGGAGGAGGAGGAGGAGGAGGAGGAGGAGGAGGAGGAGGAGGAGGAGGAAGGGCATGTTCTGTTTCTTTCAAGAGTCAACATCTTCCATTAATTCTCCAAAATGACAAAACAGTGGGAAAGAGGAGAGGCTCTAATGCATGTTCTCCAAGCCTTTTAGAAAACAGAGTTGTTTCTTTGACCACATATGTGAATCTACAAGAGTGATTCCACAGATATCAGGGGATTAGGTACTTTTCAAAATGGAATCTCTAATTGTTACCATGGCAAAACGGAGCGTCTACAATGCCACTCAGCTGCTGCTGGCCTTGTTGTAAATGAGCATGTTAAGGGCAAGATTCCTACCAAGAGAAGGAACGTGAACAGTGAGCATGGTATGCTCTGTAAGAGTCAGGATGGCTTCCTGACATGGAAGAAGGAAAGGTAGGAGTCAGGATGGCTTCCTGACATGGAAGAAGGAAAGGTAGGAGTCAGGATGGCTTCCTGACATGGAAGAAGGAAAGGTAAGAGTCAGGATGGCTTCGTGACATGGAAGAAGGAAAGGTAGGAGTCAGGATGGCTTCCTGACATGGAAGAAGGAAAGGTAGGAGTCAGGATGGCTTCCTGAAATGAAAGAAGGAAAGGTAAGAGTTAAGATGGCTTCCTGAAATGGAAGAAGGAATGGTAAGAGTCAAGATGGATTCCTGCAATGGAAGAAGGAAAAGATCAGGAAAGAAACAAAGCCAAATGGAAGGTACCTGAGGGAAGGAACTCAAGGGCTCCACTGAGGCTCCAGCCTGTTCCATCCAGGGAAGCACTTTGTGAGAACAGAAAGGAGCCTGAGTTGCTGGAGCCCGTGCCCCAGGAATCCCTGGCTTGGTAGATGTACAAATGAGAATGAAAGACCTAGACTGTAAAATAAAAAATGGCATACCAAGAAAGGGGTGGGCGTGGGAGAGTGAAGAATGTGTCAAGTGTGTAAGTTTTACTTACCACCCCTTGAGGAAAATGACTTTCGCTGTGCACTCCGAGCCTTCTCTGGTTCATAGACACCATGTGTGATGAACATCTTGTGTAATTCAGGATTGACTTTATCAGGAACCATTCGTGGACTTCCTTGGTATAAACGAAGCACTTGTCTGTTACCTGAAATAGCTTTGTAAATATTTTTTTTGTTGGACTGACTCTGATTATATGTCTGCAAAACAAATACAAAATACAATTTTTCATTGTTTTTGTAGTAATCATTTAGCTTTAATAAGTAATTAATATGTCCAAGATTATTATAAACATAAGATTAAACTTTGATTCACTAGAGAATAAAATTCCTATAGTCTTGAGTGTAAAAACAGATCAGTAAACTTAGACTCTTGAGGAAAATCATTTTAAAATCTAATACTACAAAAATTTAACAAATATTTGTAAAAGGGAAAATAAATACATATATGTGAGGATCTCCTGGAACTATTTATTTTTATTGGCTTACTGCTTTTGATATAGCTGGTATTTGTACCTAAGTATAAGATTTGGTGCAAGGGAGACTTATGAGAGAGGAAATGAAGTCTTTATTTCAGCTTGTTCATCTGTCTGATTTCCACTTTGTCTTCAACAACAGAAGCATCACTTTGCTCACAGGCATGGGCCGGATTAGACAAAAGATGAAGTCCTCATAAGTATGACACATTACAGTTTTACAGATCAGAACACATACCTAGATAAAGATGTTAATGCTAATAAAATCAGAATGCAGATCCATTATTTGACATGTAAACATTATATTTATTAGGATCATTTTATGGATAGCACATGTTATAAACATGTGAATAGTCTTACTGAATGGAGTTTATTTTTCAGGTTGAATTGAAGGGTGAATCAAAACATTTGAAATCAATTTCTAAAAACTACCACAGATGATGAGAGTATCTCTAATGTGAAATTGGGTATTTACTTACTGAATTTGTCCCAATGTGTTATAAAGTTTGTCAATATTTTACTGTAATATAGTATAAAAAGTGTAATCTCATATTTAGAAAGTTCTGCCACCCATGACGGTAGAGAATATTAGTATAATTCAAGTCCCTTTTCAAACAGATGAGGCACCCACACCTCAGTGAAGAACTGGAACATCAATACATGCTTAGGTTTTACATTAGGTTTTACATACAGTTTGTTTGCTCTGGTGCATGTTGTTAGCTTTTCATGTATTTATTTAGCTAATTATATAAAATGCAAAAGTACTGTTAAAGAAAAGTATTCTAAGCACATGAGTGTCCTAGCAGTACAGGGAGGGGCTGCACACATGGCTCAGCTGGCAGAGTGTTTTCACAGCACACAGGAACTATATGAATTGTGGCAGTGCTGGGACATACATTTAATCATAGCCCTTAAGAAATGAAGACTGGAAGATCACAAGTTCTAGGTCATCCTTGGCCATAAAGTGAGTTCAAACCAGCCTGGGATACATGAGAGACTGTCATTAAAAGAGAAATGTTGGGAAATGGAAAAATGAATACATAGTTGTTATATTGTATGGCATTTGAGTTATAGTGAAGTACCAAAATGTTTTTCCTCAAACGAGAAAAAATTAGACAAGTGAATTCTGCCAAAAATTCATATAATCAAGACAAACTAAGAATCTAATAACAAAGTAGGCACATTTGCTTGGGTTTTGAATGCTAGAAGACACAATCCACTTACACGCTCTTCCCGTCCTTCAGCGAGGATAACAACAATCCTGCCTTGCCGTCTGCGGCCAGTTCTGCCCATGCGCTGTATGAGGCGAATGGGGCTCTTCTGGGCATCAAAGCATATTATAAGATCGACTTCCCCTATATCCAAACCTTCTTCTCCAACGCAGGTGGAAACCAGCGTGTTATAGCCGCCTTCACGGAACTGTCTCACCACCTCAAAGACAAACAACTCAAAAATCACAAAAATATCACAGATTTGCAAAGCTTGTATTATTTCCCCAGTCATCTTGAAAAGGTAAAATAAGATTGTAAAGCATTAAGGACATGGGGGTGGGGAACACAGGATGTCATAAAATGACAAAATAAGCCAAAATAGTGCTGCTAAAATGGAAAGAACAGCCCTAATTCCTTTGTTTTAATAATGACTATGATGCCAAGTCACTCTGTTAATAACTTTATGTTTCTCGGTCTATGAGGAAGCCCAGTTTTACTTTTCGCACCACTGAGGAGAAGAGCGCAGGGAGAAATCCTGGGGCCAATTACTCCTATTTATCATACTTAGAACTAAATGTATGGTTATGTGTATCTAAACTAAGAATGTTCGGTCCTGGGATGGCTATGCTCACTGAATCCTAGCATTCAGGAGGCAGATGGGTCTGAGGTGCAGACCAGCTAGGGCTACAGTGAGACCCTGTCTCTAAATAGATAAGAAAGTCAGAAAGAATGCCTCGGGTCTGAAAGAAGGCTCAGCATGTAAGAACACTTGCCAGTAAGCTGCCCAACCAGAGTGTGACCTCTGGGATGGTGGACAGGGAGAACAGACTTCCACAGCTTGTCCCCTGATCTCTACACGTATGCTGTGACATGTGAGGGTCCACACACACAAAATACGTTTAAAATAAGAGCTGTAGAAATGGATCAACAATTAAAAGCACCTTCTATTCTTGTAGAGACCCAGGTTTGGTCCCCAGAACCCACATCAAGCTGGTTCATAACCACCTGTAACTCGAGCTCCAAGAGATCTGACACCTTTTTGATCTCTATTTTAATCATATGTACATACACACACACACATAATTAAAAATAAAAAATATTTGTAGAAATTTAGAATAATGCTTCATTACTCCTAGAACTCTGGCACCCCACGGGCAAACATGGGCTATGTGCTAGAGATGTAAGAACAGAATCATTCAACATTAAGCAGGTGTAATGGACACATAAGAAATCTTGGTGCTTGGGAGGTAGAGACAGAAACAGCAACAGTTCTGGGCCAGCCTCAACTATATAAACTGATTGTCTCAAAACCCCAAAAAATAATTGAATAAGTAAATGTTTCAAAACCTATAAAAAACATGTCTGATCTCTCAAAATGCGCCTATTTTTACTTGCATATCAGTTATAAAATTATCTTTTTGTTGTTGTCTTTTTTTTTTTATGTTTGTTTGAGACAGTCTTGCTATGTAGCTCTGGATGGCCTAGAATATGCTAATGTGGACCAGGCTAGCCCTGAACTCAGAGAACGCCTGTCTCTGCCTCCTGAGTGCTGGCATTAAAGACGTGCACCACCACAACCAAATCAGAAGATGGGTTACAACAGAGCTAATCCATTCTATTTTTATTTCATTACCTGGAGAATTAATAATTAGTTACCTGCAGTTGTTCCTTCTGGGTAAAACCTTTTGTGTTTTTCCCTGAAGCATGGCCAACAAACGTCATCACTCTAATAACTGGCTGGTGCTGTAGAAGCATTTCCGCAATCTCCTCTACACTAGCTCGAAAGGAAGAGAAGATCATAACTCTGCTCTCATGGTATTTCTTTTCAGTGGTGTTTTTAGCTGGGGAACAGGAAATATGTTCTGTTTTTAAAGAAGCATTTAAGGCTAAGAAAATTCTTCAGTTAGTAGATGGCCTTCGCCTCAATGCCTAAGACTGCACCCCAAACAGAAGAGCACTGAGAGAGCACCTATGAGAAAGCACGAGCCTAGAACTACGTGCTCATGAATACCTACTTCAAAAAGTACTGAAGACACTTCAACTCCCTATTTCTCACTGGCTGTCATAAAATAATGGCTCAAGAAATCAGCTCAACAGCTGGATCAGGACCTGACTAGCCCATCAATTCAAGCACATGCATGTTACTTCCTTTGCAGATGGAGCTCCAACTGACTACACCAACCTGCTCCATCTTCACTACAGGCCCTGTCTTCTCCAAACTTGCTGGTCTTTCCAATACACCAACAATGGCTGATTTCTGCAGCCTATACCCCACTACTGGCCAGTAGTGTCTCAGTGCTCAGGAAAAGGTGCAAGGAGCGCCTATCAGCAATGCTAAGAAAAACTGTGTCACTCCCTCTCCTGATGTCTCCCAGTGATCTAGAACCACGACATTACTAAACCTACTCGAGCTGGTTGGTTCTCTATTTCCCTTATATTGCCCCAAACTAAACTTTTCATGTAAAACCGTATTTTTCAAATTTTATTATTTCTTTCGCTCCCACCTATCCCAACTTTTCAGAAGTTCTAAATACCATTATCGAGAGTAATTAGACTCCACCTCATCCCTAGGGATTTTGCTTTTTTTCAGTTACCACTTTATCTTACCCACCATTCCATGACTTGAAGTGTTCAAGTATAACTTCTTCTAGTTTCTTTAACTTTGGATGACTATAGACAAATTTTTTCTCTTTATTTCCTGAAGAGGGGAGGGAAAAAAAAAACAGTTTTTTTTCCTATATACTCCCATATCAATTACAGTCTTGAGCTCACAGAGAGCTGCCTGCCTCTGCCAGAGGACTGCTGAGATTATAGATGTGCACCAACATGCTCAGCCCATATCAATTCCCTCACTGTGGAGTAACGTTAGGCCTGGAGAGGTAGGCCAGCAGATAAGGGTGCAGAAGACTTGAGTTTCGTTCCCAGCACTCCTCACATCAGGTGACTCACAACCACCTGTCATTCCAGTTCCTCTGGCCTCCACAGGCATCCCTCACCCCCTCACTCCCTCCTCACACACAGAGAGAGAAAAAGAGAGAGAGAGAGAGAGAGAGAGAGAGAGAGAGAGAGAGAGAGAGAGAGAAACATACACAATAAAAATAAATCTAAAACAAAGAAAAAAATACATGTTAAAACTTAAAAATTTCACTCAAGTACAGTGGTACACAGTTGTAATTCCAGCACTTGAGAGGTTGAGGAAGGAGAATCAAGACTTCAAGGCCAGCCTCGGTTACAGAGAGTGCTCAAGGCTAAGCCTTAGCTACATGAGAAGCCCCAAACATAAAACCTTATTTTTTGCCTGCCAAATATAAGTACCCCTACATAGCATCTAAGTGCAAACAAAACCTTTAATTTTCATGAGAATGACATTCTGGGAAAGAATTCAGATGGACTCAGCAAAACAAAAGGGATTAAATACATTATTAGTTAAACTACATTTCAATATTGAATAGCTCTGGGACTTCTCACTATCAGTAACAACTACTGATATATCTGTTTAAAGCTTATTATTAGCCTTAAATAAATTTGTAATTTGTATACATCAATCTTAATATCCTAATTCACCGAACAAAACACTTAGCACTTAGCAGGACTGTGGCTGCACAAATAGAAGAATGTATACACAGATGTATACACACAGGGAAATGTTTCAACATTACTCTTAATCAAGGAAAACAGTATGTGGTAGTATTTATTTTTTTCTCAAGGAGTCTTCTATGCTGCTGGAGCTGACTAAAATCTTGGGCTAAAGTGATCCTCCTACCCCAGTGTCCCTAGCAGCTGTCACTGTACTCAGTTAAAACAACACAGTTTTCACTGAAATAGCAGACCTTTCTGGAAAGCCGAAGCATCGCTGGCTGCTGCAGGATCTCGCACGTGAGCAAACACACTCTGCAGGTGAGTGTAGAGCTTCATGAAGTCCTCATTTCGGCTGAGCTCATTTTTTGCCCTTGTCATTCCTTTAAGAAATATGAAAAGTTTCATAAATAAGAACATCTACTCCTTATTAAAAAGAAGTGAAACTTTAGCTATGAAGCAAACTTCTTAAATTTAACATGGAAATCAACAAATCTGTCCTAATTCCACATTCACGATGTGAAGTGGAAACTGAAGGGTTCTTTGCAGATCCATTGTGTTGGATGCTGTTTGAAGTGGGCCCAGGTAAAAGACGAAGGCAGGGCTGGAGAGATGGCTCAGTGGTTAAGAGCATGGACTGCTCTTCCAGAGGTCCTGAGTTCAATTCCCAGCAACCACATGGTGGCTCACAACCATCTGTAATGGGATTTAATGCCCTCTTCTGATGTGTCTGAAGACAGTGACAGTGAACCCACATACAGGAAATAAATAAATCTTTAAAAAAGACTAAGGCAGACTCCTGAAGGAAGGTTTAGCTGAAGCAGACACAGGAGTTTTGTTACAGCAAGCACGTGAAAGGACATGTGATGGAGGATTCTTTGCTAACGACACCCACGTATTGGACCATCTTGCATTTTGTAGTTGAGATGCATTTGTTGGGACTTCAGAGAGAGAAATGCACCAAAAAACTTCTGATGACATACTGCAGTTTCTTGCTGCTTCCGTGGACTCAGCCTGATTAAATGCAGGCGCTGAGGCAAGACTCAAGGAGGATACCGTGATGTTTGGAGGGTGTAAATAGGACTCACCTGGACAGGGAGCTGAGCTAGGCTTGCTTATAGAGCTAGCTGTGCAATGCTTGTGAGTCTCACGTCTGTGCAGATCTTCCCTTTATTGAGAGAAGCACAGCTGAGAACTTCTCCTGGCATCCCGCTGGGCCCCTCCTGCTGACTCAGCTGAGGCCTGGCTGTCTCTGCTAGGTCATGTCACCACTGGATATACAAACCATACTTACAAGGCCCCATGCCCACCAACAGATGATTAGCACAAAATGAACTCAATGGCATTTAAGGAGATTTTTGATTCATATTGCTTTGTCTGGGATTTTTTTGCCTTACTGCTTTCTGATGCTTTTTTATGGTTTCTGATTTTGTTTTCTGGGTTTTGCTTTTCTGTGTGCATATGTGTTTCCTTTGTTTTTTAAAAATTTCTTGTTCTGGTTTTATTTTATTTTATTTTTGATTTTTGTTCTTTTGCCTATTTATTTTCTAAGGAGAAAGAAGAAGTGGAGTTGGGTTGGTCGGGAGGCAGGGAGGATCTGGGAGAAGACCAAGGTGAGGAAACACTGACCAGAATATACTTGCATGAAAGAAACTTATTTTCCCTAAAAAGAAAGTTAATTCAAGTTTAAGTGGACTCAAACTGTGGATTTGGCTCAGTGCCTTCAAGTTTCTTTGAAATAATTTCATATGACTTACCTTTAGTTCCATCCATGATTCCAGAAAGAAAAAAATACAGTGATCGCATTCCCATTTGCTGCAGTAACTCATAACCATGATATAAACTAATGCAGATGGCAAACTCTCCTTCAACAACGCCTTGCTGAAGTCCCTGGAAGAAACATGTCAAATCGAACCAGAGAAGAGATGACAATTCCCACTCCAGGCCATTGTCACTGTAACACAATAAGGCTCACATGACCAGAGTAACCATGTACACTGGTTATAACTTGACAGTTCTACTGGGTGTCACATGACAGGGTGTGGCTATGTACGTATCATGTAGTTTCCATATAAAGCCCATTCCTTTAAAAAAGGAATCAACAGGAAACTAGTATATTTGCAATATATAAGTCAGCTCATGTGTCCTTTCAAAGGCATTACTAATTATCTCCCATAGGTCAAGCACTGAAGCAAATATAGGAGTTATGATGGAAATGGAAAATAGTTGGATAGATTTGGTCTCATGAAGGACAAATACTTGTTAATTTCTCTCTCTCTCTCTCTCTCTCTCTGTGTGTGTGTTGTGTGTGTGTGTATGTGTGTACCACAGGGTCTTGCTATATGGCCTCAATCTGGCCTGAACTCAGCATATAGCCCAGTCTGGCTTCAAGAGGCACATCCGCAAGACAGCTTTAAAAGCTCACCAAGTCAGACTTTCACTTTCCAGTATTTGAAAGATACTATTTCCTTCTTTCCTGCCCTTCTTTGCTTTCTTCCTTCCACGGATCTAGTTTGTTCGTTTGAGATAGGGCTCCCCAAATGCAGCCTAGGCTCTCGTTTAACCCAGCTATCTTCCTGCCTCAACCTACTCAATGCTGAAATTATAGGCATCAATCACCATACCCAACTTAAATCCACTTTCTCCCCCTAGTTTCTTGCCACAACACTGCAAATGAGTGCCATGTGGCTACACATGAATGACCTCCAACCCCTGTCTCAGCCACATTAGTGGCTGTCCTCTTTCAATTGCCCCCGGCCTGCTGGTGCAGATCACTCTCAGTTTAAAGGACTCAGAACCTGTCTGTACGGTGAACATCTCTTCTGACTTTGGACAGAGTTTGACAGAAATTTTTCCATCCATCCACTATTTTTCTACTACAACTAAACAAGTAGTTTGTGGCTCATCAGGTAAAGGTGCCTGGCATCTAGCCTAGTGACCTGAGTTCAATCCCTAAACCCACATGGTAGGGAAAACTTCCTCTTACCTCTGTACGCATGCTGCGGCATACACATGCCTACATAGATATACCCACGTGGGCACACACACAAGCAATGAAACAAATATAATCAATCTTTCTTTCTTTCTTTCTTTGCTTCTTTCTTTCAAGTTTGCTAGAACATAAACTTGACTTCTGACTTCTGGTGTCAAGAGCTGGACTAAATGTTGTGGCTTTAAATTTTAGTCAGAAATAGACTACAAGACTATTTGTTAAAAGCTAAAACATGGGCTGGAGAGATGGCTCAGTGGTTAAGAGCACTGATTGCTCTTTCGGAGGTCATGAGTTCAAATCCCAGCAACCACATGGTGGTTCACAACCATCCGTAATGAGAAACAAATGAAAAATCTTTTTGGGCCAGAGTGAGTGGGGCCTGGAGCAAGAGGGAGAAGGGAAGGGGGGGGGAGCTAAAACATAGGTTGGGAGATAGCTCAGCTCTAGCTACACAAATCTGACGGCTCAAGCTTGATCCCCTGAACCCACATAAAAGCACAGATACCAGCTTGGCATGGTGGTGCACGCCTTTAATCTTAGCAGAGGCAGGTGGATCTATGTGAGGTCAAGGCTAGCCTTGACTACATTCAGAGTTTAGGGCCAGCCAGGGCTACATAATTGAGGCCCTGCCTCAAAAACCAGACAGACAACCAGGATGTGATATGGCACATCTGTATTCCCAGCACCCCTATGGCAAAATGGGAGGCAAAGGCTGGACCAGCTAGCCTGGAGTATGCGCGGAAGCACCACAGACAACAGGACTCTACCTCAACAGGGAGGATGGTGGGAATGACCAGGGCACATGGGCCCAAACTCAACATACGTAACATAAATCAACTAAACATAAACTATATCATCCCTAATTACTTTCTAAAACATTTTTAATGCATTTATCGTGTGTGTGCATGTGTGCGTGCGTGTGTGGACAACTCTCCTTGCATCACACAGCCTCCATGGCTAAACTCTGGTCATGAGGTTAGGTGACAAGTACTTTGACTGCTCTGTCTCCCGCTACTCCTTTTGTTTGATACTCGGTCCATTTAGTTAAATACAACAAAATGTATTTAAAAATACATACCACAATATTTGGGGATGGGTTTTTTCTAAATTGATCTCTTGCCAGGATTATCTGGTATTTTGTTAGATTGGGAATGTCTCTTTTCATCAATACATTTCTCTGAATCAAAGAACTGGCAAATGTTTCCAAAATCTGCAAATTTAAAAGAAATGTAGTTCAAGTTTACCCTTAAGTCCTTTTTCAAATACAATGATTTTATCATATATTTATATGTGTGTTATATTAAAAGTTCTATATTTAATAAACTATAGTATAAAATTAATTTTTATACACAAGACATCAAAATTCCAAAGCATTGGCATTTGTATCCAGATACCACCCACCCAAGAGTGAGCAGAAACATCAATTCAACTACAATTCAAGACCAGATCTACCTTTTTTTTTTTTTTTTAAAGATTTATTTGTTTCTGTTATGTATATGAGTACACCACTGCTCTCTTCAGACACACCAGAGGAGGGCATCAGACCCCATTACAGATGGTTGTGAGCCACCATGTGGTTGCCTGGAATTGAACTCAGGACCTCTGGAAGAGCAGTCGGTGCTCTTGACCGCTGAGCCATCTCTCCAGCCCCAGATCTACTTCTTTTCATTCTTTTTCAGCACTTAGGGTTAAACCCAAAGTCTGGCACAAGAAAGGTACAAGCAAATGCTCTCTCACTGAACAACAGCCCGACCCTATTTCTTTCTTTTCTTTTTTCTTCTTTCCCTCCCTTTCTCTTTCCCTCCCTCCCTTCCCACCTTCCTCCCCACTTCTTAGGCAGAAGCTCACTATGTAGTCCTGGCTTGCCACAATAATATCATGTAAACCAAGCTGGAACTCACAGAGATCCACCTGCCTCTGTCTCCGAAGCTGGGAATAAAGGTCTGTGTGACCAAGCCTGGTACTAGCTTCTTTCTAAATCAGGACAAGCCCAAACTTGAGGAAAGGGAAACTTCACTCCTTCTCTCAGTGGGCTAAGTATGGGGGGAGGCGGGTGGGGGGGGAGAATGGAAACCATTCTTAATCAGTGAGCATGAAAATTTGAAAACACATGCTTCTTCTCTTACGAGACTACATATAAAGGACAGACAGAATGGCCTTGAAAATAAAACACTAGCAGTTTCTCAGTAGCTGCAATACTGGCATTTGGTGACTAGGCCAGGGAATCCCTTGTTGCCTATGTTGTACACTGCAGGATGTCAGTCACTCCCTGGCTTCTACACAATAGGAGCAGTAGTAACTCCACACCAGGCCCCCCCTTCCTCCCGGATCTCCTGCTCCCAGTTAAAACAACAACAAAGTGTCAGGACACTGCCATCACCTGATGGGGAAAGTCAGTTCTGTTCAAGAGCTGTATTATAAGAATATTCTAAAGAAACTACTGCCAGCACCCAAGAGGCAGGAGCAGGCAGATCTTGGTAAGTCCAAGGCCAGCCTGGTCTACATAGCCAGTTCTAGGATAGCCAGAGAGACCGTGTCTCAAAAAAGAAGAGAAACTTCTGGCTGAATTATGTATGTTCACTTTGTGAAAACTCAGAGCTACCAGCTGGTTGTACAATACAAACTGGCCATCTTTAAAGGGCACTGTACAGATTGAGCAGGATGTGGAATACACATAGGTACTCATTCACACACACTCACCAGGAACGTCTCCACATTCCTTGTAGAAGGCAAAGAGGTCATGTGCACACAGATATGCACTGGAGGAGCCTGGAAAAGCTAAACACACAGCTGTTCTTTCTAAAGGGAGAGGATATTAGCCTGTTCTCCCGAAATGCTGGGGGGAAATGCAGTTTATAACCTGGTGCTCTCTGCTATCGGATGAGCTAGTCTCCACCTGTGTCTCCCTGAATTTATGCTTTCCTTATCCCAGACCTTTCCCCTAAAGCCTTGAGTATTACTTCTAGGCCATAAAACCCATTCTTGTGAGAGATGTCACTTGTACTTTACAACAGTCTAAGTGACTTTTATGTTACCTTAGAGCCAGGGCAAATCCTGACTCTTATGGGTATTATGGGTTATGTTTACCTCAGTCATTCTCCCTAGACTCTTTTTTTTTTTTTGTGGTTTTTTTCGAGACAGGGTTTCTCTGTGTAGCCCTGGCTGTCCTGGAACTCACTTTGTACACCAGGCTGGCCTCGAACACAGAAATCCACCTGCCTCTGCCTCCCAAGTGCTGGGATTAAAGGCGTGCGCCACCACTGCCTGGCCTCCCTAGACTCTTATCTTGAACACTGTTTCTAAGACAACCAGAGCCCATATGGATGAAGCCATATGTAGTTTGTAAACATGTCTTAACCTTTGTTGTACTCATGGGCCCAAGTGAATTGTTATGTGAAAACTTGTTTTCACAATTTTGCTGTACTTAAATATGGCAAAAATAAACGAGCTGATGTCAGACTCCTGAAGTACTGGCCAAACACCAGTCAATAAAATTGGACTTCTTCCTTCACCCAGGTGTTTCCCTGTGGAGGTGTAAAGTTTACAGGGAAACCGCCAACAATTCCTGTAATTTTTATACTCAAGGATGGGCAAGGGGTTCACAAGTTCGAGTGTCCAGCCTAGGCTACATGGAAGAATAAAAATAAAGTCCAGAGTCATATAGATATATGTTCATTAGGTAAAGAGCCAATCCCAGCACCACCACAGCCAGCTTAAGGCTATTAATTTATTTCATGAATGGCCCATTTTTGTAAACAAAAAATGGTTTAGTGCATATGAAAATAAGGCTGATTGACCCCCAAAGTTTGAATTTCAGAGATATTTTTCAACTTTATTATGAAGTGAAATGCTGCATATATACTCTACTATATGAATACAGTGTAAACTTTACTACACTCTAACTGAGATAATTCCATTACCAGCTTGTTTATCAGAGCCCCACACACATGAGAATAGCTTACCTGAATATATGTCTTTTGAATGGCTCCTAGTTCTTCCCCAAGGGGAACAACAAGCTTCTCAACTCTTCTTTCATGAGAATAAGGCAAAATATCCGGAGAATCTTCTGAACGAAGCTCTATCTTCCCAATGAGTAGGTTAGTAATCACCTGTTGCACAGCCTACACAGAACCAGTGAGGTAATAGTTAGACAGCACGCTCAATTATAAGTCTGTAGCTTGACTGAGCCTTATGACAAGACCCTGCATCAAAAACATAATGATACATTAATAAATTAATATATGATGTAATACCTTTCTGAGGTAAATTTCCTTCACTTAAAACATATAGTGGGACTCCACTATATCTCCATCACCTTTGTATACCCAAGACTTAGCATAGGACAAATGCACCCGCTATACTTACTGTATGAAGTCCGTGGATCTAAGTACCACATCTACAACATTTCATAAAATTAAGGCTTTCAGCTGGGTGGTGGCAGTGGCAGCAGCACACACCTTTAATCCCTGCACTCAGTAGGCAGAGGTAGGTGGATCTCTTGAGTTCAAGGCCAGCCTGGTCTACAGAGAGAATTCTAGGACAACCAGGACTACATAGAGAATCCATGTCTTGAAAAACCAAAACCAATCAATCAACTAAATAAATAAATAAAATTAAGGTTTTCATTTATTATTATCTATTTAATAGAGTCAGGGTCTTATTGTGTAGCTCTGGCCGGCCTGGAAATTACTACATAGACCAGATTGACCTCAGACTCACAGAGATCTGCTTGCCTCTGCTTCCTCAGTGTTGGAACTAAAGGCATGTACAAAAATATAGAAAAAAAAGTATTTTTTATATTTCATTCACTCAAAAATTTTCTTGTTGTTGCTCCCTATTTATTTATTTATTTATTTATTTATTTATTTATTTATTTATTTATTTAGAGACAGTCTCAGTTTAGCTAGGTTGGCCTAGATCTCACTGTGTAACCCAGCGTGGCCTCAAACTAGAGGCAATGTTCTTGCACTAGGCTTGTAAGTGCTGGGATCACAATTGTGAGCTACCATACCACCTCAACAAATACCTGGGTAAATTCCATAGATCAGGCACTCAGTTAGTAATAAACTATTGTAAAATGGGCTTAACTACTGTGTGCATGAATTTTATACTTTAGTTGGTGAAGAAAGATTAATAAATAAGTTTTAAAAAAGGCAGATTATAGTGAATTTTAAATTAACAAGAGGACTGGAAAGATGAGTCAGTGGTTAAGAGTGCGTGCTAGGAAAGCATGAAGACTTCCATCTGGGTCTAAGTAAAGGTTACTTTAAAAACTAAGAAGCTGGGTGTGACTATACGGACGTTATTACAACCCAGTGCCGTGAGGGCAAAGACAGGGAAACCAGAGGAGTTCTAGGGCTGGATGGCTACCAGTCTACCTCTAGGTTAAGTAGCAAGCCTTGTATCAAAGGAGGCGGGTAATAGAGCTAGATGCCTGCTACTCTCCCGTGGGCTCTGTGAGCACAGGCAGGAACACCACATACGCACAGTGCACACACACAAATAATAAAAAGCAAAGTTAGCGTGACAAGGAAAGCTGGCTTTTGATAATTTAGTTAAAATAGATCTGTTTTTAAAGGGGATATTTAAGCAATAATTTAACAGCTGACAGAAAAATTAAGCACACTTAAATATGAATAAAGAGGAGACGAAGAGATGCAATTTCTACTTGTCGTGAAGACTATGTATGAAGTATGGAATTACCAAGGAATAAACACAGGAAGATTATGCACAAAGCTTGCAGTGTGTCAGAGGTAAAACAGCCTTAGATAACATCAGCAGACGAAGACCACACTACTAAGAAACCAGGATGCTGTGCAATAAAATTCAGAATCTGACTTGGGGGTCAGGGTACTGCTTTAAGTAGCAGACTACATGCACAGCATGAAACCCAGGTTCAATTACTTGTACTAAGTGGGGAAAAGTCTGCATTTTTTACTACTGCCCAAAGATACCTAGAGAAATGGTTGATTCCGTGGTCAGAGCAGAAAAAAAACACTATTTTATCATACCAGGGAGTTAAGAAATGCCTTTAAAAAGTAACAGGTGGTGTGTTACGTGGTGTGGTGTGGTGGTACACGACTAACGGGAGCCATTTCAAAATGTTCCCAATGGGCAAAGCTAGGACAACTGGAAACAAAATATGCCTGAGTTAGTCCACAGAAAACCAGTGACCATACACTAGTGCACATGAACATAAATAAGTAGGGTTTTGAGAGAACACATGTCTTCATTGCAGAGGTCACACTGCAAATGCCAACTTGGACTAGGAATACTTTGCATTGGTAGAGTACTAGCCCTAGCAGGCATGACAACTTGGGTTCAGCCCCAGCCCAACATTCCTTTGGCCTGGTGACTGCATGTCTATAGGCCCAGGATTCAGGAAGTGGAGGCAGGAGGATCAAGAGTTCAAGGTTACCTTCAGTTACATAGTGAGTTCAAGGCCACCCTGATCTACATAAGGCCCTTTCTCAAAAACTAAAAAACTAAGTAAAAGGAACTAGGGACAGGAAGGAAGAAATGACATAGCTGCAAATGATAAAGAAACTACGGCAGCAGCTAGAACTGTAACGAGTGCAGAAGGAGGTCGTGTGCATGCTTTTAGTGAATCTCCTCCACAAGGTAAGAAAGCGAAGTTTATAGGGCAGAAGACCACAACTACCACTTTAACCAATTCAGTCAATAGCATGCATCCCTTGCTAGGCTGTGCTGAGACAGGCTCTACTTCATTTCTAGAACATCACAAAAGCACCAGATAAACCCAAACTTAGTGATATTCTACAAAACAGCTCATGCCTACTCTTCAAAAGCATACAGTCAGGGCTAGAGAGATGGATCAGCAGTTACGAGCACTAGCTGCTCTTTGAGAAGACTGGGGTTCAAGTCCCAGCACCCACATGGCAGCTTACAACTGGATGTAACTCCTGTCCCAGGGGATCGGACATCCTCACAGAAATACTAACTATTTTTTAAAAAGTATACAGTCTTGGGAAACAAGACCGAGCAATCACCACACCCTGGACGGGAGTGAGGAGACATTGTGTCTAACCACAGAGTAGAATCCGAGACCACAGTGCAGAGTTCAAAAACCATGGGCGTGGGGTGTGTAGGGACGGGCACACTGGAAAAAGTCAGTAAGACCTGCAGAGGAAGTATTAGTTTGTCCTTTTAATAGAGGTTTAAATTTATAGTTATATCAATACTAATACCAGGAAAAGAAAGGTGAAAGTCGTATAAACATTTTAATCTTCTACAAGTTATCTTGATGGCAAAAATAGTGGAAAATAAAGCTTAAAAACAAACAAGCCGCCAGGCAGTGGTGGCGCAGGCCTTTAATCCCAGCACTTGGGAGGCAGAGGCAGGTGGATTTCTGAGTTCGAGGCCAGCCTGGTCTACAAAGTGAGTTCCAGGACAGCCAGGGCTACACAGAGAAACCCTGTCTCGAAAAACCAAAACCAAACAAACAAGTGAACAGTCAAACAAAAATACATAGCTAGGCCTGTAAGATGGCACAGGCTTACAACCTGAGGTGCTCAGGAGGGCAAAGCGAGGATCAGGCCTGCCTAAAGAGAAAGTGGCTCATTAAATACTAAAAAGAGGCTTGGAGCTCAGAAAAGCACAAACATAGCATGTTTAAGGCTCTGGGTTCAAGGTCCAGGCCAGCAGCTGTCGTTGGGGCTCAGGTCTGCAGTCATAAGCAAGCTGGAGGCTGAGGTAGGATGATCCTTGAACAAGGAGTTGAAGACTTGCCTGGCAAGGTGACCAAGTGTCCAAACAGGAAAGAGAAGGAGGGAGTGGGGAGAACAAGAGGGAGGGGCAGATGCTCCTACGGTAAAGAAACTTCTGCTGTTTGTACAGATGCCACAGTCCTCAAGCCACACCACGTAAACACTACACTGGAAAGCTGATCTGGTCCCACATAAAAATCTGTATTTTCTTTCACATAATAAATAGAAAGTCATGGTACTTACCTTGATATCACTACCTGGTGTGGCACTAAGAGCCAAGATTCGAAAGTGATTGGTGTATTTGACCAGTTCCCTTACAACCTTTAAAAAGAAAAAAAGACTTTAATTTCATCTGCTCAATGTGAAAATAATAGTGGTTCAATTAAACAAGGCATTATGTCTGGTCTACTACAGTTATTCCTTCACTGATACACTGATAGTCTGGTGTATTAAACTACCACCAATCATTTTATCCTATAAACAAATGATTTAGATTTAATGATACTGAAGCTGAATCTCAACTAATGCTCAAACATATTATTTAAGGTATTTTTCTTAAAGATTTATTTAAGTAAATGAGTATGTATTTGTATGTACACCTGCATGCCAGAAGAGGGCATCAGATCCCAGGATATATGGTTGTGAGCCACTGTGGTTTCTGGGAATTGAACTCTAGACCTCTGGAAGAGCAGACAATGCTCTTAACTGCTGAGCCATCTCTCCAGCCCCATTTAAGATTTTTTTTTAAAGATGCTAGACACCACATATAAAGGCATACGATTATACACAAGCCAGACCTTAGCAGAATTACTCAAATTAAGAACAAATGAAACTGGACATGGTGGGGTACACCAGTAGTAATCATAGCACTCAGGAGGCTAAGATAGCAGAATAGCTAAAAATCAAGATGAGCCTGGGCTACATGAGTTCTAGGCCAGCCTGGGCTATAGAGTGAGGAACAGAAAGAGGAGGGAAAACCATTACTGATAATGTCCGAGGACATAACTTAGTGGGAAAGTGCTTGCCTAGCATGTACACAGAAGGTCCTAGGGGCCCCCAGCACTGCAGAAACAAAGTCTCATCCAAGATGAAATATCCTCAATAACCGTTGTGTCTCAGTGTTTAGTTCACTTTTTGTTGCTCTGATGAAACACTTAACTAAAAGCAACTTTGGGGAGGAAAGGGTTTAACTTCATCTTACAAGTTACAGTTGATGGGTGAAGTGCGGGAAGTCAGAGCCGGCCCTGAAGCAAAGACCACGGAGGATTGCGGCTTGCCCACGAGCAAGGCCAGCCACCCCACAATAATTGTTAATCAAGAAGGTGACCCACAGACATATCCTTAGGCCCATCGATGGAAACAGTTCCTTAGTTGAGGCTCCCTCTTCCAACTTTGTGTCAAGTTGATAAAAACTACCCAGAGAGTGCTAGGGGCGATATCCGTGGATACTGCAGAAGGACAAAAAGCAAATGTATGGCCAAGTAGAAGACAGAGGCCGTGGCTCTCAGCCTTCCCCACATTGCCACCCTTAATACAGCTCCTCAGGTTATGAACCAACATGAATCATTTTTGTTGCTACTTTGGGATGTAAATATCTGATATGCGACCCCTATGAGAGGGTCATTCAACTCCCTCAAAGAGGTCTCAAACTCAAAGGGTTCGAGAACCACTGGTGTAAAAAAAAAACAAACAAACAAAACTTTTTTTTTTGGATTGGTGCTTTAAAGAACTCCTTTTTAGGATGAATGTGGTGGGAGCCTGCAACCTCAGATCTCAGGAAACTGAGGATTACAGCAAGTTCAAGGAGAGTCTGGACCACATAATCAAGACCTTATCTCTAAATAAGCAAATAATAACAAAAAAAAGTAAATAAAAGTTATTTGGGGTGGGGAATGAAGTTCAGTAGTAGGCTGTCTATCCAGTAGGCTGAGAGGTCTGAGTTTCATCCCTAGTACTTCAAGTAAAAAAGAAATCATTGTATGAGAATGGGGATTCAAAGTGTTCTCTCAGACAATGAAGACATCTGGGGCCAAGTAACCATCTGTGTTACATCTGCCCAGTACATGTATGTCTACCAAACTATCATACATGGGAAGTGAGCTGGTCGTTGCTGACAGAGATACTACCAGCACTTGGAAGACTGGGGGAAGGGACTGCCCACAGTTTAAGGCCAGCCAGGTGCCTTTAATCCCAGCACTTGGGAGGCAGAGGCAGGCAGGATCTCTGAGTCTGAGGCCAGCCAAGGCTACACAGAGTTTCAGGACAGCCAGGGCTACACAGAGAAACCTTGTCACTATTCCTGCCACCACTACTACCACCACCCCTCCAAAAAAAAAAAAAAGAAGGTTAAGGCCAGCCTGGGCTATACAGTGCTTGTATACCCATTGTCACTTGTATCTAGAATGATTCTAGGATTCAAGGCCGTTTATTACTACTTATGTCAATTCATGTTCTATTGCATTTATTATTAAAAGTATAAGACTTAGAATTTTTGCAAAAAAAGATTGTGATTTTCCACTGAGGAGCCTGTATCCCGCACTTGGGTATGTCTCACTTTCTGAGACTTTTCTAAGAGAAGCCTACCCAAGCTCTCATGTATGTCTTACTTCTTCTTAATGCCTTCTTTTAAACCTTGTACTGAAGCCTATATTAAAATATCCTTATTATATCCCAACCTTGCTTTAAAAAAATCATGTAATGCCTAGACACCTTTTGACAATGAAATGAATTGAATAGAAGCTAGAATAAAAAGTTTAAACTATCTCTCAGGATGGGTGTAGTGGTAAGTGATGTATTCCAGCGCTGGGGAAGAGGAGAGGCAGGATGATAAGTAGTTCCAGGTCAGCTTTGGCTTCAAAGTAAGTTCAAGTCAGCTCTGGCTCAAATAATAAACAAATAAACAAACAAAAAGAAATAAGAATTAAATATTTTTCCCAAATGTAAATTTCAATACAATCTGTATTAATCTAGAAAGATTTAAAAAATGAAATAAAAATATTCCCTAGATACAGCTAAAATGATAATGGTAAGAAATTTAATTCTCACCAGGCATGGTGGTACATGCCTTTAGTCCCAGCACTCAAGAGGTAAAGTTAGGCAGATCTCTGAGTTCAAGGCCAGCCTGGTATACAAAGTGAATTCCAGGACAGCCAGAGCTACACAGAGAAACCCCATCAAGAAAAACTAAAATAAAAATAAATAAATGGTAATTCTCCCTAGAATAATACAGAGTAATACAGGGACAATATATCTTATCTCCACAGAATATACAAACTCAGAAACTGGCAGTAAAATCACATCTCTTTTTCTTTCTCTTGTATTCCTAGTCTGCATCCTCTATCCTAATCACTTGTGGTAAGATGGCCAGCTTTAGCTCCTATCTGTTTTCTATACAACACAGTAACTATACAAGCCTATACTCAAGAGTTCAAAATCCCAACGAGCTCTATCCTCCATACTGCCTACTGTAGAATGGATAGTATACATCTCCAGTCACTGGCTATGATACACCTATAACACTAGAGGCTGAGTCAGGACATTCCAAGTCAGAGGCCAACCTGGACTCACAGGGAGACCCTATCTAGACAGTAACACTAGCACAGCTACCTGGACGAATTTAAAAGGCTACTTTGGCTGAAGAGACAGCCCAGCAGTTAAGGGTGCACACTGCTCTTTCAGAGAGCCTAAGTTCTGCCCCAACTCCCATGCTGGCACCTAGAACTCCAGCGATATGACATTCTGGACTCTGAAGGCACCTTCAGTCACAGGTGCACAGGCCTACCTACTTACATGCATATATACACAGCTAAAAGTAAATAAAAACAATATGAAAAAAAATGCCTGTATGACAAGTACTGAGGTGGAAGAGATGAGGGTACACTGGCTTCATAGAAGAGGGGAAGAGAGGGACAATTCTGCTTAGTGTAAGGGATGGATGACTTCTACGACCAAACCAAACTGCCTCTACGAAGCATGCTGGGATTAAAGGCGTGTCCCACCAGTGCTCAGCTGAGAGGCAAATTCTTAAAGCTGGAAATTCCTTATTGGGAAGGAAGCCAAGAAACAGGACCCACATCTGACATTAATGGCCTTGCTAAAGTTAAGAAGGTAGCAGAGAGCTGGGTGCCATTAGTTCTAGCAGAGTCCTGCAGAGCTCTGGGAGTTCAAGGCCAGCCTGGTCTACATAGTGAATTCCAGGCCAGCAAAGCTAAAGGGATGCTGTCTCATAAAAGAAAAAAGAGGCCTGGCAGTGGTGGCGCACGCCTTTAATCCCAGCACTTGGGAGGCAGAGGCAGGTGGATTTCTGAGTTCGAGGCCAGTCTGGTCTACAGAGTGAGTTCCAGGACAGCCAGGGCTACACAGAGAAACCCTGTCTTGAAAAACCAAAAAATAAATAAAGAAAGAAAAGAAAAGAGAGAAAGAAAGAAAGAAAGAAAGAAAGAAAGAAAGAAAGAAAGAGAGAAGGAAGTAGAGAGGGAGGGAGAAGGAGGGAGGGAAGAAAGAAAAAGAGAAAAGAAAAGGGGAAAGAGCAGCAAACACAGAGTGGAATGGAGAAGGGAGTGGATTTCCCATCACCCCCCATTCTGACAGAGTTAATGCAAGGCTTTTATATAACATAGCAATATTCCCCATCACTGAGACTTACTCCCCAAATGCCCTTTAACAATACACGCATCCTCTACAAAACAGCACTTGACAAAATGATTACCTGGCAGTAAGCGTAGTTCCCAAGAGCCTTATGAGCTTCATCAACCACAAGACACTTTACATGGGCAGCAGGGACAGCCCCTCTAGTTAGGTCATTCACCATGACCTGGGGTGTGAGAAAAAGAACCCTCCTGCTGGACCATATCTCCTTCCTGTTGACAGCGTTAGTTGAACCTGTGAATAAAAGTGACAGTGGAGCAGGGTGTGGTGGCAGTCCCCTGTAACCCCAGGACTCTGGAGCTTGAGGTAGGACAACTCTAAGTTCAAGGCTAGTTTGTTCTATGTATGGAATTAAAGGCATACAGCAAGACCGTTTCTCAAAACAAAACAGAAGAAACACACAGCAGAACAGTGAACATTCAGAAACTTCAAACCATCATCTATAGACTATAAATAGTCTGGCCTATTTTCTTAATACATTCATGCTCTCCTACTTAAAGGGAGAACAATTGGACAATGGTCATGCTACACCTTGGAACTCTGATGCAAACCAAGGGTCAAAGCCGACTGTTATCTAAGACTTGTCTTTAGATAATTCCTACAGAGAAACCCTGTTTCGAAAAACCAAAAAAAAAAAAAAAAAAGGATCTGAGGAGAAGCAAACTCTTCAACGGGGAAATCCTTCTTGGGAAGGATAACAAGACATATGTTTTGCATCCACCCACACGCAAATGTTTCAAAACACTGGCAATTTACAAGATACCGCTGAAGGTAACTAGAGAAAGTCTATGCATCAGACTGGGCTTTGCTACCGATGTTTTATGGGAAAGAATGTAAGATGAACACATCTGCACTGAGGAATTCTGCCTTTATAGTTATTTCCACAAGAGCCGGCCTTTCTCCGGGAGCCAAGTTATTCTCAAATACCTGTCATTTCAGCCATGTGAGACTGTGGAATACCCATCACGTGGAAGCAGGCTTCCATCTGCTGTGTCACTAGGGGCTTCGTGGGTGCCATGAAAACCACCTTGCCAGAAGGGAACCAGCGGTAGAAATTATACATGACTACGGCGGCAATGAAGGTCTTCCCCAACCCGGTGGGCAGGCACACCAGGGTGTTGCAGAAGAGCGCGGTCCGGGAGATGTCCAGCTGGTAGTCACGCACGGGGCAATTGGTGGGGTAGATCCACAGGGCGCCCGCGGCCGCGCAGAAGTCGCCATCCCCAGGATCCAGCTGCCGCTCGGCCTCGTACGCCGCCACCAGCAGCACCTCGTCGTCGTCCTCCTCCGGCAGCGCCTCCGCCACCGCGGGCGAGCGCGGCTGGCCGCAGCCTGGAGCGCCGGCGCCTCGCACGAGGCTCGGGCCCCACGTCTGGAAGAGCGTTCTCTGCTGTCCGCTCATGGTTCCCACCAGCAGCGGGGCTCCGCTGAAGAACCCGCCCGGATGGCAGCGCAACCGCCGCGGCTCGGACGCCCATTAGTCTCCCGCCAGCGACAGGGTGGAACTGGGGGTAGGGGGTGGAGTGCGGGACTGGCCGCAGCCTGTCGGGTTGAAGAACCCGCCGCCGATTTTGCGGCCGGAAGATGATTGGTTGCTATTCCGGAAACCAACTGAAACGCATGCGTGTTGCGCAAAGTTGGGCGGGTGTCTGGATCAAGTCGTCTGCAAGTTTTAGTTTGGTTTGGTTTTCGTTATGTTATCCTTCCCTCTCCCGAGAGGGTTTAAATGCAATCTCAAATCTGGCGTGGTGGCTCTGTCCTGAGGTGGAGTCTGGAGAATCAGGAGGTCTAGGTCATCCTTGGCTACCAGAGTTTCCAGGCCAAGAGTAACATAAGTAAATAGAATGTAGTTTTTGCTCTGCTTCAAGGGAGGTGTCACTGCTAACATGATACCACATACAATGTTAAGATACACAGTTGTGATCCGATGGCAAGCATTCACTCATCATTTGTGACCGTAACATAACTGAATATTTAAACCTGAAGATGAGAGTAAAAGCAAAAGTAAAGCAGAGTTAAATGATATTTTTCTCCATTTATGCTGAGAAAATGCAGTCTTGTGTTACAAATGGCAATTTTAATATCTTACCTGTCTAAAGAAGGTGAATATGCTCTGGCCCTGTATTCATTGAGAAACTAAAACAAGTAAATTTTGTCATGGGATTTCTTTTTCTGGTTTCCTCCGTATGTTTTTGTTTCACACAGGATCTTGCTCTGAGGCCCACACTGGCCTGGAACTCAATATGTAGACCAAAAATCGTTTTGAGCTGGCCAGTGTCCTACCTCAGCTTGTATGGGGCTATACAGGCTCCTATGTGCTACAAGTATACACTTCGTATCTTAACTCACATAATAATTACAGATTTAGAGCACTAAACGTTCTTGCCAGGTTCTGTTAGTCATAGGTTTCTGCTTTTAGACTTGGGTACCACTACAAATTTGGTAAATATCTATTCCCTCAGTTACTGAAGCAAAGTACAAACACACGTAGCTCCTGCTGTATGCCACCCTCACTATCGGAAAGAGGTATTCTAAGTGCAGCTTAATTACATTGTTTTACTCAAGTTTCTAAACTTGTAGGCAAAGCTCTATCGGGGGGAGGTTTGCATTTAGTTTTGTGTAAATTGTTTTGATGTTCAAGGACTAAGCCAATTCAGATAAGATTAGAGTAGAACTAGATAAAATGAGACGGAAAACCCGAATGCTGTTATTTTCCTTAAACGGTTTACAATCTGTACTTTTAAAGACATAGTAGGCGGCAAATAATAAACAAGTGGGGATGATGACTGCCCAAAGAATGCCTCAGAAGCATCAAAATAAGATTTCACATCGCCGGGCAGTAGTGGCACACGCCTTTAATCCCAGCACTTGGGAGGCAGAGGCAGGTGGATTTCTAAATTCGAGGCCAGCCTGGTCTACAGAGTGAGTTCCAGGACAGCCAGGGCTACACAGAGAAACCTTGTCTTGAAAAAAACCAACCAACCAACCAACCAAACATTTCACATCGCCGGGCAGTGGTGGCGCACGCCTTTAATCGCAGCACTTGGGAGGCAGAGGCAGGTGGATTTCTGAGTTCGAGGTCAGCCTGGTCTACAGAGTGAGTTCCAGGACAGCCAGGGCTACACCACAGAGAAACCCTATCTCGAAAAACCAAAACCAAAAAAGATTTCACATCATCACTGCATTCAGCTGGCGAAGCGGCCTCCCCAGATTTTCATTCTATTCAATAAGGCCCTCACAGCCCAGCCTTGACATCACCCTAGCCCAAGTCCCAATCCGGTTTAGGACCATGGCCGCCCCGCCCCTGAGTTTCCCGCAGGCCCCATGGGGACAGAAAATGGACAGAAGCTCCATTTTCCAAACTCAACGAAGCAGAAACGCCGTCCCCTTCAGCGCGGCGCATGCCCAGGCCACGCTTCAGAGGCGGGGCTTCGTAGAAAGCGTGGGCGGACTCAGAAAGGCGGAGGCCCCACCCTTAGAGCGTGGCGTAATCCTGGGCCACGCCATGAGGGCGGGGCAGCTCCGGACTGAGGCGGGCTGGCTCAGTGAAGCGGTGGCAGCGGGGGAAGATGGCGGCGGCTGTTCCGCAGCGTGCGTGGACCGTGGAGCAGCTGCGCAGCGAGCAGCTGCCCAAGAAGGACATTATCAAGTTTCTGCAGGATCACGGTTCAGATTCGGTACCAAAGGCATCTGGGCGGCCGGGCCGGGGCATCCCGGGGCAGCTTCACCCCCCCGGAGATGCCTTACATACCGGATTCCTCGGTGCCCCCGCCCTCGTCTTCTGTGGCCGGTGCTGGCCAGGCCCGAGCGCCCCGCGAGAGCTCCCACTCTCACGCTCCTTGGGCCGCCCCAGATTCTGCTGGGATCGGCCCTTGTTTCCTGGGGCAGGCCAAGGACCTGCGGTCGTAGATTTAAATCTCAGATGGAATCTGTGAGGGCCGAGGACCTGAGAAAAAGGAACCTGAAATGTTGGCGTCTGAGGCGGGGGCGAGGAATCGGGAGTGCATGCTTCCCGGGTGCTGGCCTCTGGGAAATGGGAGGGGTGTACAGATGTGAGGGAGCCTCGTGTGCATCTTGTTTGTCTTACCTATGTACTAAATACCGAACTATAATCTGTGGTTTTCAAAAACCCATATATTACTGCTTTAACTTTTTTTTTGTTAAAAAATCTTTTACAAAATACCTTCGAGAAATTAAATGCGTATAGTCTTCTATGATTATAAGCACGCAGATTTGAAAAATTCTAGTTGTATAATGCAGTTTTCAGCCTTGCCTGCATCTTAGCCACCCATTTTGTAGTCACGTGTTATTTTGTTAGACTTGACTTTTTGTCCTTCAGCAAAGGGTTATTCATTCCGCCCCCTTCCCCACCCTGACTCCTTAATGGTTTTTGGAGGCAATGTCTCACATAGCCCAGACTGGCCTCAAACTCAGATGTCCTTAACTTCACCTAGCAAGTGCTAGGGATTACTGCCCTGCGCCATCACATCATGTTCCGGGCCTTAGTTAAATTGTTGAATGGTGGTACACGTTGTGCATCTATCTACCATTTTAGAATAGAAGGTGCAGCCCAAATTAGGTTTTCCTACAGTTTTTCAGATTCTAAAATGTCAAGATAGCGAGTGGTGTGTGATTCCAAAATATGAAAATGCATTTAGTGGCAGACATTTAAGTGGGTATTTTCTAGTGTTCATTCACAAGCTCGTGCCTGTGTTTTTAAGAGTCCTGCCATTTGAGTTTAAAACGTTTCTGGGTTCTTTTGAAGAGATTGTATTTTCACTTTAGATGTTGGGAGATTCAAGAACTCTCACATTTATCCTGGCATCGGGATATGGCTCAGCCCAAGTTTATGTAGCATGTGTAGTAAGCTCGAGAACTGCGTTTGAGTGAATATACAAGGGAGAAGAGGCAAAGACCTTTGCAGATAGACCTGCATGCCATTTTACTGGATATTCTCTTGAGCCATTCTGATTTTCAGCAGTAGAGAGTTGGGCATTTAATACCTCAATACTATACTGCTTTAAGTGGTCTTTAAAAAGCTTATTTATCCTAATGTAGATTGTAAAGTTTTAATTTTATTTTTTCTTCTTCTAGACTCTTAGGCTCCACTCACCTGACTTGAACTATTTCAAGAGACTTGGAACATATAACAGTTTTGTAATAATTTCTGTTCCCCAGTGATCGTTCTCTTACCTAAATTAGTTGATGGTCATTTTTGTTAATCATAAAATATTAGATAGTTGTATTTTAAATGTTTTTCTGGACTCTTTCAAATAAATGACGAGAGTGCTGCAGTAGCTGATTACATCATATAGCCAACTTTCATCTTTCACCAGTCTTTTATCATCTAACATATTTTTTTATAGGAGTAGGGATGGTGGTAGGGCATTCCTTTTATCCCGGGGCAGGCAGATCTGCGTTCCAGGTCAGCCTAGACTACACAGTCAACCCTAGGCTGGCCAGGGTAAATACTGAGAGGGCAAGGAGAGAAAAAGCAAATGCGGAAAGATGCAGTGGGGACTAAAACAAAAAGCAGTTTACAGAACTCTTAGGTTCAGGAGACAGCTTGAGAAAATAGGAAAATTTGGAGGTCCGGAACTTCCAGATACAGTAAAGGAAGGAGACTGGAAGGGCTGGAGGAATGGCTCACAAGTCTGATGTTACAAGTTCGGATGCCCAGAACCACTCTGAGGCTGTAGGAGGGAGTACGTGCCTCCAGTCACAGTGTTGATGGGAAGTGGACACTAGAGAACCCTTGGACGCTCTTAGGCCAGTGAGCCTGTAAGAGAGAACCTGTCTCAGGCTGGAAAGCAAGGACCTCTGCATACGGAATTCTGACTTGAACATACCATGCATGCTTTTGGTGTGTCTATAGGCGCTCAAAAACACACAAGGGTGTTTAAATTTTCGTTTTCTTTTTTTAAACACAAAATTTTTAACCCTCACCAGATTTTAAGATGAACATACTATGAATTGATTATTGGTTTTTAAAAAAATTTTTATTGTTGCTTAACTTTTGCTTTTTGAGACAGTCTTGCTATGAGTATAAAGATGGCCCAGAGCTCCCCATCCTGGCTGAGTCTTGAAGGTGTTTTGTTATTTTACATTTATTTATATGGTGGCTTAATGTGTGTCAGCTTGAGTGCCATGACGTTTGTGGGGTTCAGAGATAACTTGTAAGATTCAGTTCTCTGTGGGTAGGTTCTGGGGATCAAATTCAACTTTGTTAGGCTCTTACAATGTGACAGACTCTTCCACCTCAACTTTCTGTCATCACTCTCTTGATATACATGCTTCTACTAATCTTGTACTATAGAGAACCTGGGTCTTTTTAGCTTTCCTTTGTGTGTATGTGTGGGAGGGTCAGAAGACATCTTGCAGGAGCCTGTTCTCTCCTACAGTTCAGGACACATGGATTGAACTCAGGCCATCAGACTATCCTCTAGGCCTAAACACGAGTCTTTTGAAAAGCTTGGTCTCCAGACTAGGGTAAGAGCTAAGATTTTAGTCCAGATACTAGATGCCACAACCTATACACTATCCTTTACCAGATAGTGCGTTGTAAGTAGGTCCCGGTAGTCATTCCCAGCGTGGCTTGAGGCTTCCAAAGGCTTGGCAAAGAGCATTCTATCAGGAGCAGCTGCTTATAGTATGCTTCATGTCTAGATAATCTTTCCTGTGTGTTCTGTAATGGGAGAAAGGTTAGATTGAATCTCCCCCATATATAGTATATAGTTCTAGCCCTTGAATACCTGATATTTTAAAATCTTTTTAAGAATGAGATAAAATATACAGTACTTGTTTTATTTCTTCTTTATTACTATTAAAAATCATAGCAGCTAGCACAAAGATTGTTTCTAAGTTTCTTGGTTTTGAGACAGGGTCTTACTATCTGACCAGACTGGTCTTGAATTCGTGAGCTCAACGGATCCTCCTGCCTCAGACTATAATAATGGCAGGCTCCATTTTCTTTCTTTCTTTTCTTGTGACAGGGTCTCATGTATCTCAGCCTAGCCATGAATTCACTATATACATGGCCATGGCCTTGATGCCGTCAGTGCTCGGATTTTAGGTGTGCAAATGCAGTTTATGTGGTGTGTGGAACAGAGCCCAGTGGTTCGTGTATTACTCAAGCACTCTACCTGCTGAGTTACAGCCTCAGTTCCAGACTCCCTTTCTAATTTTAGATGCTTTCTACTTGAGGGAAAATGATTGAACTACTCAGCTTTTTTCTTTGTAGTTTCTTGCAGAGCATAAATTACTGGGGAACATAAAAAACGTAGCTAAGACTGCTAATAAGGACCATCTGGTTACCGCCTATAACCATCTTTTTGAAAGTAAGGTAAGTGATAATATCCTATTGAGAGAATTTCATTTAGAAATTTTATTTCTACACATAAATTTTAAGTTCAGTTTTCCTTTTGAAGAATAAGTTGCGGTTTTTCCACCTTTAGTTTTTCTTAGCTGTGTTCATAGTTGGGCTTTCTGTCACCAATAAGCAAGGCTAATTTAAAACATGGTTAAGTGTTTGGGTATTTTTAAAGGAACCAGTTTTTGTTTTGGTTTGTTTGTTTGTTTGTTTGTTTGTTTGTTTTTAAATTTCCTAGTGGTATAAATTGAGACAACAAATTTTTTTTTTTTGGTTTTTCGAGACAGGGTTTCTCTGTGTAGCCCTGGCTGTCCTGGAACTCACTCTGTAGACCAGGCTGGCCTCGAACTCAGAAATCCACCTGTCTCTGCCTCCCGAGTGCTGGGATTAAAGGCGTGCGCCACCACTGCCCGGCAAGACGACAAATTCTTGAGTCATAAGCCCAGTAAGTCAGTTGGCATTCTCTACAGTTATAACATGTTGTTAAAAGAATTTACCGGTTTAGATAAGCCTTTAAGAAAAACAGATTTTAAAACATTTTTAACACTTGTTTACTATAAAGTTATCATCATCTACAAGAAAGAATTTTTATGGAAGGAGCTATGAGTGCATATCTCTTGTCTGACTTGCTTGTTGGAAGGTCTTGATGCTTGTTTAGAATTTATCTCATGCAGTGGTTTAAGGGTCATGCTTTATTGTCTTCATATTTAAATCAGCAATATCTTTGTTTTTAGGTGACCCCTTAGATAGTTGACTTTTGTTCCACTCACTGATAGATAATGTGTCATTATACAGATACTTATTTCCTGAAAGAGAACTCTAGTAGCTCCTCTTCCTAGGTTTTAGCTTGCCCTGAGCACTCATCTTAGAATGTTTTCTGCAGCGTTTCAAGGGTACGGAAACAATAAGTAAAGTGTCTGAACAGGTGAAGAGTGTGAAGCTCAGCGACGATAAGCCCAAGGAACCCAAGTCTGAGGAGACCCTCGATGAGGTTTGTGTGTATTTTACCTTTCTCTTCTTTCTTCCTTCTTCATGTAGTACTAGGGATTGAACCTAGGACCTCATGAGTGGTAGGGAGTACAAGCGTTATGCCACTGAATTAATTGAAAGTACTTGTTTCAGTTTTGAGAAGGGCTTCACTAAGTTGTACAGGCTGGCCTCCATCACCTGACTAGCAGTCATTAAAAGCCTGATAACCCCACCCCACCCCCAAGCCCATGTAACATTTGCTTTAAATCTTTAAATAAACTAAGGCCTGGTTGAATGCAGACACTTTAGAACTAAGCTATGATTTGGACTATAGTGACTCCCTATTCTTAGTATAGAAATAAAACAAAGAACTAGTAGCTTCTGGCTAGAGGTCCCAAGCTTTCTGAACTATTTTAAGAACCTGATTCTGTAGCCAAGTCAGGCTGAATTAAAGAAACTTCCTTTAAGTTATTTTTAGTCTTCTAATGAACACAGTGCGCCTAGCTATGGAAATAGTCCATGCCTGGTTTCGAGATATGAGTTCATGTCTAATCTTACCCAGCCCAAGTTATACATTGTTGTATAAAGTTTGAAGAATTGGATAAAATCTTTGGGGGGTTTGTTTGTTGGTGAGATATGGTTTTATATTGTAGTCTAGGTTGGCCTCAAACTCTTCATTTTTGTGCCTCAACCAGTACAAGAATTGTCAGTCAGCTGTAAGCTCATTCATTGCAGGCAGTCAGTATCAACTTTTAAAGCATGTTTCACAGAGTGTAAGTTAAGGTTTAGTGAAGTCAGATAATCATGTGATTAAAGCCAGTTAATTTCATAGAATTTTTTTCCTATTGGTCAGAAAGCACAAATTAATGTCTATAGGTATGTACACCTAAAGCAATTTGGATGAATTTATTATAAGACAAGATAACATATTGCTAATGAGTTAAGAAAAAGGGTGGTGGTACATATTTTTAATCCCAACACTCAGAAGACAGAGGAAGGCATATCTCTGTGACTTCAAGGCCAGCCTGGTCTACATAGTGAGTACCAAGGCAACAAAGGCTATGTAGTCATACCTTGGCCCCCCAAAATTTGTATAGAAAGATTTTTCTAGTAAAAACACAATTTCTTAAGACCCAGAAGCAATTCAAAGAATCTTAAAGACTAACTTTCAAGACCTGTAGCTTTGACATTTAGCTATAAATACCTAAATACTTATTTCTCCTTTTATTTCTACCTTGTAGAAATTAAGATTCAAAAAAAGGAAAGAAAGAGCAGGCTCTTGTTTTATGTTATTAAGTTGGGAACATTGAAGTCAAAAATATTGTCTCCTTTCTTTCTTTCTTTCTTTTTTTTTTTTTTTTTTGAGACAGGGTTTCTCTGTGTAGCCCTGGCTGTCCTGGAACTCACTTTGTAGACCAGGCTGGCTTCGAACTCAGAAATCCGCCTGCCTCTGCCTCCCAAGTGCTGGGATTAAAGGCGTGCACCACCACTGCCCGGCATCTCTCTCCTTTCTAGATCTCTCCCTTACTGATCCTGTACTTACCTCAGTTTTTTATCTGCTTGTACTTTGGAACGACAGAGGAAAAATAGTGAAGAAATGAGCAGAAAGTATTCATTAGGCCTGGTCTAAATTCATATGAAGTTAGTTAATTCTTGGCCAAAGTCATAAGGCAGTATTTTAAAAATCAGAATGCAATTTATTGCTCTCATGGGTACTCATGTGGCTCACAGGATGTATTTCTTTTATATATCTCATCTCGTAACTGACTGGCCTGGAACTCTGTATATTAGGTTGGCCTTGAGTTCACAGATCTGCTATCTGCCTCTTTGAGTGCTAGGTATGTGTTGTCCTGAGTCCTATCTAAGATTGTTTAGGAATGGATAGAGGCAGCATAACTATTCATTTCATTAGTTAGGAAGAATAAAAATCTAGTAATACAATTATTGGTGCCAGTACATTTGTGTGTGTGTGGGGGGGGGGGAGTATCATAATCCCTTAAGAATTATGGTATGGAATGATGACCATAGTCGTGCCTTAAGAATTTTAGTTTCCAAAGATACTCTAAGTTATATGACATTCAATTATTGGGTTGAAAGTTTCTTATAGACATTGGCTACTGGTAGTTTATCACTCTGATCTGACTTTGATAATATTTGTCATCTTTTTAAAAGGACATAAATAACTATGCATTTATTTTTAGGGTCCACCAAAATATACAAAATCTATTCTAAAAAAGGGAGATAAAACCAACTTTCCTAAAAAGGGAGATGTTGTTCACTGCTGGTATTCAGGGACACTCCCGGATGGAACTGTTTTTGATACTAATATTCAAACAAGTAAGTGTTAACTTTTGTGCAGTAGACAGATGGCATTCTTTTTCTTTGCTTTTACTTTTCCCTGATGTCGTTTGTACCAAGATTTTCTTGGAGGTATTCTACCGTTCATGGGTTGCTGGCTGGCTAATCTTGATTATTTGGCAAGCAAAGGACGAGGAACTTGAAAGCCTTGTCTGTTTTAGATCTCTTGAAATTGTTAGAGATTTGGTTTGGCTGTCAGTTGTGGCACTCCAAGAACAGAGTGGAAGTGGTGTCCTCTCCAGTCCTGGTGGCACTTGTGTGGCCATGATTGAGGAGGTAGGGGAGGACAGTGCTCTCTGCCTGCATTGCTAATAGCTCACTCTTCTTTTAACTACTCAGTCCACAGGAATGAGGAACTTGTTCCTAAGAAAAAAGTATAAATATTATGCATATAATCACCTCTTAAAGGGTTCCCCAAACTCTCAACACAGTGGGGGGACCAAGCCTCAGTATCAACCTAGTAAGGAAAAAGTACATTCAAACCTAGCAGTGTTTCACAGTGCTTTAGGATTTTAATGTAAAAGAGAAAATAATAATGATCTGGGTGTGGTAGGTCACACCCTTAATCCCAGCACTCTGGAGACAGAAGGCAGAAATTCACTGCAAGTGCAGGTGCTAGGCCAGCTACACAGGGAAACTGTAGCTCAGTGGAAGAAAGAAGGCAATAGAGCATGCTATTTAGTGGTCCTGATCCTCTGCTTCCTATGTTTGCCTTGTGGTTACATGAAGCTATAGGTAGTGCTGTATGTATAGATATCTATGTAACTATGCATGCAGCACAAAACATACTTCAAACATGTTTTAATATTACTTTTGTAACTTGACTGTGTAGTTCTTAAGTGCCTAATATTACAGCTTAGAATGTAATTAAAGCAAATGTGGCTAAAAGGAAAATTTGTTTTGCAGGTTCAAAGAAGAAGAAAAATGCCAAGCCGTTAAGTTTTAAGGTTGGAGTAGGCAAGGTTATCAGAGGAGTAAGTAAAAATGGCAAATGAGTATATAGGTATTCTAAATATGTGCTATTTGTGGTGTAAGGCTCTAAAAAGTTGGATTGTGGGGAAGGGGAGCAGCTTTGTGATTGAACACTTGCCTAACATGAAAGGTCCTACCTAGGTTAGATTCTAAATGTATCTTGGATATTATTCTGTAGTTATGAAGAAAAACCATGACCAAGACAATTCTTACGAAATGCAGGCTTGTATAGTTTCAGAGGCTTACTTCATTAACCTCATAGCCAGGAGCATAAAGACAGAGTGCTGAAATAGTAGCTGAGAATTTAACATCCTCGTCAGCAGGTACCAGGCAAGAAACTGGGCCTAGGATGGGCTTTTGAGACCTCAAAGCCCACCTCCAGCAGCAAACCTCCTCCAAACAAGACCACACTTTTTTTTCTTTTTTGGTTTTTTAAGGCAGGGTTTCTCTGCGTAGCCATGGCTTTCCTGGAACTCACTCTGTAGACCAGGCTGGCCTCGAACTCAGAAATCCACCTGCCTCTGCCTCCCAAGTGCTGGGATTAAAGGCGTGTGCCACCACTGCCCGGCTCACACTTTTTTTTTTTTTAAAGTGATTTTTTATTTTATGTACATTGGTATTTTTCCTGCATATATGCCCTTATGAAAGTGTTGAATGCCCTGGAGCTAGATTTACAGACGGTTGTGAGCTACCGTGTGACTGCTAGGAACTGAACCAGGATCCTCTGGAAGAGCAGTCAACTCAGCTCTTAACCATTGAGCTGTCCCTTCAGCTCCTTGTCATACTTTGACCCTTTCAAACAGTCATCAGCTGGGGACTATGCACCCAAAGGACCCTATAGGGGGCATTCTCATTCATACCACCACAACACACAAAAGCATTTTGTAAACTCCAAGAATTAGGGTTGATGGTACAACAAAAATAATCTTTGAAGACAGAGAGACATACTATCCTTGCTGGCTGATCTGGTACAAATTTTCCACGTGTCATTTTCCTCATCTATAAAATGAGAATCCTGGCCCTGGCATGCTGGCTTCTTCCCAGCACTCTATAGGCAGATGTAGATAGATCTCTGAGTCAGCCCCTCCGATAACAAGTTCCAGCACACCCAGGGCTACACAGAGACCCTGTCTGAAAAAACAATTACAAACCCCAGAGGTATAAGCTTAGTACAATTTAATATTATAGGGACTCAGCTGGGCAGTGGTGGCGCACGCCTTTAATCCCAGCACTTGGGAGGCAGAGGCAGGTGGATTTCTGAGTTCGAGGCCAGCCTGGTGTACAGAGTGAGTTTCAGGACAGCCAGGGCTACACAGAGAAACCCTGTCTAGAACCCCCCCGCCCCAAAAAATATAATAGGGACTCATACACTTATGCCTATAAATAAATTTTTACTATTTTTCTTAGTAAGATATTATGTGAGAAAACAGCCTTTCACATTTAGGCTTTTGTTTTGTTTTTCGAGACAGGGTTTCTCTGTGTAGCCCTGGCTGTCCTGGAACTCACTCTGTAGACCAGGCTGGCCTCGAACTCAGAGATCTACCTGCCTCTGCCTCCCAAGTGCTGGGATTAAAGGCGTGTGCCACCACTGCCTGGCTAAGTCTAACATCTTTAAGATTTACTTTATTTCTCAATTGCTTGGGCAAACAAAAGCATGCTATTTTTAAAAGGAAGAAATAATTCCTGTTTCTTTATTTCAGTAGAATAGATGTTTTCTTTTCATTATATGTGACCAAAAAAAGCTATGCAATGTTTTATAAAAAGCCTAAATGTACCGGGCAGTGGTGGCACACGCCTTTAATCCCAGCACTTGGGAGGCAGAGGCAGGCGGATCTCTGAGTTCGAGGCCAGCCTGGTCTACAGAGTGAGTGCCTGGACAGCCAGGGCTACACAGAGAAACCCTGCCTCGAAAAACCAAAAAAAAAAAAAAAAAGATGTTAGACTTAGCAGGATTAACTATTATTACAATGTAGTGAAGAAATTAGAAATTGGCTTGAAAATTTCCTTAAATTTTCATGTTAGAGACTACCCATTGTTCAAATTGTAGTTCCTCAGAAATTCAAAGGGTTATAACCAAATGTTTACTTAATGCAGCTATAAAAATGACATACTGCTTTCTGTATGTCTAAGACTCCTATGTAGAACCCAAAAGAATACAAAACACCAAGTCAGAGGTTTTAGTTGAAGGTGTAGCTTGACTGACAAGTACAAAGGTGATCTAACTAAACAAGGACAAAAGAGAAAAAAGGCTGAGTGGAGCCTTCAGAGAGTACAAGCCAGGGCTACAGATAGACCAGGGTCTGCCTCAAAACACACCACAAATAGTTTTTGTTTTGTATATGCTATGTGTATGGATATCCATAAAGGTTAAAAGGAGGTTCTTCAGGAGGAGCTGTCTGATGTGGGTTCTGGGGACTGAAGTCTTGTCCTCTCCAAGTTCCTATAACTTCTGAGCCATCTCCAGCCCCAATAGAATTTAAAAAAAAAAACAGGTATATTTGTCATTCTGTGATTACATGCTTTTTGAAAATTGCCATAACTTATTTTGCTTTTAGTGGGATGAAGCGCTCTTGACTATGAGCAAAGGAGAAAAGGCTCGACTGGAGATTGAACCAGAGTGGGCCTATGGAAAGAAAGGACAGCCTGATGCCAAGTATCCTTTTCCTTTATAGCACACACCCTCCCCACACCAAGTTTGCCACCAAGCCTTTTAATCTGAATTCTTGGATTCAAGACTTTTATGCCCACAAGTTGTTCTTGGACCTCCATTGGCATGTTGTGGTTATGTATGTGCTCGGTATGTGCATGTATATGCTCACAGACTTAAGGAGTAATTTTTTTTTTTTTTTAAAAAGACTACCTGGCGAGGTGAAAAATGCTGTCCAAGCAATCTGCCAAATCAGGACTCCTTTTCTAGATAGTCTTCCTGATGTGGATAGTACCTTTTGCCCCCATTGAGGACACTGGCTGGTGCTTTCTGCCAATGCAAAGTTGTCAGACTTTGTCCTGCTCTTTTTTCCCTTCCTCTTTGTGTTATAGTTTCATTTAGCTAAGTGAGAATTCAAAAACTTAGAAATGGAACAGTTTACCAAGTGTAAAATGAAGGAGACCACGGGACAAATAAAGTTAGTAAGCATTTATTAATGTTTACAGCATTTCTATGATAGGCCCCAGTTTGTCAACATTTACAAAGAAGCAGAAAGGCAATGACTCTAGACCATTTGAACTAACTTAATCTAATAGTTAAGTGGGAAGTTAATTTTTAGCTGTTGATTTCGTTCTTTTTGGCCAAGTTAGTTCTGATACTGTAATTTGTAGATGATAAGGAATGAGGTTTGAGGTTGGAAGTCCTCTCTGTAGTCTTCAAAATATTAAATTCATCTCATATGAAATCATAAGACTGTATGACGAAAGCCTTCTCACTTTTTGTTTCTCAGAGATGGTATTTTTGTGCAGACCAGGCTGTCCTCAGATTCAGAGGTCATCTGCCTCTGCCTTTTTGAGTACTAGGATTTAAAGCTGTGCATCACCAAGCACACTTAAACTTGTCTTATAATTCACGATAGATGACATGTTCTGCCAACATACATGTTTTGAATACAGTGCAACAGTCATAATATACTGACTAATTTAGTAGCATTAGTGAGGTATTGATCATCAAGTATACTTAAGAAACTCAAGTTAGCCTGAATGAAATACAAACTTGTCCTCTTAAATTTACTGGTACAATCTCTGGCTTACCCTAGAACTTTTATTTCTGTCTCCACCACACATAATCTGATTTCACAACTCTAATATTATGCTATGGTTTAGTGGTTAGGGGAGAGGCACTTTTCAAATTTTCCTTGACAATTTCCCACAGAATCCCACCAAACACCAAGCTCATTTTTGAAGTGGAATTAGTAGATATTGACTGAAACCATTACTTCAAACATCAGCAAACATGAAAACCTAATGTGGCTAGTTAGAGCTCATTACTATTGTAAGGGAAGAGTCAACTGGAAAATTCAAAGAGTTAAAGCTTGTTTACTTGATCTCAACTTTTGAGAAATGTAATCCCCTGTAACTCCCTTTAAGTCTCATATTTTCCTACAGCTATGTAAAGTATTCAAGAGAGCTGCTTTTCCTTTTACCTCATAAACTAAAAGGCTCAATAAAAACGTCATGGATTGTCTTGACTGATTTACTGTGTTCTGTATTCTAATTAAGAAAGAACTAGTGACTTCCAGTGTTGAACTGCTAATCAAGGTGGCTAGCTTTTGAAAGTTAAAAGGCACAGAACTTGAAACAAAACCAAAACTAAATTAACATTAACAGATAATAAATTTAGAGAAGTTTACTTGAAGACAATGTTAATCTCTATTTTGTGTACTTCCCCCAAATGAATTCATAAACAATTGCTGTATGAGTCTTCATTTTTATTACAAAAATGGTAAGTTTGATCAAAAAATGAAAGCTTGTTTTTAACTTTTACATGAATATTCTAGATACAAACTCTCCCTAAAACATACTTTGATATTTCATTTTTTTAAGGGGATGCTGACATTACACTTTCTTGCTTATACTCTAGTAAAAGGCAGAGCATGTCAACAGTTCTTCTTTCCTGGAGTTAGAGCCAAATTCCCCAGTGTAACTGAAACATATAGACAACCTTAGGGATTAAGGTTTAATTAAAAGTCTGTTTTTATAGGAGGCAAATTCTCAATAACCAGCCCTTATTTTTTTTTCCCCAAATCCTTTAACTGACATGATTTACAGTCAGTTTTTTTCCCCCTACAGTTAAGGCTACAAATCTCCTGCATGAGCTGCAAAAGAATTCTAGACCATTTAATGCAAAAAAAATAAGATAAAATAAAAAATAAAAAAAATAGTTCTCCAATAAAAAGTAAATTTTAAAAATGGTAGGAAAGTTTCTATGGTACACTATTAATTGACATTTCCTGCTATTAACTAAACAAATGTTACACAGAAACTGGGAAGACAAATTATCATACAACAAGCTTATAATACTATGTTTACATCCTTCAAAAAAAATAATTCCACATATCTCATATAAGCCATCTGAAATTTACATTCTTCTATCAGGTTGGAGGTGGAGGATAATACTGTCCGTAATTCCAAGGATTCTGATAGTTGTACTGAAAAGGTAAAAACAAATGTCACCATACTAGAATCACAGTTAAGATTCACATATAAAATTAGATAATAGGTGATGAAATCCCAGCACTCAGTCATAAAAGAAAATGTATGACATACATCCTACTTCAAAGAATAAATGGTGCAGACTTACCTGATACCAGGCACTGTAATTATACGCAGCTTGATTTGCCTGTAAGTCCCCATCAATGATCTGTGTTGATGACATATCTTCTGTGTGTGCTTTCTTTTCTTCTGGTTCTTCCGAGCTACATATAAAAAGTAAAAATAGAAACTCAAAATTCCCACATACATGAACTTTCCTAGATGATTACAAAATGCATGTACATTTGTTTTAGTCATGTTTTCTTTTTTCTTTTTTTTTTTTTTTTGAGACAGGGTTTCTCTGTGTAGCCCTGGCTGTCCTGGAACTCACTCTGTAGACCAGGCTGGCCTCGAACTCAAGAGATCCGCCTGCCTCTGCCTCCCAAGTGCTGGGATTAAAGGCGTGCGCCACCACTGTCTGGCTTTAGTCATGTTTTCAATCACCTTCTGGGAGCAAGGTACTGTCAGCCAATAATGAAAGACAAATTGTGGTAAACAGACTGAAGGGACTGATCCCTGTCCTCAAAGGACCAACAGTAGCCTACAATTTCATGTACTAGATTGCAGATTCTTCTGAAATAATGAAACCTCTACACAATATTCATGTTTCTGTATAACCAGATATGGTCAAGCAGTTAGGCTGTAGATGAACTAACTTTACAGCACAAAATCACCTCCAATTATCTATAGGAACACAGCCCTACTGTGATCACCACCAAATTGCCTTGAACTGTCATTCTAACTATAAGGCTTTCCCTAAATATGCCCTCAACTTTAGGGTCAGTGGCCCAACCCAATAGCATTCTAACTCTTGATTTTGGATCTTAGGGAGTAGCAGGCTGAAGGTAGCCTTGATACTTGTTTCTTAGATAAACCATTGATGTTTTTTTATTTTTTTAAACCATAATAAAGTATACATTATCACAAATATAGAGATAACACTCAAAAGTATTTTAAAAGGCATTTTCATATTGAAATATTTTCTCTTAGTATCCTTTCCTGGTTTATCAAGTTACATACCCATTTTCAGCTTTCCTTTTTAAAGTATCCTGTTCTTTTAGAAGTGTTTGATGTTCATCATATGCATTCAGAAGCCTGAGGGGAAAGAAAAAAAAAAAATCCTCTGGGATGTATAATTTTTAAAAAAGATTTAAAGTTATTTCCATATGAGAAAACAGCTTATATAAATTTCTAAGTGGGCTCTTTGTCTTATCTTTTAAAATTTAAATCTTAGTCCTGATATCTCTATTCTCTACACCTAAATTATATTCAAGGGCCTACATAGTACCCTTCATTGAACTAGTAATTTGTCTGGCCATTACTATCAAATCAAAATGACAGCTCATTTAAGTTTGCAGATGCCAATTCTAAGAGTTTACTGTTGATGGCAGAAGCTCAGAACTTTAAAGGCAAAATAAAATCTAGATCCTAGTTCTGGCCAGGTGTGGTATTCATGCCATTAACCCTAGCTCTCAGAAAGTAGATAGCCAGCTAGGGCTACAATTTAAAAAATAAATTCTTCTGTAGAAGTAGGTTCAGTGGGTCCATGAGTAAAGCACTTACCTACCACAGAAAAGGCCTTGACTTCCATAGTTAAGACTACTTTACATACTATTCCAATCATGCACATGATACTGTTAACATGTATTCCTCATCACTATGTCTGTCTTCTCCATCAGAATCCAGTAGGTACTAAATGAGACTACCTCTTCTAGAAAACATGTCAAATATATTTTGATCCATACAGATCTAGTATATGCTATTTCATTTACTGTGGAATCATACCATCACGTTCTTTGATGTAAAAACAGAAGACAGTGACTATGTAGCATACCAAGTAGTTAGGAACAGAAACTATAAAACAGGGTCTAATTTCATCCTCATAACACATAACTTGAAAAATTTGGATAGCTGAGTGAACCTCCATCTACTAAAACAAAAGTATATGTATTCATTAAATGGCTATGAAATTTATACTACACAAATATAAAATACTGAGCAAGGTTTCAAGAACTGAAATACTAGCTGCTGTGTTAAGCTGAAAACATACAGACCATCAAAAACACACACATATACATAAACACACAAGTTTAGGGTGGTTTCCGTGGAAATTATTCTAAATCAGATCAGCAAAGGAATATATTACAGAAACAGATAAAGACCCAAACTTTACAATGTTCCAGGCTATATTTCTACTTTCAGGGTTATCAAATTTAAATTGTAAGCTTAGGTTCACATCTATCCTTACATCACCCTGAACTTTGAGCTTTTGTATGATTTAGTAGGAAAAGACCACTAGCCACAATCTGTGTGATCACATTATCTACCTTCTTTCAAACCTGATATATAATGGCATTTCTGTTCCAGATTAGTTCTATCCTAGCTCTGTGCTTGTTGCTGAGCAATGAATCAGGGCCTTGTACATGGCAGAAAAGAACCCCACCACTGAACTTTATTTACATCAACTACAGCCATCCGACCTACCTACCTAGGGACCTACCTACCTACCTAGGGACCTACAGACCGCCCACCCGCCCGCCCAACGTTCCTGTGTCTTATAGTTCAATCTTTATCTCACTACTCTTTTTGTGGGGCCCACATGGAGGAAGGAAAGAATGAACTGTTACAAGTTGTCTTCTGACTTCCACATGTATACCATGGCATATTCACACACAAAATTGATTTAAAACAGGAAAATCGTTTTGAAGGGATGATAAAGCTTACATCCTATACACACATTTACAAAACTGAACTACCTCCACATGTTTCTGAAGGAAAAGTACCCTAAACACTTAGATTTAGCATTAGGTTCAATAAGGCAGTTCAGCACATAAATCATGAGCAAGACTGGTTATCTGACTCTTTTTCCGTAGCACCTATGCAAATGGTAGGGAAAAACCCCAGGGAAGCTGTCTTCTGACCTTACATACATCTTGGAACATATGCACACTCTCCCATACATACACATCAGAAATTTTTAAAAATAAACTTAGGAATGTATTAATGTATAATAATAACCATCAAATTCCCATCATAAAATAATAATGTTCATGTTCCAATAAAGATGACAGATTTAAGATCTTACTTATTGATATCTGAACCAAAATCTTCAAGGAATTCCACTTTTCTTTGAGAAAATGTAATTCTCATTTTAATAGGCAATGAACCATGTATGGCTTTGTCAAAGCAATTGAGGATATTTTCTTCATTTTGCTTGAGGTCACAACTGTATTCCATTTCAAGTAAATTGAGGTATAGCTTTGTGTTCTCCTGAGTAAAAAGCAGTATCAATTAATAACATTCCTATATTTTGATTAAAGCATAAATATTTAAAATTAAAATATACTCATGTCTGTTTTCAGTGTTTATCTAGCGAAGTAAAATATACCCTTCAGGAATTATGTTTCCTGCCCTGCGGTGCCGGGTGCTGAGTACAGTACATAAGTATTCTATAACTGGGTCACAATTCTTATGTTTCTTTAGCAATACTGATAGGTTGTGACACCACCCTATCATTTTCCCTAGTATGAAAGTATGTTCTTACATGGTAATCAATTAAATTTCATAATCCTCTGTTAATTAACTAGATTTAACCCAACATGAAAATTTGAAAATACAATATAAAAGGATATATTACACATTACTCTAATTGTGACTATACATACTTAATTACAAATTTGTATTAGCAACAGGCCCAATAAAGTTTAAAATCTACAAAATGAGCCTGGTGTGGCAGGCACATGCCTTTAATCCCAGCGCTCGGGAGGCAGAGGTGGATCCCTGTGAGTTTGAGGACAGCCTGGTCTACAAAACAAGCCCAGGACAGGTAAGGCTGGTTACATTGAGAAACCCTGTCTTGCAAAACAAAAACAAACAAACAAACAAAAAAAATAAAAAAAAAACCCAACATAATTCTAAAAATAAGATACTTCCACTAATTTTTATTCCCTGTTATATAAAAGGAACTGCTTGCAAGATGGGCATCACTATGCTTTTGTTCATAAATACTGCTCCCAGGCCATTTATCCTACTTAACAGTCATCAAGTTTCTACAATTTCTGAAAGGTAATTACAAAGACCACAATATTTACAACTTTAAGTAATCATAACTTTTGCACACTTTAAATCCAAAGAAAGAAAAAAATATTTAAAATGGCAACATCAGTTTAGAGGGACTGTTGTCCTCATTTAGTAATAAATATATTACTGTATAGACCAAATCCTTCATCACAGTTGCCGATGGGAAAAAGTACTAGCTTTTTATGAAAGAAAGATGTTGTTAAAAATGTACATACCTTATCTTTTTCGATTGCTTCCAAAAGTACCTTTCTTGATTTTGGAAGATTTTTCTGTATTTTGAAAAGATGTCGGGCTAGTTTGATAGCATAAAATGATGACTCATTATTTGATTTGGAATTCTTTATAGCGTCTTGAAGCAAATGTTCAGCTTCTTCCATATTTCCATGCCGTCGTTCTAAACTTACTCTTCGCAATCGAACCATTGCCAGTCCTAGAACACATTCTTCAAACGTCCTCAAGATAATCCTGGCTTCATTAATATTCCCTAAAATAGTAATTACATATTTATACTTTTGTTTAAATTTCTGAAATAGACTATATCTAGCACTGGAAAACATTAGCCTACAGTCTAAATGTAGCTGGGGTAGGGAGTAGATACCTATGCTTACGTATTTTTACTGTCTACAGCTGCTCTCAGGATATGGCAATGCTGAACTGTTAAGGCAACAATAAGCTTTTATAGAATTGCCAAATTCTTCTTTATCCTTTCCTTAGGTCTCAATTCCTGTAACTCCACCCTGACGAAAAGTGCTAAAACATCAGTTGCGGGGCTAGAAATAAGACTCAGCAGTTCGGAGCACTAGCTGCTGTTGCAGAGGACCCAGGCTCACATCTCGGCCCCCTCAACCATCTATTTAGCGCGGCCCCTGGAATTCTCATGCCCTCTTCTGGTGTCTGCAGACGCTACTACAGATATGCATGTGGGCAAAACACCCATTCACATAAAGTAAATACACAAGTGAAGTAAAATACATCAACTCAACATTCTTTTTCTTACCCTGTTGTTCCTCAAAAGCTGCCCAAAGCATATGTGCCATGGGTTTCTTTGGGAGATGAACAGTACAAGCTCTGCTGAAGACATGCCTCACTCCTTCAATGCTATGGTTTTCCATGTACTTGGCATACTACATACAAAAAACAGGAAATACTGAATAATTTACAGTTGAACATGTGATGGATTAAATATGTGACAGAACGATAAAATTCTATTTTTAAACCCATTCAGCACCTTTATTGAACCACTAGACTAGTTTCTGTAAGGAAGGACGAAGAGAGGCAACGAGGTTGGCATATGCAGCAGTCAAATCTGGTTGCAAGCAGACCATCTCCTAATGCAACAGATATAGTTATATGAACAACATTCAACAGAAGTACAAAAAAGGTTAGTCACTAGATCAATGTTATAATGTATTCAAGTTAAACACACTACATAATTTTCTTACCTTAATCCAAAACTCCTCATAAAGGGCACAAGATATGACACATCTTTCAAAGAGAACCACAACTCTTTCATGAGTCCCATTTTCAATTTCGAATTCTAAGTATTCCTTCCAGTTTTTTAGCTGAGCCTTTTCCAATGGTTTCACATGAAAATAAGGTCTTTTAATCTGTAAAAATATTATTATATGGCAAAAAAAGTAAACCAAAATAAAAATATTTTAAGTATAATGAAATAATATTAAATACAAAGAAGATATTTTAAAATTCATTACTAGTTATTTTGAAGTTGTGTGGGTGTGTGTGGGGGGGGTTGTGTGTCCTTAAGATAAGGTCTGTATATAGCCCTGGCTGTCCTGGAACTCACTATGTAGACCATGCTGGTCTTTTAGAGTCCTTACTTTTACTACTAAGGTAAACTATATTGTTTATTTATCAAAACTTTTACAGCCAGCCACAACAGATATATGAATTATCCATAGGCTAGGCCATGGATGGATAACTTAAAAAAGCAAAGCCACCTCAATCCTTAAGATTGGGGCCGAGGAAACTAAGCTGCAGGTGAGAAAGCAGGGTTAGAAGAACTGGAGAGTAAACGGGGGAAAAGTAAATCAACTATGCGGATGGTAGTGAGTATCTGTGAACTAATAAAATGCATACTTAAAATATGCAAATAGTTTGCCATGCGAAGTATACCTTACAGTCAGAAAATAGTTAAATTCATCAGACAAAAACATCATTCCCCTATAATAGATGGTTGGGTGTTTAACTTTTGGAATGAGGTCTAATGCAGCACAGGCCAACATGGAACATGTTATGTAACTGAAGATGAATCTCAGGTTTTGAACCTTTTTTCTCTAGCTTCGAAGTGCTAAGATTTTAAGACTTGGCATCCAATCTGGTCTATACGTGGTGCTGGGATCAAATTCAAGGGATTCATGTTGGTCAAGGCTGGACCCCAGCCCTTAGAACAGATGTTGTTTTATTGCCCACAAGATTTAACTCAATAAAGTTGATTTTTAAAGGAATTCACATTAATCATGAATCTTGCACTTGAAATATAAATGTAGTAAGATTCTAAAACTAGTCATGGAAAATGTTAAATACAACTGAGATGCAAACTTTGAATTATTATTACTACAGAAAGAAAAGTTCATAATGGTGTCACTAGTATAAGAAAAAAATCTTATTTTTATATTTTAAAGACTATTATAAAACTGAAACACTTACACCTTCTTCAAATGTCCACCTCTTACTAACTTCATGCTCATTATAATTAAACATTTCTTGATGAATTTCAATGATTCTATGTCTCATGTTTTCTATTTCAGTAATTAGCTTGGAAAAAAAGAAAGAAAATTAAATCTTATAAATTACATACTAAAAATTCTCAATAGTACACATTTAAGTATCTCCTACAGATATTTCATTCTTCAGTAGGAAGGGTTTAATTGTTATATGTTATTATTTAAACATAATTTTGTTTGTTTTGTTTTTTTGAGACAGGATCTCTATGTATAGCGCTGGCTAACCTGGAACACATTATGGAGACCAGGCTGTCCTGAACTAATGAAGATCCAATTGACTCTGCTTCCCAAATGCTAGCATTAACAGTGTGTGCCACCACACCCTGCTTTAATAATGACTTATAACACAACTTCAAAATGCCAATTTCTTATGTATTTTCTAAAATAGGAATTACAGATTACAATCAAAGTAACAATTTTTCTAGACTAAGTTACTTCCAGGTGTCTCATGGTAAAACTTTCTCCTTGAAATTCATACCGAAATTGTATTGATCTAAATGCCCAGACCTTATCACCCTCCCATACCTAGTTTCTTACCCACTGACCATCTGACTAAGAGGGTTACCTTTGCTGGATCAGTTATGTCTTCAATTCCTGATGGAAGGTCATCACCAGGAGGTCCGTCATCACCACTGTGTCCATTTACAGAAGCTAATTCCCTTCTCAGCTGAATAAACTGTTCACCAGTTAAAAGATCTCTAGGCAAGTTATTTTGTACATGTTCTTTAAATCTAAAGGAAGAATTAAAAATTAAAAACCACTTGTCAGATACCTCCTGAATATTATTATTCCTTCAAAGAAACAGAAAAACAAGTCAAAATATAACATTTCTCTTTTTCTGTAGTAAAATCCTACCACTCGATGAAATCACACACACACACACACACACACACACACACACACACACACACACACACACACAGAAGGAGAGAGAGAGAGAGAAAAATTAATTTTATTTTCCATTCTTCTTTGCAGTGGAATGTAGAGGACATCTAATTCCAACTCTATTTCTCTTCTCGTAATCTTAGTCTATCTATAAAACAGAACATAACTATTTTGCAAATTTAAATGAAACATAGCTAATTCATATTAAAATTCTAAAATGATTACCTACTAATTATTTACTCCTTCATCCATTAACAATCCAATGACATTAGCTTAATTAAGGTCACCAGTTACCATACATGAAAAGTATAATCTGTTCTTCAGTACAGCCTCTATCTTCAGCACTCGAGTCTGCTAACCACATCTTCTTACTTTTAGAATTGTCTTCATTGCTTGGTTTATGAGGTGCGACTTTCTTGGTTTTCCTCCAAATCTCTCTGATTGCTGTTTGAGCTCTTTTGGATCCTCATTACTACAGGCATTAACCCTATGTTTCCAAGAATTCTCTTTTATTCTCATACTTTTTATATACATTCTGGCTAACAGAGCTTGAAGTAATTACTATATCAACAAAACTCAAAACTGAAACAGACGTCCAAAACTGTGAAATCACAGATTACTATATCCAATTGCCAACAGTTTACAGAAGAAGAACATGTCATTTTATATATGAATGTAAACTACTTTTACTAATGTATTAAAAACTTTAACTTTTTGTCTTTTCAGACATTGACTTACTAGCTGAAACTGGCCTAAAACTCAAGATCTTTGTACTTGCGCCACAAATTATAAGCGATATACTGCTATATCCAGCTAACACACTGTCAATAAAATGCTATTTCACTATTTTATCTAATTAATTAATTTTTTTAAAACTTGAAACAAGGTTTCTCTGTGAAACAGAGCCCTGGCTGTCCTGGACTCACTTTGTAGACCAAGTTGGCCTCAAACTTACAGAGATTCACCTGCCTCTACACCCCACCCCATGCTGGAGTTAAAGGCCCATGGCTTTTCTTTTGATTTTATTTATTTATTTTTAATAAACATTACTTTATATACTCCAATTTTAAGTATAAAGAGAAGCTACACTATTTTCAATCTTGATTTTAATTGTTTATTTGTTTGTTTATTGGGCTTGTTTGTTTTTCAAGTCAAGGTCTCATTCAGTAGCCCTGCCTGGTTTGGAACTCAGTGATCTGCCTGTCTCTAACTCCCCAGTGCTGGAGGTAAAGGCATATTGCCTAGAACTCACCATATATCCAAGACAAGCTATGAAATGATAGCCCTATCCCCACCACCAAGTCCTTATCATCCACATTCCATGGGATAACAGATCCTATTGATTCTATTTTCTAAATACATCTTTATGGCCTCACTTTTCTCCTGAATAAAGGGTCTTCCAACTTCTAGTCATTTAATTCTCTTCCTCCAATGTTATTAGAAATGATTTAAGAAAAATAAAGTTATGTAAGCAGGATGTGGTGGTGACACATGCCTTTAATTCCAACATTGGAGAGGCAGAGACATTATAGTATTGGAAAGGTAGATAATATGATTCCTCAGAGCTTGCTGGTCAGCCAGCCTAACCAATGAATGAGCTTCAAGTCAGTGTGAGACCCTATCTCAAACAGGTGAAGAGTGATCAAGAAAAACACAAGAGGGCTGGAGAAGAACACTGGCTGCTTGTTCTTTCTGAGGACCAGGTTTCAACCTCCAGCATCCTAACTGTAACTCCAGTTCCATAGATAACAGAACCATATGTGATACATAGATGCACATGTAGGCAAAATAGTCACACATAAAATAAAAACTTCTGAAAGACAGAAAAATACAAGACTTCAGCCTCTCAAACCCTAACAAGAGCATATACAAGTTCCCACCAATATGCAAATAATTTTGAAAAAATCCAACACTGCTGGGTGTGGTAGCACATAATTTAATCCCAGTACAAGAAGCAGAGACACATGCAGATCTCTTTGAATTAAAAGCAAGCCAGGGCTACACAATGATACCTTGTCTCAAGAAAAAGCAAAACCAAACCAACAAACCAACCAACCAACCAAACAAACAAACAAACAAACAAAAAATTACATTTCGCCTGGCAGTGGTGGCACACGCCTTTAATCCCAGCACTTGGGAGGCAGAGACAGGTGGATTTCTGAGTTCGAGGCCAGCCTGGTCTACAGAGTGAGTTCCAGGACAGCCAGGACTATACAGAGAAACCCTGTTTCGAAAAACCAAAAAAAAAAAAAAAAAAAAAAAAAAAAAAAAAAAAAAAAAAAAAAAAAAAAAAAAAAATTACATTTCTTGAGCTAGAAAGATGGCTCAACAATTAAGAACACTTGCTGGTTTTGCACAGGACCCAAGTTCATTTCCCATGACCCACAGGGCAGCTCACAACTGTCTGTAACTCAGTTCCAGGGGATCTGAGACTTTCTCCATTCTGGAGGCACCAAGCACACATGATGCATGCGTGCACACACTAACATTCATACAATACACACAAAGAACATAAATATTACATTTACTTATTTTGAAGGGGGCAGTGAGGGTCAGGGAGCAACCTGTGACAGTAAGTATTCTCTTTCTACAATGTGGGTACCAAAAACTGAACTCAGGTCATAAGACTTATAATTAAAACCGTTTACCCACTGATTCATCTTGCCAGGACACACAGATTCATGCTGAAGCACCAAGCAGGTCCCAGCACTTGGGAGACAAGAGGCAGGTGAATCTCTGAGTTCAAAGCCATCTAGGCCTACAGAGTGAGTTCCAAGACAGCCAGGGCTATACAGAAAATCATGTCTTAGAAATAAAATAAACCAAGCAGAATACTCATTTTCAAAAAGATTTGGAGGGTTAGAAAGAGGGCTCAGTAGTTAACAGCATGCATGCACCATTGTCACAGCATACCAGAGTTCAGTTCCCAGCACCCATGATTCGAAGAGATCTGACGCCCTCTTCTGGACTCAACAGACAGACAACTGCACTCACGTGCACATTTCACCATCCCAAGCTACGATTAAAAAAAAAAAAAAAAAAAAATCTAAAAAAGATTTAGAAGGACTCAGCAGTAAATAAAAAGATTTAGAGAACACAGAATTCAAAATTGGGGACTGTCTGAAAGGTATTATCTCATTCCCAGGGATTTCTCTTTGTTTCCAGGTAATCATGAAGTGAGCAGCTCTGGCCACCCACCTCCTGCTTCCCACTAGTATCTATTGTTTCACCCAAGGCACTGAAGTAAAAACCAAGTGATCACAGCACCTTTAAAACTGGGAGGTAGTAGAGCTCATGAGCTCCATCCCCAAAGAACTGCTAACAGTTAATGGTTTCTGGGGAAGAGTCAGTTTTCTTTAAGTGTGGCTGGCCACATACCCCAAGTATATGGGTAATATAGGCAGTGGGTGAGATGTAAATTGTATAAGTAAAAATAAAATAAAAAAGAAAAAACACACACTAAATTTGGGAAGGGTAGGAATTAAGGAGTAAATATGGGCAAAATGCAATATATGAAACTCTCAAAAACCTAAAATTTTAAAAAAGCAATTGTTACAGTAATAGAAAGCTATTACTGAATAAAGGTCTTGTAATCTCAATGTCACCACGGTCAATGAAAATGCCTTGTCTCTGGCCTTCATTTGTATGACATGCATACTTATCAAGCATTTCCAAATACCAAGACGTATGTTAGTCATGTATTTCAGCAAGTGGTGCCTGTCCACCTGTTCTAGCTCATCAGTAAGAGAGACAGGATACTGACCTACAGTGTTTCTTTCTTCCTAGTTCCTATTTCTAACACAAGTCTGTAACTTCTACTTTTAGCAAATTGATCTATAGTACTTTATAAATTTTCATTAAATCTATTTTTGAAATGCAGAATATCATTGAAAATTTTCGTCAATATACATTACTTATAACAATTAACAAAAATACAAAATAGCAGGGCATGGTGGTACATACACACATGAAATCTCAGCATTAGATGGAGGAGACTCAAGAATCATGAGTTCAAGGCCAACTGGGGTCACCTGAAACAGTCTCAAAAGAAAACAACCCAAAACAAAGTACATAAGTTATATACATGTACACTATGAAGTTTAAAAAAAAAAAAAAAAAAAAGGCAAAGACACAATCTCATACTTATTCAGACTTCTGGGTTCTTAGAATGAGATACCTTGCAGCTGAGCATGGTGCACACACCTGCAACCACAGCACTCAGGAAGCACAGGGAGGAAAAGATGCAAGGTCAAGGCACACAGGTGCCACCGAGTGGGTTCAAGCCAGTTAGAGCTACCTGTCTACCAAGATCACATCTCAAAAGAAAAATGAACCCAAAACCAAAACTACACATGGAAACCACAGTACAGAGAGTTTAATAGTTACAATTACCTTGAAAAATTATGAAGTTATTTATACAACTTATAACCAGAAAATCATGGAGTAAAATTTAAATAGAATGATGCTTAATAATCTGAAGAATTAAAAAAGACAGAATAAGAAAAAAGTTAACCTCTAAACTGCAATCTTTGTTGTTCTGGATATGTTTATGCACATCAGGAATATACATTTTGTAAATCATTAAGTAGTTAAAAAAAACAAAAACAAAAAACCAAAAAAGTAAAGAAGCCAGACAGGATAAGCTGCATGTCTATAATCTTACATCTTGTGATGCTGAGGCAGAAGGATTAAAGAATCTAGGCCAACATGGGAAACACAGCAACATACTATCTCAAAAAATAAAATATATAAAAAAGCACTTAATAGACACCAAGCACCATATAAATTTAGTGTTACAAATAATCATTCACTAAGCTCTATTTTCTCATTTCTTTACCTCTGAATTACCTCACATATAAAATGAACAAGGACATTTTTCCATATAAAACTATTAAATCATTAAACATTTCACAAGATACAAGAAAAATCTAAAAATTAAGACAGAGTTTGATTCTCTAGAACATTTAATATAACAAAATCTCATATAACATTTTGAAATAAATTTTAATACTTACTATTGAGGACTAAGAACCTAGCTAACGATATTTCAAAGATCTTTCAACATACCTCTGAAAATGATGACTGTACAGCTGTGTTGGAATGCCAAGAATACGATCATATACAGCTGTAACTTCTCTCAGATTTCCCTGTTCATTTTCCCAGTTTATATACATTTCCCATAATTTGTCAGATCGAAAATCTGTTCCTGCAGCTAGAACAGCATGCTCAAAAGTTCTGAAAAATTAAATTGCTCTTAAGTTATCTTTCCAAATAAAATCATTTTCAATATTATTTCTAAATTTAGAAAGCAATACTGAAATCAAAGTTATATTTAGTTGCTTCCTAGGCAGGCATAGGTTAAAAAGTGTAACCATAGCAGAGTTGATCAAAAGAATAAGTGAAAATACAAAGGGAAAAGACAAGTGCAGTTTCTCTTCTATATAATTACAATGTAAAACATTCACAACTCACAGAAGTAAGAGGAATATGTAAAGATTCCTTTAGTGCAGAGAACAAAACTGAAGAATTTGCAAACTACTGTACCTCAATTCAAGGAATATGCTAGCAAAAATGTCTCTAATAAGGGACTCAAACTGTCATATGAGCTAATGGGAATATGCATAGACTGTCAAAAGCACCTTTCAATTATAAAAGTTTATTGTGGAAGCAAGTATTTTAGAATATTATCTAATTTCAAGAGATATGTTTAACTAGTAGATTTGATATTTAATAAACAAAACCAGAACTGGAGAGATGGCTCAGCAAGTACTAATTCATAAATGTGAGAATGGAAATTTAAATTCCCAGAATCCTTGTAAATACTAGGTGACGGCATGGTGGTCTGGCACTAGGAAAGGAGGGACACACGGGACCTCTAGGGCAAGCTGGCTGGCTTGAATAACCTAAGTGGCAAGCTCTGGGTTCAACCAAGAGTTCAACTTCAGTGACTAAGGTATTGAGTGACTGAGGACTAAAGTCTGGGACTCCATCTCCCCCCAGGTGAACTCTCATACACTACATAATAATGAAAACAAAACACAAACTCCATCTTTTTAGTTTCAAAACAAGCACCTTAAAAATCAACCATGGGCCAGCAAACTAGCCCAACAAATCACATTACTTGCCAGAAAGCCTGAGGGCCTAAATTCAACCCCCAGACACACATGGTAGAAGAGAATTGACTCCCAAAGTTCACTGACCCATACATGTTTCTCCCCACATATATTTTAAAATGTTATAAAAATTCAAGTTAAAAAAACAAACAACCCCCCAAAAAGTTTTTTTTTTTAACCTAAACAGACCACACTTCCTAAATTATCTTACAATTTTAATATAATCAAAAGAGTTCTAAATTAGGAAGAACAGAAAATTCAAATTGGATTTTTATATACTATTAAATACTACAAGTGTAGTGATTAGTTAAGCATTTCCTGAAAATATCATAAGAAAGTCAGACATAGTTTCCTGGGTACCTGATAGAGCTATGGCACACGTACATACATACAGGTATTTATTCACACAAAGTAAAATCATAAATCTTAAAAATAATTAGTGCCTAAGAGAAAACAGAAAAAAAAAAGTAATACTTTAATGTACATAAAAGAAGCATTTTAAATGAACACAGAAAGACTATTTAACAAAGGGAAGGATTAGGTGCACAGCCTGCCCTTCTAGAAAACCCAGAAGCTCAGCACTCACAAGGTGATTCAATCATCTGGGTGCTGTTTCATGGCCTTCACAGACACCAGACACTCACACGTTGCATAGACATACATGCAGGCAAAACACCCGCATCCATCAAATAATTTTTTAAATTAAAAATATAGTATTTATATACTCTTGGCAAGAGATACACAAAACTCAGAATCCACGACTTAATTTTTTCTTTTTTCTTTTTGGTTTTTCGAGACAGGGTTTTTCTGTCTGTAGCCCTGGCTGTCCTGGAACTCACTCTGTAGACCAGGCTGGCCTTGAACGCAGAAATCCGCCTGCCTCTGCCTCCCAAGTGCTGGGATTAAAGGTGTGTGCCACCACTGCCCCGCTTACGACTTAATTTTTAAATTTATGTCTCATTATGTAGTTCTGACTGGATTGGACCTCACTGTATAGACCAGGCCTACTCCAAATTGACAGAGATCTGTCTGCCCATACTACCAGTGTGCCAGGATTACAGTTACCTGGCATCATGGCTGGCAAGACTGAATATTTTCATACATTAAGAAAAAAACTATAATTAAAAAAAAAACAAAACACTAAGCCAGGCAGTGGTGGTGCACACCTTTAATCCCAGCACTTGGGGGGCAGAGGCAGGCAGATTACTGAGTTCGAGGCCAGCCTGGTTTACGAGTGAGTTCCAGGACAGCCAGGGCTACACAGAGAAACTCTGTCTCGAAAAACCAAAAAAAACCACCACCCCAAAACAAACAAACAAACAAAACTCACTAAACAAAGTTTATTTGCTTTTATTTTTAAATAAATTTATTTATGCGTCTATGTATGTCTGTATGAATATATGCAGAGGTCAGACTGGAATACCGGACAGATGTCCTGGATTTGGATTTATAGGTGGTTGTAAGCCACCTGATGTGAGTGCTGGAAATTAAATACTGAAAGAAATGTTCACGGTAGGAAGATAAAGTGTCTAAGTGTGAGTGTGCATGCACATGCATGTTTGTATATAAAGAAAGATGTTACACCCTGGAACAATCTCAGTGAATAGATACAGAGAATTACCAGCCACTGAGAAAAGTTGGTGAAAGAAACACAGTAAGAAAGAATGGCTAGATGAAGGTCTATGTAATCTATGGTGGGACTCTCTAACTCTAGCCAGCTGAGAGACTTCAGAACTAAGGTTTACATTCATCAGGTAAATCAGATACTCCTCTGAAGAAATTGCTTAGTGTAAGCCTTAGACCAACAATATGATTTCCCAACAAAAACCTGAATGGTTTTAAAATATTTATTTCAAAGATTCTCTATGAAGATGCTATTGGCTATATACTTCTACAAGATGGGCATAAAGAAAGAAAAAGTATCTAACAAACTCCTATAAACAAAGCCTGAAATCTAGGAATAAGATAAAGACATTTCCTAGAACCAGGGTGATGAGGAAATACACACATTGTATGGCAAAATGAGATGACAGCATTGAGCACATACTGCAGAACAGAAACAGCTACAAAAGGGAGAAGAGGAAAAGGTAAGATTTACAGATTATCAACAGGCCTGTTTGGAAAGCTGTATGAAAAGCCTTTTATTAGACAAATGAGAAAGAAACATGGTTACATGAGAAGAAATTAAGCCCAGGGAAAATAGACTGCTGAAGATGACTATGATGAAAAATACTCACAGATTCAAAATGACTAAAATGCATACACATAATCAACAGATTTACTGAAACCTAGCATATAGATATACTACAAAGAAATGGGAAAACAGGGTAGAGACATATATTCTTAATAAAAATTAAGGACTAATTCCTATTAGTGGTAGAATGTATTTAGCCATGGATTCAATATCAAGCACAAAAATTCATATAATAAAATGATAAACCAGGACATGCAATGACTTAAGTGTTATGTGTAGGTACGTGTATATATATCTATAGATATATCTATAGATATCTATAGATATATCTATAGATATATAGATATATCTATAGATTTCTATAGATATATATACACACACATGTACACACACACACACACACACACACACACACACACACACACACACACACACACACACACACACAGTGTATGTATGCCTGGTGCCTGCAGAGTCTAGAAAAGGGCTTTGGATTACCTGGAAATGTAGTTACAGATGTTTGCAAGCTCCCATGCAGGAGCTGGAAACCGAATCCAGATTCTCTGCAAGAGCAGTAAGTGCTCTTAACTGCTGAGCCATCTTTCCAACCCTAATATACCCATATTAAAAGAAAGGTATCACATGAAAAAAGTGAAAAGGCCACTAAAAGTGACTACTTTCATACATTTGTGAGTGTTTAAAGTTGATACTATCTTTGAGGAACATTTGCAAAATGTCTTTACAGACATGTTCATATCACAAAAATCTATGTTTAGACATTTTTTGCAAAACTACTTCCCATAATAATAGTTTGGTCAAATGAAATATAGGGCTTTAACACTGTTTTTTTTCAAGCTAAAAATATGGTTGGAAGAAATTATAAAGCATCTTGTTAAAAATCAAGTTGAAGAACAGTATATAAAACTCACACACAAATATGTACACTATATAGTATCTGGAGGCACAGACATTAAGACATTAACCACAGGACTAGAGAGATGGCTCAGCTGTTAAAACCACTTGCTGCTTTTCCAGAGGACCCGGGTTCCTAGCACCCACATCAAAGCCACAAGTATCTGTGACTCCAGTTCCAGGGGATCCAATGCCATCTTCTGCCTGCCTGGCACACAGGTGATATACAAAAATCCTAGGGGGGGCGAACATTAACCACAAGTGAGTAAAATGTAACTTAGAGACAAAAGTAAAGTGGGTGTGCATGGAAAAGATGAAGACTGCATGTCTTAAGTAATCAAGCGTAAATTTATTTCATGTACAATCTTTTTGAATAATAGGAATGAAGCAAATAAATATTAACATCCAGTTTAGCATTCATGAATAGTTCTCTTTTCAACACCAACATACTTATCTAAGTCTTAAAATACATTAAGTATCAAATATGTAACATACCCTCTTATTGTACTGTTTGTCTCAGGATCACCTGGGTCCAATGTTTCTTTTAAGAAGTTTATATAATGTATCCAAAGATCAACACTAAGAGGTATTGCCTGAAGCCCCCGTCGATAAACCTAAGAAGAAAACAATAAACTGTACCTCAAATACTTAATTATTTATTAAAAGAGAGGCAACACTGTGTTATCCGGTGAACCTTAGAAATACTAATTACTGGAATTTTGTTTAAATAATCTACCATTACCATTTGGGTGGAGGTTGGATAGAACATGGCAATGTTCTGATCCCCACGTGCAGAGTCTTGATCTTCAAAGCGCAGCAGTCCCTGCATTCTGACCGGGTTGTGTGGGCAGGCTTTGGGTTACAGACCATAGGGCACAGACCCATTAGAGCATCAATGACAGCGTCTGACCAAAAATGCAATAAGACGTAGCAAATGTGACTAGCAAACCAACTATATTGTTTGGAAAATGAGAAATAAATGTAAGTGAGAGAAAAGCCCTGCCCTACTTGTTAAGCTGCAGTGTAATACAGAGGCTTGCACTGCAAAGCTTGACAAACTGTAGAGGTTTAACGCACCTGCCAACAAAGAGAGAAAATATTAGCTACAAATGCCACAATAGTGACAAATGCAAATAAAATACCCTATAAAAAAATGTTTGACCATAAATGGTAGGTACTGCCAGCCAGAAAAAAAGAGTCTGTTTTGTTATTAATTGGCTTACAGTACCTAACAGAGAAAAATGTATTCATTGATGTACGCACCTCATCTGATTGTTTAACGTTGTCATGTCTCTTTTCAAGGTCTGCATACTTTTTCCAGTAACCATAGCAATACGGGTAGTGTATGAAAAATTTGTCAAATGCTTTCCTGGCAGCCATCAAGTGATTCTGATGAAAATAAAAAAATGTGTTTAAACATCTTAGAAATTTTTATCAGAGAAAGAATAAATATTAGCTTTGTCAAATAGTAACCTCCTCTCCCCTGGAGCTGGGGATCAAACCCAGGCTCTCACTGGTGCCAGGCCAGTGTGCTCTACCTCACTGAACTGCACTCCCACATGCCCAAGGTAACTTTTACCAATTTTAAATAACCTCCACACAGACTTCAATTATTACACAATATTCAGCATTGTGTTCTCAGAATCTCCACAATACATAAATGGTATGTAAATCTCAAAACTAAAATATATGCTTCTAGTATTACTGAACTTAATCTGAAGATTATTTGAGAGATTAATTACAAGCACAAAGGCTTGAATTGATACTACTGGTTTATTCTGTAATTCTTACATACTCCATTTAAAGAGTTACTAACCTCCTGTTCTACATACTGAAGCAAATATACCCAGCCCGTAAAATCCTGAGGATTTGTTTCTACTGTTTTCCAAAACTTTTCAAACTCCGGAGGGAAGTTTCCTTCTGTTTCTGTCACTGAGAGGTCCACCGCATTTGCCATTTCATTTTCTTCTGTAGATGCAGGTGCGCTGGGAGAGGCATCAGGTGATTGTTCCATCTCTGTAACGTTCATAATCTCAGTACTAAAATCTGGATGCTCTACGACTACTACCTCTGAACTGTTGCCCGTGCTGCCATTATCAGAGTTTCTGTACTCATCCATGTGGGAATTTTGCATAGCTATTTATTTGGTCTTTAGTTAATGATCTGCAGAAAAACATACACACACACAAAAGAGAAAGTTTCCAAATGCTACTAAACTTATTTGTCATGATCAAACACCCCTTTCTTTAGATTTGTTTTGTTTTGTTTAATGTGCCTGCATGCATTTATGTATACCATGTGCATGCCTAGTCCCCAAGGTCAGAAATCAATGCTGGATTCCCTGGAACTGGACAAATAGTTGTAAGCAACCAAGTGCAGGCCAGGACCGAATCTGGATCTTCTGAGAGCAGCAGGTGCTCTCATACAATGACCCATCTCTCCAGCTCCACATTTTATTTAAAGCCCTGAGTGTCTACTAAAAATAGATAGGAAAATTAGTACATTTTATTGATTTTATCTGTCTACAAATAATAGAAATTCTATTGATAATAACTATCAATCCTCCTGTCTTAGTCTTCCAAGTACTTATTAGTATTGCAAGTATGTACCACAAGGTCCAACACACCCGATAATAGTTCAGGTGTGCCCAATCTTTTGATATTGTGAACATACCACTATCATCTACAAAGATAATGCTTTAGAATTCTGGAAATAAATTAACACCTACCTATTCCCAAATTTAAATCAAACAATGTTTTGAGAAAAATCTACTATCTTGCATTAGCCTAGACACATATGGTCCTGGAGAATATAGTCTGGACTCGCTTAGAAGAAATTTATTCACTCTCATTATATTTGTTTATGATATAATTTGCAGCATGTTAACACTGTGGTTCTCAACCTGTGGGCCTCAACCCCTTGGTCACCTAGCACAAACCACAGATATTTATATTACAATTCCTAATAGTAGCAAAAGCACAGTTATTACAGCTATGGGGTCACCACAATATGAGGAACTGTATTAAGTGGTCATAGAATTAGGAGGGTTGAGAACCACTGACTTAGAGGCTTGCAAGTGTCACGTAATTTTTTGGCTAATCCCTAGACTACTCCATAGACAGAAGTTGTCTAAAGAAATGTTCAAATTCAAACAGGAAGAAGATGACATACACTAGTCAATACTGTCCTTTTTAAAATCAGAAAAGCAAAAACTTCCCAGAACACTACAGCATTTATAGCCTCCTAATCCCTTAAATGAAATTAGGTACACTGATGCTTTAAACAAAGTGTTTCATTAGTAAATATAACATAAAAGGGATAGATTATGTTTTTCTTTAAAAAAAAAAATTATTTATTTTATGTATGTGAGTACACTATAGCTGTCTTTAGACACATCAGAAGTAGGCATCGATCCCATTAGAGATGGCTGTGAGCCACCATGTGGTTGCTGGTAATTGAATCATCAGGACCTCTCTCTGGAAGAGCAATCAGTGCTCTTAACCACTGAGCCATCTCTCCAGCCCTATGTTTTTCATTTTGATCTAAAAGTTCTAATCAGTATTTGACCATATTTCCACACTGGTATGTATGTTTGAGTGTATGTATGTGTACCATATATGTGCAGGTGCCTAAGACCAGAGAGGGCACTAATATCCTGGAACTTTAGTAACAGTCAACTGTGAGCTACTCAACATGGGCACTATGAACTAAACTTGGTTCCATTACAAGAGCAGCAAGCACTCTTAATCATTTCTCCAGCCCATGTGTATAACTTTTCTTCCTTTGATTAAAGAAAATAGTTAAAATACAATTTTATTGACACTATTCTAGACTCTAGGATCACCAAGGTAAGAAACAAGGAAATCTCTTTGAAATATCTTATTTGTTGACTTTTGTGGAGCACTACAAAAGCATTCATAAAACTAGAAAAAGAAATGTAAAAGTAGTAAGGTATCGCATTTTCTCTAAAATAACCAAACTATATCATTTTCCTCTAATTAAATTAATTAATTACAGATAAACCAAAACACTACAGCATTCATATCAATTTTGCTAGGAAAATAATTTAGTACAAACTAGTGGAATTTTTACAAATTTTATTTTTTAATTATGTGGAGGGGTTGTGCACATGTGATGTGCACAGATGCCAACAGAGTCCAGAAGATATCAGATTCCTTGAAGCTGGAGTTGTGAGCCACCCAACTTAGGTGCTGGAAGCTGAACCATGGTCCCCTAGAAATCTCTCTCCAGTTCCCCCAAATTATTCTAACACATTCTCTCTAATGTGTCAATTAACTACTAACAAACAGTTTTCTCTCAAACACCAATAACTCAACTAAAACAAAGCAGCAAATGATACAAATTGCCTTTTAAAAGAAAAGGACAAACAAGTATCCCAGTACTCTGGCATGCTGGAGGCTCAGGAATAAAGATCATAAATTCAAAGTTAATCTAAGATATGTCGGCACTCCCTTAAAAATAAAACAAAGCCATCAACAAAGTAAAAGGACAACCTAGAATGGGATAAAATATTAAATGTCCAATATTTAATAAGGGGTTGACAGTCAATACAACTCAACAACAAAATATCAAAACAACCGGATTTAAAAATAGAAGATTCTTAAAAGTTATCACACATATGTATTCATATGCATGCACAGGGCACTTCATCAGTGTGGAGGTCAGAGGACAGCTTTAGCAGCTGCTTCTCTCCTTTCACCATATGGGTTCTGGGACAATTTAAACATCACTTCCTAAAAACTATTCATACAACTCTTCAAATGATGCGCCTCCAGTACAATTCTGTCCTGTTCTTTTGAGCACAAAGTTACTCAACTTTGCAGGTTCCCACAAGATTACAAATGCGCCCACCCCTGCTTTGAAACCGTGTTTCACTGTCTACCCTGGAACTAACCTGGAACTTAACAGGTAAACCAGTTGGCCTTGAATTCGGATACCCTTCCCTCAGCTTCCTCAGAGCAGGGGTTAAAGCTGTGTGCTACCACACACGGCTAAAATTACAAGTTTTTGAAGGTCTGCCAAAATATTAACTGTCTAGAGGCCCAGCATACACAAAATTCACCAAATGATGAATAATGCCAGAGTCCTTAGTCACCTATACTAAAACATGGCATGCTATTTTGATAATGGAAGAGGCCAACAGAACTAGTCTCATCATTTAATCAACTTTATGTTACTTAATCTAACTTTACCTACAAAACAATCATATACTTTTTATACCTTGTTATAAAAATTACCTCCCTTTCTGGTTTTCAGAGATGACTCAGCAGTTAAGAATGCTTCGTTTGCCTTTCTTCCAAAGGATAAGTGGTTCAGCTCCCATAGCCATGTTAAGTGGCTCACAACCACCTGTAACTGCAGCTTCAGTTGTTAGTCTTTTCTGGCCTCCAAGGTCACCGAAGTGCACAAATGCACGCAAACTCTAGAAAAATGCATTTCTCTCTTGGGCTGGAGAGATGGCTTAGTTAGCAGTTAAGAGCAAAGGCTGCTTCTCTTCCAGAGCATACAAATTTGGTTCTCAGCTCTCACAGGGTGGCTTAGCATCACCTGTAACTCTAGTTCCAGAGCACCTAACACCCTCCTCTGATTTTTCAGGCACTAAGCTCAATTGTAGTGAACATACAAGCAAAAATATTTATACATATAAATATTAGAAAAAAATCTCTTCATTCACATCGCTATTGTAATAATTATCATCTCTCCTGTGCATCAATGTTTTATTCAAACTAAAGACTACTTCCATCAGCTAGCTTCTTCTGAATTTTTTGTTGTTGTTGTTGTTGTTTTGTTTTTCAAGACAGGGTTTCTCTGTGTAGCCCTGGCTGTCCTGGAACTCACTCTATAGACCAGGCTGGCCTCGAACTCAGAAATCCACCTGCCTCTGCCTCCCAAGTGCTGGGATTAAAGGCATGTGCCACCACTGCCCGGCTTCTTCTGAATTTTTAAAGTAGAAAAACAAAACCAGAAAACATCCAAGTCAGGCAGGTATGGTTTTACAAGCCTCTAATATCAGCCTTTGGGAAACAAACAGGAAGAGCAATAGTGCTCGCTAAGCTGGACTATATACAGCAAGCCCCTGACTGAAAAACACTCAACTGTAATCTCAGTAACCCAGGAGACTAGCCTGGGTTACATAAAGCCAGATTGAGCTATATAGAAGACACTGTATTGGGACTGGAGAGATGGCTCAGTTGTTTATAGAGTCTCCTGTTCTCATGGTGGGCTATTCACTGGCAGCAACTCCATCCACACTTCTGACCTCCATAACCACCTGCACTGACAATGCACATAAAACCACACAGACACATACACACACACACTTAAAAAAAAAAAAAAAAGAGTAGATACACACTTTACAGGCATGTGCTGAGATACGAACACAATTCAATTAATATATACAGCTTCTATTTTGGGTGCAGCAAGAAAATAAAACGCGCAATACTGTACTATTGATGCAGATAAATCTTACTATATTAAGGAGAAAGGAGCTTTGTTTTGCTCAATATTGTATTCCTAGAAACAGTTAAACAAATGATCCCTCCAGTCCTAACTTAACTTTCTGAGCATACTGACTGTACAATTCTATTCCTCGTCACCATTTCAGGAGCTCAGTACACTTTTCCTGTGAGTCTTGGCAATTAGTCAGACTAACAAAACTCTTCCTTTCCACAATTCACCACATTAACAGATACTTTTCTGATGCTGTGACATCTTCCTATAAAATGATCATAGGGATGGCAGACTCAAATATGTGAGGTAAAAAACTAAGTAGTATTACATGGAAACACAGTTCCTCTATAGTGAAATTAACATTTATTTTACTTGGGGTCTATTAAACACTTGCCTCATAATCAGTATGCTGTTTTAAAATGAAAAGGAATTTTAGATGACTTAAACATTAAATTCATTGAATATGATGCATCTGACCTCTAATACTTTTTTCCCTGATGCTTTACATGCCTCCTATGCTCATGGAGGCATATAAAACACTATATATCACTGATCATTATCATAGGCCAAGTAAGTCATTAGGTAACTAGCTAGCTAGCTTTCCAATCCAAAATCACTCCATGTCTCAGGCATGGATGAGTCATCCGCATACCTAGGCTGGAAAAGGGGTTATTACAAGCGGTTTTGGCAACAGGTTTTTAGAGACTAAGTAGGATGTTCACAGACAGATCTTGTTTCCTCATTTTAAACAATTATGTCCAGAAATTGAACCTTGCTTATGTATTTACAATGTCTCCACAATCTCCAGAGATTATGTCTTACACAGAATTCTTAACGCGTAACAGACAATTCTGCTCCTCTTTGAAAAATAAAAAAATTCCAACTTTTATAACGATGTTTAAAACCTTTTTTTCCTCAATTCAACTATAATATACAAATAGCACTAAGTATTGAGCCTTTAAAAAATTCTGGGGTCTGCCAGACAGCTCAGCAGGTAAAGGCACTAGCTGCCAAGCCTCAGGGGACAGAGTACTCCTATACGCACATATACGACTGCACAGCTCCAGTGTACATGAGTAACACAGAGTAACAGTTTTTACCTCTAGAATGAGATTATAAATATGAGAGGAGTAAGGAACTTAACAGCTGTTGCTTATTTTTCTCAAACGACTTAAAAGACTGCCGAGTCCCAGTCCTAGCTTCATATTTTCTTGTATGAATCCTACATTCCTAGCATCACCCTTTCTAGCAGCTGAAAAATTTAAAGTATTTCTGAATACGTTAGATTAGCTTTCTGGTGTAAGTTCTTGAACAGAAGGCCATATCAATACCAACCCAAAACCGAGCATTTGAGTTGGCATAAATATTACTGCATTTACTAATATTACTTACTACATTACTACTAATACCTTAAACAATATTGTGAACGCCGAATAGTATTTACTAACTTAAAGACAGTGCAGGCTCCTGAGCACGAAAGGTAAAAATCTATATAAGCAGATTGTTCTAAAAAAGATTCTATAGGCTGTTTCCAAGTGTCCGTGTCATTTCCCCCACCCCCCACCCCCCAAATCCCGTTTGCCTACGCTGTTTTGCAAATGGCAAACGTTCTGGCCCTCAGCTCTAGGCAAGCAGGGGATCCAGCCTCAGCAGTTAGTGGTTCGCAAATCCAGGCTGAGGCTCTCGCCCCGCCGCACCCCTAAAGCGAGGCGCCGCCCAAGGCGCGGACCCCAGGCCTTCTCTTCCCAACAGGTGGGCTCGAGAAGGAGACGCGCAGCCAGGCGCCAGGCGCATGCCAGGCCTCGAGCGGGAGGAGCGGGTGAGGCCGCGGCCGGGTGCGGCCTGAGGCGGCGCAGGCCCTTCCCATCCCGGCGCCTCCCCGGCCGCCCACTTCAGGGCACCCGCCCCAGCTACCTCACGATGGATGCTGCTCGGTGCCATGAGCCGAAGCCTGGGCCAAGATCGCCAAAGGTGGGCCTGCCAACGCCTCAGTCCACGCACCTACCGCAGCCACCACCACCAGCGCCGCCGCCGCCTCTTCGGGACCACACTGCGCACGCGCCACCGGCTCCAGAGGCGCAGCGGTCACGTGATGCGCGCACCATAAGCCCCGCCCTGTATGGTCTCCAGTGGCAAACTTCGCTTCCCTGAGACTGGGTTCCCAAACCCCAGTGACGCCTGTTGTGCTGGCTTCACTTGTTGCCCAGCGTCAGCCTCCAAAGAAACCTCTAAAATATCGTTCTTATTTTCCTAACTGTCAAGGCTTTACACGTAAAAATGTGTCAGGAAATAGCCAGACATTCAGCCTAAAACTTCCAAACCTCAAAACACTATGAGCTGATTGACTCAAACATTCTGAATGTCGAAACTTCATTTCGGCTTGAGAGTTCAAGGCTCTGAAGGATGCGTGCATAAAGCTTTCAGGGCAAAGAGAGGCAGCTTTGTGTTGACGATCTTAGCAGCCCTCTTCAGTTGTTTATACCCTAGTCCCCACTTTTAAATATCCTTTAAAAAAAAAATCCCGTTTTACCGGGCAGTGGTGGCGCACGCCTTTAATCCCAGCACTTGGGAGGCAGAGGCAGGTGGATTTCTGAGTTCGAGGCCAGCCTGGTCTACAGAGTGAGTTCCAGGACAGCCAGGGCTACACAGAGAAACCCTGTCTCGAAAAAAACCAAAAAAACAAAAAACAAACAAACAAAAAATCCCGTCTTGCCTCAGTAAGACTGTAACAATTGAGCGAGCAAATGTTTTCTCACTCACCGGTCTTCTGTTTGGAGTTTAGGTAAAATCACAACTGGGTTTTTACTCTTCCCTCTAGAATCCGTCTCCAGAATGTTTCTTTTTAAGATGATTTGTAACCGTGTTAGTTATAAACCACTTCGACTGCTTCTCTGCTCCCAAATAACCAACTCCTCCCCATTGGGCATTTCATTTCCATGAAATAGTCAGACTTTCCCCTTTGCCTCCGTTGGGCAGTTTTGTGTTCTCTAACGATCAGTTGCATTTAAATGTATACCATCGAAAGGGCAGTCAAGAGAGGGCACTGGTTTTTTTTTAAAGATGTATTTATTTTTATGCATGTTTTTGCCTGAATGGATGAATGGATGGACGGATGGAAGGATGGATGGGTAGGGACCAGATGCTTGCATTCCTATGGCCAGAAGAGGGCAGTCTTTAACAAGCCTATCAACTTTCTCACTGCTTTACCTTTCCAACTCCCCATAATTCAGAGAGCTAGAGCTCTTATATATTCTATTTGATTTGCCTAAAGTGTGTTCATCACTACTGGAAACATAAATTACCCAGGAATCATAGTTCATGTCTATAATCAGACTTGGGTAGCCGCAGAAGAATCAGAAGTTTGAGGTAATATTCAACTGCTTGAGTTTGAGTTTGAGCCTAGGCTACACAAACCTCAAAACAGCAGTGATAGCAGCAGCAACAAAAAGAAAACCACACAAACCACTTTAAAAACCGATCGAGCCTTATCTTAAAATAAATTGTATATCAAAAATCTAAGTATAATGAACAAAGAAGTGTTAGACGAAAATACTGTGGTTCATGGTCTAATAGTTGTCAACTTTCCATTGCAGTGACCCTTTAATACAGTTCCTCACGTGATGACCCAGCAATAAAACTAGGTCCTTGCTACTTCATAACTGTAATTTTGCTGCTGTTATGATACCGAATGCATTTACTCCTCCAGATCAGTTCTATGCCAGCCTGCTCTGTTCTGTAGTGACTGACCTTTACATACTGCATCAGTGAATTCCCTTGCTCCCAGGCTCCTGTTGGATCTGGCCAGTTGTCCTTGTCTGAATGGCATGGAGGAGTATAATCAGGGTATTCATTTAGCATTCTCTATTTAGGGGTCTTAGGTCTGATGAAAGTGTCTCTGTCCACATCAGCTGCTGCTGCTTTCAAATCATGGGTTTTCCTAAAGCCTGCCTTTGCAAACAGTAATTCCTTGTATTAGTGAGGGTTCTCTAGAGTCACAGAATTTATTGAATGTCTCTATATTGAGGAAATTACTGTGATGACTTACTGACTGTAATCCAACTACCCCAAAAATAGTCAGCTGTGAATGGGAAGTCCAAGGATCTAGTAGCTGCTCAGTCCCACAAGGCTAGTTGTTTCAGCTGGTCTTCTGTAGAAGTAGATTCCAACAGATGTGCTAGCAAGTAAATGCAAGCAGGCAAAGAAAAGCAAATATGCCTTCTTCCAATATCCTTAAGGTCTCCAGCAGAAGGTGCGGCCCAGATTAAAGATGTGTACCACCATGCTTGGATCTGGGACTTGTTTTGTCCCATTCTGACCTTGAACTCAGAGATCTCCTTGCCTTAGTCTCCTGAATTAAAGGCGTGTACTACCTTGCCTGGGCCTAAACTTTTCATAGCCACTATGCCTCAAGATCTCCATGCCAAGATCCAGGTCAGAAACTTGTATCTTCCAGCCTCAAGATCTGGATCACAGGTGAGCCCTCCAGTATCGGATTGACATTCATTCCAGATATAGTCAAGTTGACAACCAGAAATAGCCATTACATTCCTCAAATCCTGATTTTGGTATTCCATCTACTTTTGAAAAATCCATCTAGACTGGTAAAAGAGCAAAATGGTTCTTTGCGGACTATTCAACACATGGTTTCTTTTTTATGCTTTCAAAACAGCACTGCCCAGCTATAGTAGGACAGTTCTGTAATCTCTGCATTTGAGAAGACCTTTTTCTTTTCTCTGTCTCGCCTTCTCTTTCCTTCCAAGCATATTATGAGACTCATGGGTAGCAAAGTGGTTCTATGGCAAATTAACTCACCCATCATCACATGGGTTTCCTTGGCATCTCTGGTGGGGGGGTCGGTGGGGGGTAGAAACAGCTGAAGTGTATTCATTCAACAGGAATCCAACATAATTTAACATAGTACTATCAGCTATACTTTTGTTATAGATTAGCTACCTACCTTAATTCATATGCTAATTCATACTGTCAGCCCTACAGCCACTGCTTTCCTATCTGCCAATCCCATCCCGTCTGCTTTATTCTCTATCGTTGCATCTTTGAGTTGTGCTTATGTTTTTTTCCTTCAGTGTGACATCATGTAGTTTTCTTTCTCAGTCTGGCTTATTTCACTTAGCATGCTTGCCATCCATCCTGGGAACTGAGTTCAATTCACTGAGTTCTCATGACGGGAGGAGAACATTGACTCCTGTAAGTTGTCCTCTGACCTCGATACACATGCTGTTGATTTTACGATTGTACACGCATATAATTAACACACACACACACACACACACACACACACACACACACACACACACCACAAAGTCTAATTTTAAAAAGACAAGTACTTGGCCAATAGGCAGGTGAAAAATCATGTCCAACATCACTAATCACCAAAGAAATACATCTTATAAACATGGAGAGTCAGGTGTAGTGTAGTGGCTTATACTTGCAATTTCAACACTAGGGAGGAATTGGCAGGAGGCTCATGATTTAAGGCTAGATCCTATCTCAAAATCAAATAAGCAGACAGCAACCAAAAACCACAATGAGATCTCACAATAGTCCTGTTAGGATTCTTTCCCCTGAAGACAAAGGGTGTTAGAAAGGAAGTGAAGAAACCTTGTATCTTGGTGAAAATTTAAGTTATGCATACCATATGATAAACTAAATTGAAATTTTTTAAAAATTAAAATTAAAGTATATGATGCTCTGAAAATTTAATTATGCATGGTTATACAGCGAAAGGAAAAGAAATTGACAATAAGAGATTTCTTCATGTCCGTATTCATTACAGAATTATTCACAGTAGAAGAAATATGATAGCTATTGTACAGTACAGTTTTATGGCAGCTTGTCGAAAGCTAAAATCATGTGAGGGAACCTCAATTAAAATGCCTCCATAATGTCCTAAAGCCTGTAGGACATTTTCTTAGTTATTGACATGGGAGGGCCCAGCCCCTTGTGGGTGGTATTATCCCTGGGCTGGTGGCCCTGGGTTCTATAAGAAAACAAGCTGAGCAAGTCTTGGAAGATCAAGCCGGTAAGCAGCACCCTCCATGGCCTCTGCATCAGCTCCTGCCTCCAGGTTCCTGTCCTATGTGAATTTCTGTCCTTAACTTCTTTCAGTGATGAACTACAATGTCGGAATGTAAGCCAAATAAACCCTTTCCAACTTGTTTTTATGCATGGTATTTAATCACAGCAATAGTAACCCTAAGACACTCATCTAAGTATTTTTCAATGGATCAAGAAAGTACGATATATACAAAAGGGAATGATCTTCAGGCATAAAAGGAAACCCTGTCATTTGTAGCAGTTTGGGTATAACTGGAGAACATTGTGCTAAGTGAAATGAAACAGAAACAGACATAATCAAGTGTGTAATTTAAGATGATCTAATGTATAACCTAAAATGGTTGAAGTCAAGGACGAGGGGGTTAGCAGGACTCATGGGGAATATATTAAAGACACTAAGTTTTCTTTGGAATTAGTCCTGTACATCTGCTGTATATCATAATGATTGTGATTAACAATAATGTATATTTGCAAACTGTGTAAGAGGAGGCTTTAAGTGTCCTTACCACAAAGAAACATGTGCTATCATGCTATAACGTATTTATAGGAAAGCATCAAGTTGTACTCCATAAACATATGCAATAAGTATCCTCTTGCTTATACAAATTAATTTGAATATAATCTTGGTTATAGAACTAATATAAAGCTGTAATTTGAATCTACAAGTTTCATCTTCAGAATTCCTTAGAAATATTTATTTTCTGACCCTATTCAGAAAAAAAAAAAAAAATCTGTCAATTATAAACCTGAACTACAGACCTATAGTTTACCCGTAAGAAAATATTAGGTCTATGTAATTATAAAGTAATTAACAAATCGTCACTGTCCTCTCACCTTCAAATAGGATCAAAATCCATTGTTCTGTTTGTTTCCTCAAAAGTCACAAATACACACAAAAGGCATTACTTTAAAAACAGGCAGACAGCAGCTGGGTACAGAGCATGCTTATGATCTGTAAGCTCCTGGGTTCTTTCCATAGCACACACCCTCCCCAGAGGCAGCCACAGAAACTGGAAACTCACTGACTCACGAAGTAAAAAAAGAAAACCAGATAATCAGAATTTTAGGATGAGACAAGACCTTAAAATGTATCTAGCCTAGCTCTTAGAAACCAGGGGAAAGAGACTAGACTCACACCTAAGGGCATGTAGCTAATTTCCTGTAATACAACAAGATAACTCTTAGGTTGCAGTGATAAAGCCCATGAGATAAAAGAATAGGTAAGTATTAAAACTTGTTTTCCCTTTAACATATATGAGAGTTAGAAAAATAGGACACCTGTCACACATCTACAGAAATAAATCCTTTTATTTTAAACATTCCTTTTCTTCTTTAAGATGCATACAGTACTTGTAAGCCCAAGAATTCTGAGAAAAACTATAGAAGACCTGGCACTATTTTTGAGTTACACAACTGGGCAGCAAAATAACACCTTTATAAATGGACAGACATACACAAATTAAAAACTTAGTGTTTGCACACAAAAATAAAGTTACATTCAACACGTTTCTTGAACGTGCATTCAAATGTTTAATGTTTTCTAAACTTTGGTCATCATGCTTTATTAGAACTCTTAAATTTCACAACTGTGCAGATGATTAAACTGAAAAGTTTAGCAAAAATATATATCATAGTAACACAGCAGCTGTAGGAAGCTAATACTGCATAATCATATCAGCAGACTGATTCAAAAACATGGTATTCACAAACAGCACACAAAACTTATTTTGTGATAACAGTTAAATGACTTTTCTTCCACTTCATAAAACAAGACAGAGTAATGAGACATAGCAGAACATGATTACATAATAAAAAGTATATTTTTAATTACAAATCTAATTGTACATATGGGGCAACAAATTGCAGTTTCTATAGAATAGTGCAAATGAGCAGGATTTTTCCCAAAAATATTTAAAATTTAGTTCATCCCAGGTGCCATGGATTTCATATCAGTTTATATATTTCATATTAGTTTATATTCATTATTTTAGGTTTTCATGTGATGGCTATAAGGACAGATCTGTACTCACAGGTAGGCTGCAAATAAACATAGCCCCTAACTTAATTTACTGGACATGAAATTCAGGCACTCAAAATAAAAACGTAGCTTTAAAAAGATTTCATCTGTCATCATGTAAACTGTTCATCATAACTGGTTCATCAAAAACTCATAATTCACTTAAAACTGTCACATCAAGTAATTCCTCTAAACTCTTTTTGATATGTGGTGGTTGAGATGCAGCCTGGTTTAACAGACTCTGACCCATCTGTGCAAAGAGTGCTTTTGATAATTTAGCTGTGGCTGTTCGTATATTTCCACCAGCTCCAGGCAGGGAGCCACTGTGTGTCATGTTCCCTAAGAGGTGCCATAAAACCACCAACACTTTCTGTTCTGTGGCATGAGGCTTCCTTTGATAAAGCTCCATAACAATATCTGGAAAAAAAACATGAGCAACAGTCAGAGTTTCCCCAAAGTAAATTCAAAGTCTGCTAAATAACAAGTATCCAAAATATGTACTTCTGCCCTGGGCTGTTTGTCCTAAAATGTTAGGCCTTAAAGAAAACAAACAAACCAAAACCAAGCAGGCAAAACTGGGAATGACTGGGATTGTCACATGTCAAGAGTGTCCTATATATGACAACTAGTTCAGGAAAAGAAATGCTAAAAATCTCAACACTTTCCAAATACAGGTAAATACAATTTACAGAGCTCAACTTATGGACCTTTCATCAAACAAACAAAACCCGGAAGCCTCCTCCATCCATGAGCGTCCACACTGACTCCACCGCCTGTTTAACAACGGACAAACCTCGTTCCCTTCCTGTCCCTCTCCTCATTAAACAGTCCAGTGCTGGGCATCAAACCCAGATGTTTAGGAGTGCTATGCAAGCAATCTACTATAGAACTACAACCTCTGACCTAGAATTATTTTAAAGAATATTCTGGAGTACAAGTCTTAAGAGGTTCTTGTGGAGACTACTACACAGTTTATTTCTCCTCTGTACAGCAGTCATATTGAATTGACAGCTATAATAAATTAAGTGGAAACACCCATCAATTTATCCTTAATCTCACTTGCAGGAAAATGAACACACCTGGGGACCATCATCATAAACACTGACATACAGTCAATGTATATGATACACTTGGGTAACAGTGTTACAAAAACCTATGCTAGGTTTATGAATACATCTCAATAAAAATTCATATTAAAAGTACAATACTTTAGAAATTATTACTTCGAACCAGGAAGTGCTGACAGTGCTTTTAATCCCAGCACTCAGAAGGCAGAGGCAGGTAGATCTCTCTGAGTTCAAGGACATCTTGGTCTAGAGGAAGTTCCAGGACAGCCAGGGCTACAAAGAAAAACCTGACTCCAAAAACAAAACCAAACAACAATAACAGAAAGGAAGGGAGGAAGGGAGGAAGGAAGGAAGGAAGGAAGGAAGAAAAGAAAAGAAGAAAGAGAATTTATTACTTAAAGCTATTTTACCAGCAAGCTTTTCTGTCATATCTTGTTTTGCTTTTCCATTTAGAAACTGAGCTTTTGTGCAAAATGGCTGTAGAAGCAAGTAATTGTCTAAAAAAAAAAAGGAACAAGAATCATGTCTAAGAATGAGATCTCAATAATTCCGTCTAAACAGCAATAATTTGAAAAAGAAACAATTTCAACAATGCAAATGTAATAATACTTAACTCCTACTTAGAGTTTTCTGTAAGTAACAGGTAAAGACGAGACAAAAATATCCATAAGACACTAAAGAAGCTATAACAGGGCATATGGACATCTCAGTTTCAAATGATGGCGGCTGTATCATAAAACAAGAAAACTGTTTTTTATGGAAAGTGGTTTTTACATTCAATGATACTTTTAGAAAAGTATTTGTTTTTTTAATTATAACTACATCATTTCTCCCTTCACTTTTCTCCTTCCAAAATCACATTTTAAAAGATTCACAAGAAGTTATAAAGAGCCAGGCAGTGGTGGTGCACACCTTTAATCCCAGCACTTGGGAGGCAGAGGCAGGTAGATTTCTGAGTTCGAGGCCAGCCTGGTCTACAGAGTAAGTTCCAGGACAGCCAGGGCTGTACAGAGAAACCCTGTCTCAAAACAACAACAAAAAAAAAAAAAAAAAAAAAAAAAAAAGAAGAAGAAGTTATAAAGACAGTACTGACAAGCCTTTTGCATTAAAAGGTTACATCTCACATAATTATAGGAAAATATCAAGCCAGGTAGTATGGTGAATGCTTTTAATCCCAGCACTCAGGAGACGGAGGTGGTTGAAGTTCAGGGCCAACCCAGTCTACAAAGTAATTTCCAGGACAGCCAAGAAACCCCATCTCGAGAAAAAAAAAATCAAAATAGAGGTTCATGCAACAATTAAGTTACAGAAGTCCAGTTTATTGACATGCATGGATTATTCTTTCAGAATGATTCCTAAAGCTTTATCACATCTAATGTCCAGATATCATTTCCATGTTATGTTCCAAAAGCATGTTATAGTTTATATTTAAATCTAGAACCCATTTTAATCTCATGAATATGAGGTTAAAAAATAAGTATTCAATGAAAAAGATAATCAATTTAAATATTTTACCACTTAAATAATTTACAAAAAAGTTTTAGATATACTATTAAATGGAAAATATTACTTATTTCAACATATAAAAATGCATAGGATCAGAAAGCATGTAAGTTACATCGAAAAAATTTGAGTACCAATTTAGGATTCCTTACCTACATGTTGACTCAGTGCATGAACAACATTTGTGGCTGCAGCATAGATGCCTGGATTCTTGGAATTCAGGTTGTTATCCACAATTGCAGGAATTAGCATGTTGATTATAGGAGACAAGTTGTCTCTAAGTAAAGGAATCATTTTATGCATTGTTTCTAGAGCTACCAGATTCACTTTGCTATTAGAATCATGAAGTCGAGACTTAAAAGCATCAAAGATCTGGAAATAAATTGGTAAATTACTGAAAGTAAAACAGTGTTTATCCTATTGTATTATCCTTTTGCCATTTCATTTCTGCTTTTCTCCCCCCCACAACACACTATTTAAACTGAATTTAAATAGAAACTTCGATTTGTTAAATTTAAATTTTACAGGTAGTAAAAATTTACTCTAAAATACGTTTTAATGAATGAAGGTTACAAATATGGCTTGATGCTGCTGTGAACACAAGTAATGTGCTGTTAGCCAGAAGGTGCAGATCAGCCTCATTTGATGCTAAGAGCGTGGGGAAATGTTCTGTATCTTTATTCAGAACAGAAGATGGAGAAACTTTACTGAAGATACTTCATATAGCTTTAGTGTAATTTGTTAGGGCAACTAGATGGAATGTCACCTCCTGCCCATGAACTACAGTAAGAATCAGACCCAAGGCCTCATGCTTCCATAAGAGGTGAGTGTTCCATCACTAAGCTGTATCTCTATTACCTAGAGATGCAAATCTTTCAGTTTTGCTGAAAGTTCCAGGCTGCTCATGAACTCAGCATGACGTTGAGGATGCCCTGGGCCTGCAGGTGCAGCACACTCTGGCTTATGCTGGGCTGGGGATCTAAGTTCGTGTGTTTAGGCAAGCACTCCACATCCACAGCCTTCTCAGAATAATGTTTTAGTTCTTAATACAATACTTTATCCCTTTTTTTAACTTTATCCCTTTTTCTTCAGATTCCTTAATTTTCATAATCTCAACACACAATATAACAGATGTTAAGTAAGCTTTAAGTCAGGTCAGGCAATCAAGGAGCTAAGGCCATTAACTAATCATTCCTTGTACTTATTAATTTTTCATGTTAAAAATAATTTAAACGAGATTTACTTTTATTTAACAGATACTAGAAACCTACTCATTGGAATGCAGAAGTAATCATGGTATGTTTGTCAAATTTAATGTAGTTAAAGCAACTTAAAATGGAATTTAATTAATAAATTACTAATAGAATTAATTCAATTAAGTTCTAGTAAACAGAAGTAACCTGTGCCCTCATACTACAATGTTTATTGATCTCCATGTCCTTTATTTATATAAAGATACATAAAAACAAAAATTATGTAAATATATAAAGTAGGATAAAGTATATATCCTATTTTTGTATACAGAATTCTAACACACATAAAAAATTTTAATGTCTGTAATGAAGCCTTACTAAGTTTCTTAAATTGTCATTTTTTTTAAGAGCATGTACTGATATCTCAACATATATTTACTGACGCTAGGCTGAGAACTTTCAAAATACTGGAAGCTTACCAATATGTGGAATGTTTTGGAGAAACATTGACTCTCTTCTTTTTTTTTTTTTTTTTTTTCTCCGAGACAGGGTTTCTCTGTGTAAACCTGGCTGTCCTGGAACTCACTCTGTAGACCAGGCTGGCCTCGAACTCAGAAATCCACCTGCCTCTGCCTCCCAAGGGCTGGGATTAAAGGCATGCGCCACCATTGCCCGGCTGACTCTCTTCTCTTTAAGACTTTTGTTTTTATTTATGTGTATGTGTGCTCCTGGGAATGTGCACGTAAACAGGTTCCCTCAAAAGTACTGGAGTTTCAGGCAGCTAGCTACGAGCTGCCAGAAGTGGGCGCTGGGAAGCCAACTTAGGTCCTTTGGAAGAACAAACACTCTGAACTGGAGAACTAACTTTCCAGTCCCATACTTGACCATTTTCATGTTTTTCTATTACATTTTAGTTTGCTACAGCATGTCAAATCCTATGTGATCCATAACTGATATTTAAATTATTTTTAACACTTTTAAATAACATATAGAGAGCTCCATGGTTTTGGATAATTTGCTACATTATTTTTTAATTTAATTTATTTTTAATTGGTTGTAGATTACAAATGAAAAGCAATTTTGAAGGGCCATGATGGCAAGGCCAAAGACCTGAATTTGATCCTTGGGTCCCATGAGTGGAAGGAGTAAACTACCTCCTAAAAGCTGTCCTCTGAATTCCATGTATGGGTAGGACTCATGTACATACAAGCGTGCACATACACACATAAACACCCCCCCCAAATGCCTAACAAAATTAACTTTGAGGTTCTTACCTTCACAATATTACCTACAACAAGCTCTTGATTGTTTTCAGTGTCTGATAAAAGTTGTTTAATCCCATTAATACGATCACGAAAGTCTTTTGCATTTAATAACCCTGTTATGACTTTAATATACTCCGCGCTTTCTAAGGAATTACGAGGAGCTGATTTTCTGGGGACTTCTCGAACTTCAGTTACTTCCCTAAAATGAAAGATATATTTCATTTTTACTTCCCTAGAAAACCCAAAATTAAGAACAGCATTTTTTTCCCCAATCAATTTACTTCTTTTGCTGATGTTATTTTTTGTTTGCTTGTTTGTTTTATTTGAGACAAGGTCTTTTTAAATAAGCCCTGGCTGTCTTCCACTTTAAAAAGATCCTCCTGCCTCTACCTTCCTAGTGAGTGCTGGGATTAAAGATGTGTACCATCAAACCTAGCCAAGATCAGTAGTTTTAAACTGGATGTGGTAGTATACATCTTTAATCCCAGCACTCAAGAGGCAGAGGCAGGTGGATCTCTGTGAGTTTGAGGACAGCCAGGTCTTCATAGAAAGACCCTGTCTAGAATTAACAAACAAATAAGTAAGTAGAGTAACAAAGGGAGGGAGACACTGGATATCAACTCTGGCCTCTACATGTACACACATAAGAGGAGGCACATGGCACATAACACACACACATACACACACACACACACACACACATACACACACACACACACACACACACACACACACCAAAAATCTTTAGAGCATAGAATGTGAAACCATGAGATCTGAAAGGCCCCCTTCTTGGCCATCCATCACATCAACTCATTTAGACTACAGTCGAACATGCTGCTTAGACTCATTTGCATAGCATCCTCCTGATGCATGAATACAAATACTCGCCCCTTACTCAAGAATCATTAACTGACCAACTGGGATTGGATAACAAGGAAGGGGGACTTTACCTAAGTTTCTACAATGCTCTAATTTCAAGGAGAAATAGAAGTCAGCACCCATAAATTCCTTGGTTCCTACCTCCCCCTAATTTGTTGCATACAGTTCTATTTTATATATAAGCAAAGATCACAAATGCTGCACCTAAGGTATTTGCCATGGCTTATATCTTATCTAGTACCTTCCATGAGGTCTTAAACCCCTATCATGTAGTAGCGTCAAGACAGGTAAAACAATACGGTTCACTGCCAAAATTACTGCCTTATATCTTACCTAATAACTTCACTAACCTGCTATGGGCAGAGACCCGTTCCTTCTAATCCGAGACACCTCCCCTCTAAACTTTCCAAGTGTAAAGAACTTTTCTGTGGGTTGAGATTGGAACCTCCTACCCCAGCTTTTATGCTGTGAGTGGCCAGCATTATTAAAATATATTTCTTTCCTTTTGGTAGATGTGTGTGTACATACAATGCACGTGCACACAATGTGTGTAAATGTTAAGCCCTCACATGCCATGGCACTCATGCAGAGTGTGGACTTTCAATTTGGTATTAAATCCATACTGAAGTACATAAATAATATGTACATCTCTCTCTCTCTCTCTCTCTCTCTCTCTCTCTCTCTCTGAACTATTTTGCTTGCTGGTTTTATATCAACTTGACACAAAAGCTATAGTCATCTGAGTAAAGAGAACCTCAGTTGAAAATTTCCTTACAGGTTGGACTGTAATCATTTTTCTTAATGATTTGGGAGGTCCAAGGCCATTGTGGGTGGTATCATCCTTACGCTGGTGGCCCTGGGTTTTATAAAAAAGCAGGGGAGTAAGCTGTGAAGAGTAAGCCAGTATGGACCACTCTGTCATGGCTTCTGTATCAGCTCCTGCCTCTAGTCCTACCCTGTTTAAGTTCATATCCTGACTCCCTTTGATGATGAACTTTAATGTGGAAGCTTAAGCCAAATAAACCCTTTCCTCCCAAAGTTACTTTGGTCATGGTGTCTTATAATTAGGACAGCTATGCACCTATTCATAAACACTCTTTAAAATACATTAAAAATATATCAGACAGGGGCCTTCACGATTTTACAATATGCTTAAGTAATTTAACAACCATAATATGCTGATAATCCAATGTTAAAACTCTATCAAGCTATCGTTATGACCCTTCTGGTATGATTTTTCAATTACAAGAATTTAAGCTTGAGGACCTGAGTTCAATCATTGGGACTCATATAGTAAAAAAAAGAACTGACTCTTAAGAATTGTCTGCTGACTTCCGCATGCTCACTGTGGCACATGCTTCCCCTCCCACAGACATGCACACACACAAAATAAACAATGTAATTTAAATTGTTTTTAGAAACTAGGTAACAGAAAGGTCATAATGATAGTTTGAAAGATTTTAAAAATTCTATTATCAGTATATGATGATTGTTTAATAACTTAAAATTGTGCCTACAATAATACTTAATAAAAACTCAACAATATTAATTTTTCAGTTGGCATATATAATTAGTTAAATATGCTAAAAACAGATTTGTTTTAAAATGCTCTTTCCTACTGAGAAAGGTTATTAGAACATCCAGTTGAGAGGATGAGGGGCATTTCTCAGACAGTGTGGACGATCAATTACGTTACCTCTCAGAAGAACTGAAAGCATCTCGAGAGACAGATGATGATCTTGTGTTCCCAACACTGCCAGTATGAGATCGCCTTCCTTTTGCTGAAGGTGTGTCTAGTGGTATCTCTCCCAAACCCTATAAATAAACACAAAGTCAATGGGAGACATCTTAAAACTAGCAGTGGAATAGCTTACAAATTGACTTTTCAAAACAGCCTTGATAAAACACACTAACTGTTCTATGGAGCCTGGAGAGATAGCTAGCTCAGTAGGTAAAAGCACTTGTTGTCCATGCCTCAGGGCCTGACTTCAATTCCTGAAACCCACACAAGAGCTGAGCTGAGGGGAGAAGCAATTCTACAAAGTTGTTCTCTAACCTCCACATGCTCACATGATATGGTCACAACTACACACATACACACACACACACAATAAAAAATTAAACATTTTTCTATTTACTGTACTTGAAACGACTCACAAATACAACCAACTCATTTTAGTCATTTCTTTGCATGGCTATTTTAGTAAGTTCTATGCGAGCAAGTTGTCTATGAGACAGTCAATATTAATAGGCAGAAAAATTGGTCTAAAATGCTTGTTTATATATATATATAAATATAAATTTGTATATATATATTTGTATATCCCTTTATAACTGAGTCCTTAGCCCGAGGTCATTTACAAAGTGACATGAAATTACAATATAAAAATTGTACATTAAGTACATTAAAATGTATTTTTTACATTTTACTACTATCCTCATTTTAAAAAAACAAACATTCCAGTTATAGAATGAACTGTTGTGCTGACTATTATGTGGCCAGAATTGTAGTCCGAGTCTGACAGTTCTAACATAACACACAACAGCCTACCATATTTAAGGTTTTCCTCTAGCTTGGAGATTTTTTTTTAAAAAAAGATTTTTTTATTTATTTTATATATATATATATAAATATAAATAAATATATAAATATATATATATTTATATATATATGATGAGTACACTGTAGCTGTCTTCAGACACACCAGAAGAGGGCATCGGATCCCATTACAGATGGTTGTGAGCCACCGTGTGGTTGCTGGGAATGGAACTCAGGACCTCTGGAAGAGCAGTCAGTGCTCTTAACCGCTGAGCCGTCTCTCCAACTAAGGTTTTCTTCAAACAATGTCCTACCATCATTTACTTCTTTTTCTTAAGATTTACTTTAAAATTTATTTTCACTATTATTTTATGTGTTTTTCCTATCTGTATGTCGTGCACCACATGTTTGCCTGGTCCTAGGAGTCCAGCAGATGACACTGGTTCTGTGGAATTCAAGTTACAGACAGTTGTAAGCCACCATGTAGGTGCTGGGAATTGAACCTGTGTCCTCTGGAAGAATAGCCTGTGCTCTTAACCACTGAGGCATCTCTCCAGCCCCATGATTAAAAATTAATGAGCAACAGACATTTACTCTTTAGGGCCAAGTGTACATACATCTACTTTAGAGTTGTAGTGTAGTCCCTTTCAAAATAGGGAACATAAAAGTAATCTAAAAAACAATTGTTTAATTGTTTATATCTTTATTGTTAAGGCAAAATAAACCTTGTACTTATTTTTACTTGTTTCTTAATCTATTGATTTATTACTTTCTTTTTTTTTTTTTTTTTTTCTTTTTTGGTTTTTTGAGACAGAGTTTCTCTGTATAGCCCTGGCTGTCCTGGAACTCACTCTGTAGACCAGGCTGGCCTCAAACTCAGAAATCCGCCTGCCTCTGCCTCCCGAGTGCTGGGATTAAAGGCGTGCGCCACCACTGCCCAGCTGTTATTGCTTTATTTGGAGGGTTTTTTTCCTTTTTTTTTTTTTTGAGACTGGGTATTATGTTGCCAAGGCTAAGCCAGCACTCAATATGCAGCAGAGGATACTCTTTCTTCTGATTTTCCTGCCTCTGCCTTTCAAACGTTGTGAATGCCTGGCTTATAAGCTTTGTTTTTAAAATTGTTTTACATAACAAACTTGATTTACATACCTTTTGCCGTAAATTTTTAACGGATTCTTTAATATATGGCAAATCTTTAGATGGGATATACTTTTCAAGTAGTTTTTCAAAGTTAGGATGACCCATCATGAGGAAAAGCATCTTTCGGCCATAATACCTATGGATTTGTGAGAAATACATAAATACTTTTGCATATATTAACAAATTCAGTTTCTGTTTTTGATGTACTTTTCCCAATGGATGGGGGCTATGGACAGAGAGACTGCTAACCCCTGAGGTAGATAAAGTCACTGAGATTCAGATAGACTGAGTGTGCTTAAGAGAGCAGCACCCCCTTGCTCTCATCTGTTCCCTTTAAAGGCACTGCAGCTTAAATCTTTCAGCCATAAGTCAGACGGGCAGTATAAGGTTTGTCAATTCTGGGTGTGTGTGTGTGCGCGCGCACACACACACTCAGCAGTCCATATTTAAACTTGCATTCTGCAGAATTGGGAGCTAAGGGAGTGCACCATCTCTGTCTTGGCGCCCTCATGCATGGCCTTGCTGCTCCTGACCAGCCAAAAGGTCTGGCCTTTGCTAACCTTCCCTACATCCTGGCTTTCTGACTCTCTCTCTCCTTTCCTAACCCAAACTTACCAGGCCGCCACTCTTCCAAATTCTATTCTCTGTTATTTAAGATAAAAATTTTAAACATGAACCCACTGTTAGATGACACAATTAAGGCTGATATGCTACTAAAATGGTGGGATAGTCTTCAAGCTAGGATTATGTTACATAAAAGTAAGCCAAACCCTCTTAAGGTAAAGAAGCCAGATGACAATCTAATAGCAAGCAGAACATCAGGCATCATAGAGGTGCATACTGGAGACATCTTGGGACAGAGATCTTAACAGCACAGTATTATTCCTAAAGGAGGACCAGCCCTGAGATAAGTCACAGTTACACTTGTGCTGGCAAGTGTCAATACAGGAAACTATAAGATTCAAAAGACAAGTTCTTTTTTTTTTTTTTGGTTTTTCGAGACAGGGTTTCTCTGTGTAGCCTTGGCTGTCCTGGAACTCACTCTGTAGACCAGGCTGGCCTCGAACTCAGAAATCCACCTGCCTCTGCCTACCAAGTGCTAGGATTAAAGGCGTGCACCACCACTGCCCGGCATAAATGTAAATCTTTAATTAGGAAAAAAAAAAGACTTAGAAAATATTATCAATTATTCACCTGGTTTCTTGTGAGCTGTCTTGAGCAAACTTAGCAGCAGCAGGCAGTAAACGATCAGCCATATCTTTTGTTCCAGATGAAATTCGCTCTGGTTCCATACATTCTACCACATCTGCCAAGTGCTGGGCTGTACATCGTCTTACTGCAATGTGCAGATGGCTACAAGAAGACATGACCAAGTAAAACTAAGTTGAGGCATGAACTATTTTCCAAGAGTATTAACGTTCAACAAATTTAATTTGTTAAAAATTTAACAAGTCACTATTATTCCTAAAAGATTAAAATGACAAACAGTTCACATTATCTGTCCCCAAGAAGATACATCAAAAATGTCATTACTTTTTGTATTTATTAAGGTTTGCTTTACTGCCTATATTGTGATCAATTTTAGAGGTTCTATGGGATACTACAAAAACCGTGAATTCCAGAGCTGTAAGATGGCTGCAGATAGCTATTAAATCCAATTGGTCTGTTATTAGTGTGTGAGGGAATGTGAGTGTGGAAGCACGCATGTCAACATGCATATGTGGAGAGCAGAAGACAACTTTCAGGAGTCTGTTCTCTTCTCCACCATAGGATCTGGGACAGAATTCAATAGTCGGGGTTGGCAGCAGAGGCCGTTACCTGCTGAGCTATCTCATCTTCCACTCAAGTTTAGCACTCAGGTTTCTTTGTTGATTTTTGGTTTTGCTGACCTATCAAAAGACTTGATTGGATAATAAAGTCACACACTAGTACTGCATCAAGACCTTTTTATCTTTCATTCATCTTAGTGTTCCTTTGATGAAGTTAGGAGTATCAACATAAACTACACTTATAATTATTGTTAACTTCTTGATAAACTGTTCCCTTCATTAATATGTATTAATCACTATCTCTTCTGACGAGTTTTGGTTTGAACTCTATTTTATTAGGTATCAAAACAGCTACACTTGTTTATGCTTCAAAGGCTGACATACATATGTTTTGACTCTCAGTTGGTATCTCTTCCGGTGAGGTGTGCTTCCTATAAACAGATTTGTATTTTAATCTCATCAGCTGGTCTGCAACTTTTACTTTTGTTATTTATTTTGAGGCAGGTTTCCACTATATAGCTCTGATTAGTCAGTACTTGTTAGGCAGGCCAGGCTAATTTCTAACTCCGACATCTGCCTTCTGCTACCCAGGGGCCAGGATGAAAGCATGCAGCAGCACACCCAAATGATCTGTATCTGTTAATAGTGAGTTGTGCCCGTTTCTATTTAAGGTTATTATGGAACGCTGGTAATCTGCAGTTTTGTTAACTGGTTCTGGTGGGGTGGACTAGTGCTGGTTCTCTTCTCCCTATTCATGTTAGGGCTTGTTTACTGTGCCAGGAATGGAGGGTTTTCTCATGTTCTTCTCTTCCTCTCATGAAATGTATTCTTTCCTGTGCTCACATGAATGACTTTTTCTTTAGTGTACAGTATTCCTTGAGTGTTTTTCTCAGTGCTAGTTTCGTCATCATGAATGTTTGTGCATTATGTTGAAAGATCCTCATTTCTCTATCAGATTTAAAAGATAGTTTTATTTTATATCTTGGTTGGCAGCTATTTACTTTTATGGCTTAAACTACATCATTCCATGTTTTCTGGGCTTTGAGCTGTGAGACATTTGATGTTATTCTGAGGTGTCTGTCTTTTTAGGTTAGCTGTAAGGGTTTTTGTTGTTATTGTTGTTAAGTCATTTTTTAAAGTGTGTATGTATATCTGAGTACATGTGTGTGAATATGTATGCTATGAAATGAATGCGGAGGTCAGAGGCCAACTCCTGGGAATTGTCTGCATCTTGCAGCATGTAAGCCCTGAGGACCAACCAAAGGTCATCAAGCATGGTGGCAGGCAGTTTGCCAGCTGAGCCCTCTTACCAGACCCTTCATCATACCTTTTAATATTGTTTCTCTGCTTTGCATTTTTGACAATTTTTTTATTAGCATTCATAATAATGGGTTTCATTATGACTTTTTACATCTTGACTATGATTTGCCATGGAAAGGTTCTTTTCTGTCAAGTCTATTTGAAGTTATTAATGCCTTTATGATTAGAGCTGCATTTCCATGCCTCAGAGACAGCTGCTAGCCTGTCATCTTACCTAAAGTCCCAATGTACCAAGAACTGAAGAACATGACTGACAATAGTTAAGCTTTATTTACTTTCAGATCTTTGGACATACGTGATCTTATTAGAAAAACAGTATTATGGTTCTTTACATGCTTAACACAGGATTGTCATCATGGAGAAAGTATTTGTGTAAAATTTGCTTTTATCCTCACTATACCCAGAGACACAATTGAATCTGTGGTTTGAGGGTGTTTCCAGGTTACTTTGAACATTACCTTTGTCCTCCACTGATGAGAGACGTGACCGCACGTGCAGGAGTTACGTTATTAACCATAGCTTTCAATGCCTTGTCAACGTCTTCCCTTATAAATGTATTCGACTCTCCGGCCTTGTGCAGCAAAGCTCTTACTGCAGTATCTAGTTCTTGATCCATGCTCTTTTTCAGGTATGTAAAAAGGTCACCTAAGCACACAACAGCAGCACGAGACACTCCAGAGCGTAAATTTTTCACCTAAAAAACAATTATGAAACAGGACTTTTCACCACGTTAGAAACTTAGTAATATCACTCTGGAATGCGTTTTTAGCATTAAACTATCATAAGATTACATGTTTGCTTGTTTAGCTAAGGTCTCTTCTCTATAGTCCTGGTTGTCCTGAAACTCACTATGTAGACCATGCTACTCTTAAGCTCACAGGGATCAGCCTGTATTTGCCTCCCCACTGCTAGGATTAAAGGCATGCACCACCATGCCTGGTCATGATTATGTGTTGTTATATATCCTAAAAATCAACATAACATCAAATACCTTTTCAAATATTACAAATTAAGAATGCTCTACTTTATATACAAGTACACTCAAATCAGGTAATGCAGAGTTGTCTAAACCATGTGAAAATCAAGTTAAGTGCGGTATGTTAATTCCTAATTAATTAAACAATCCTCAACTCAGCGCAAAGCATTACCTCTTGAACTACTGCAAAGGTCGTTTCATGCAATTTTGTGTTCAACAGGTCAGAATGAAAAGCAGCTAAGCATCGGACAAAATTCAGTCCCTCCATCTTCTTCTCCCTATGGACATAGAAATGACAAAATCATCTTGAAATGGGATTTAATTAGAACAGAATTGCCAATGTCTTTTCTTTCTTTTCTACTTTTTCTTTTTTCTTTCTTTCTTTTCTTTTTTTGGCAATGAGAAAATTATTTTCTTATTTATTATTTAGTAATCCCCAAAATCTCTCTATAAAAATTTTAACAGCAAAATCCACCGTAACAGTCAAGTTAAGTTATTATTTCTCTCAGTAAAAGTGCCATCTTCTTTCTGGAGAGTAGGAGACAAATAACAAATCAAGTTACAAAAAGCAGTAAGAGGAAAAAGGATGACAAAACCTACTGTTAGCTCACTGGTGAGTAAGTGACTCAGAGCAGTGAACACCAACAGTGATTTCTATAGTTTGTATTTTTATCTTTCATTTTCAGACTTGAGGGGTCTGACAAAGGGTGGATACTAACAAAGGAGGTTGGGACTCAGCTGTTATTTAGGTGTAACATCATATTTGATGGTTTTCATTTCTATGTATAAAGAATGTGAGGTATGAAACCACTTTAGTTGGTAATACTGCTGGTGTCCACGTGTGTGCACTATGTGTGAGTATGGGCACATACCATGCATGTATGTGGATATCAAAGGACAACAGTTGGAGTTTGTTCTCTCTACCACGGCTTCCTGGATCCAACTCAGGCTGTCAGGCTTACAGTGCTAGCAATTTTACCTGCTGAGCCATCTCACCAGCCTAGTTTTGTTGTTTATTGTTGTTGTGGTGGTGGTGGTCTTATTCTAGTCCTGCCTGTCCTGTGTATATGTACTATTTGTGTGTGCGCACATGTGGATATGAGTGGAAAAGCCAGAGATCAACACTGGATATCTTCTTCAATTACTCTCTACTTTATGTATCCAAACAGGGTCTCGCACTTGATCCCAGAGCTTGCCAATTCAGCTATCTAGCTAGCCGTTTGGTCTAGGGGCCTCACGTATCTGATGACTTCTGAGCACCGGAGTTGCTGGTGGGCATTTATGTGGGCGTGAGAATCCCAACTCTGATTCTCATTTTTGCAGGGCAGGTATTTTATCCATGGATCCATTTCCTCAGTCTATATTTTCAGTGTTCTTATTAATTGTTTTCCTTTTATACACCTTCATATTTATTACTCTTTTCTTCTACCATGTCTAGTCATCAGTTAATCCCACTCAGTATATCTGTCAGCTCAAAAAGTAAAATTTTTATCTCAACATAATAATTTGTGTTTTTTTAAACACTTTAAGTCTTTAGCTTCATACATGGAATACAGTTATAATTATGGTTATGTGTTTGTTAAATTTATTATGTGTCATTTTCATATTAATTAAGATTGTTCATTTTATATCTTCTTAGACCTATATTTTCCTTCTGTTTTTCTTCAAACTTTACATCCCTAAGGCTCAGGGAGCACTGTGAGAGAGAGAGCAAGAAAAAAAACAAAAAAACCCCAAAAAACTGTATGAAGCAGAGGAGCAAGAAGTTTGCTGAGAAGCTGTGTCTCACGGGAATGTCAGAAGCTATACCCAGGAAGTATCACTGACATGGCTACCTAACCATGAGCTGAAGTAAGAACAGAGAAGAATAGACATGTTAGGCCTCAGGCTCCCAGTATGTCTAGAAATCAGCCCAAGCTGAACTCTACTCATCCTCTTTTACTGACGAGATTTGTCTCCCTGCGCTTTCTTTCTCACTATGCTCTCTGGCTCTCTCCACTAGTCTCTCCACTGTTCCACACTATGTCCAGTCTACTTTCTTTTCTCTCTGCCCCGGGCTCTTTCAGATGCTTCTGGATCTTTAACTCTTACCCACAATAAGAACCTTCCCCAGATGGAGTGGTCCTGTCAGCAGTGTCTTTACTGTGCCCCCTTGCAAACACTAAGGTGAATGGGGAAAGGTCCACGGAGTCCAGAAGAGGAGACCCCATGGAGCTGTAGTTACAGATGACTGTGAGTCACCACGTGTATACTGGGAATCATAATCAAGTCGTCTGCAGTTGCAACAAGTGTTCTAAATCACTGAGCCATCTCCAGCCTAGATAGTTTTAAATTCATATATTCTATGTTCTCCTTGCTTGGGGGTTAGGGGTGGGGGCAAGGTATTATATAGCTCATGCTGCCTCAAACTTGCTAGGCAGTAGAGTCTGGCTTTGAACTCCCAATCTTCCTACTGCTACTTCCCAGGTGCTCTGATTCTAAGTGTACACCATCTCAAACTCTCTAATATACAACAGCAGAGTTGAGAACTCACAATAGAGACATCTGCCATCTAAAATATATACTCTCTGGTGATTTACAGAAAATAGTTGCCAAAGAAAGATCATCCCTGATCTATAGAATGAATGTAGCTTAGAGAACACCAGAGGCCTGAATTCCACAGTACTCCTAAAACAGAATAAAAGAATCAGAAAGCACTACAGCAGGAAAAGAACCAAAGGCAAAGTGAAGACAAGACAACAAAAAACTATAGTGTAGATTTAACAAAATAGTAACTATAGTTTTAGTGACATGAGTTCTCATTGAAAGACAATTAAAGAAGGTTAAGAAGTGGACAGGAGGTAAAACTGTAGAGACAATGAGTCGCTTTTCTGAGAACGCTCAGTTTAAAGGGGGGAGGCAGAAATGGGCAAATGCATACAGCTTACTGAGATTTTAAAATAGGAGACATATCAATCCAAGGGCCTGGCACAACCCAAGCATGTGTGTAACCACTGAGTTATACCCCAAGCTCAACAGCACAGTTTGATGTTGATGCACTTAGGCTGGCCGAGGTGGAGGGGGGATGAGGATGATGAGGACTAGAACTGGACTGCAAGATACTTGAGGGAATCCAGGAGAATATGAGAAAAAAATGCCACCAGATGCTCCAGCTTAAACTCTGCCAAGTATTTACAGAATTTGGGATCCCCCCCAACCCCCCAAGACAGGGTTTCTTTATCTTGACTTGCCGCAGCTGTCCTAAAACTCACTCTTTAGACCAGCCAGTGATCCACATGCTTCTGCCTTCTGAGTGTTGGGATTAAAATCCTGATACTGTAGTTGTTTCTAAACTTGCTTGTTATACATTATATTTCAAGTTAATTATGAAATGTATAGTCCAATACCAATACCAGTTTTACATAACATAATGAAGCTAAACTGTGCCCTTATGACATATAAATTAAAACATAACTGCTAATACATCTGGGCCAGAGGTAGCTACATTAACAAGTTCAAAAGACTCAGATGCCTAAGACTAGACTAACCTTCAATGACACTATGAAGAGTATGAGGAAGGGTTGCTAACTCACCAGTCCTCATCGGCTAAAAGCCGTAAGGCTTCTGTAAGTGCTATTTCTGGTTTGGAAAATGGTCGTAGTTCTAATGAATCCATTATCTCTGGACTGTGAGTGACAGAAGACATTCTTTCTTTATATTGTGGAATGACTCCAGGAGATGGTTCATCTAAAACAAAACATTAAATGAGGCAAGAACAAACCTTTACATAAAGGATACAAGCATATTCAACTATAGGTGTTATATGAGTATTTTCTCATATAACATAATCATAAGTTTATTGTTAAATAGACAGACAAAAACTTTGCAATAAGTCTAAATCACATGTATTTAAAAGTGTGTCTTTTATATTAATTTTTCCATACAAAATAATAGCTGTATAAAGTATATATCTAAGTTACAAAAAAACCACTGAAATACACCAATTAGAATATTTGAGTAAGCAAGACTGACTATTTGGAGAACTAAAATTGACACTGAGCAATTGAGTTGCAACCCTAACAACATAATGGAGAGTAGTACACATTCAAAATTATTAACATATTCAATGAGATAAATATGTTTCTAATCCTGAACCACAAGCTGACCTAGAGTTTTTGCTGTTGTCATTGTTTTGGGGTTGATTTTTTTTTTTTCTTTAAGATTTATTTATTTATGCTATGTATATCGGTATACTGTTGCTCTGAGGACATTGGATCCCATTACAGATGGTTGTGAGCCACCATGTGGTTGCTGGGAATTGAACTCAGGACTTCTGGAAGGGCAGTCAGTGAGTGCTCTTAACCACTGAGCCATCTCTCCAGTCCTTGGGTTTGATTTTTAAGGAACAATCTTGATACCAATCATGCTCACTTGATCCATAATTTACTCTATGTAGTGAGCTCATTATAGCAGTCCTTTACCGAAAGAGAGTTTCCACATTCTCTTCAAAGACTCTGAGGCTACACCATGTATCTGCATCACACTGTGACTGTGAGCAGCCTTCTCCAGAAGGTCTACTCCAGCTTCTGTCCCCTCCTAAAACAGAGTTATCTCCTGTTGGAGGTGATTTTTGGTCTTGGAATTTGCTCTTAGGAGTCTGTCACTTTTCCACCCTGATGGATACACGCTAAGAGCACAAAAGCTGTTTGACTGAGGCTGAGAAAGCTAAAAAAAAACCTATAGTTTTAAGAACAAATGGAGAGGAGAAGACGGCCAGAAATAGTCAAACTCAGGGCTGAAATCAACCAAATAGAAAAAAAGAGAACTATACAAAGAATCAACAAAATCAGGAGCTGATTCTTTGAGAAAATCAACAAGATAGATAAACCCTTAGCCAGACTAATAAGAGGGTACAGAGACAGTATCCAAATTAACAAAATCAGAAATGAAAAGGGAGATATAACAACAGAAACTGAGGAAATTAAAAAAATCATCAGATCCTATTACAAAAGCCTATACTCAACAAAACTGGAAAATCTAGATGAAATAGATAGTTTTTTAGAAAGATACCTGGTATTGAAGTTAAATCAGGATCAAATAAATCATGTAAACAGTCCCATAACCCTCAAGGATATAGAAGTAGTCATTAAAGTCTCCCGATCAAAAAAATTCCAGGGCCAGATGGGTTTAGTGTAGAATTCTATTAGACATTCAGAGAAGACCTAATACCAATACTCCTCAAACTACTCCACAAAATAGAAACAGAAGGAACACTACCCAATTCGTTCTATGAAGCCATAGTTTCGCTGATACCTAAACCACACAAGGACCCAACAAAAAAAGAGAACTTCAGACCAATTTCCCTTAAGACTATCAGTACAAAAATACTCAATAAAATTCTCTCACACACACACACACACAAAAAAAAAAACAACAAAAAACAACGAATCCAAGAATACATCAAAATCGTCATTCAACATGATCAAGTAGGTTTCATCCCAGAGATGCAAGGCTGGTTCATTTTACAAAAATACATTAATATAATTCACTATATAACAAACTCAAGGAAAAAAAAATCACACGATCATCTCTTTAGATGGTGAAAAAGCATTTGACAAAATACAACACCACTTCATGTTAAAAGTATTGGAGAGATCAGGAATTCAAGGCCCATACCTAAACATAAAAGCAACATAGAGCAAACCAACAGCCAATATCAGATTAAATGGAGAGATACTTGAAGCAATCCAACTAAAATCAGGGACAAGGATGCCAACTCTCTCCGTATCTATTCAATATAGTTCTCAAAGTTCTACATAGAGCAATAAGAAAACAAAAAGAGATCAAAGGGATACAGATCGGCAAAGAAATAGTCAAGGTATGACTATTTGCAGATATAATAATATAGATAAGCAACCCCAAAAATTCTACCAGAAAACTCCTACATCTGATAGACAACTCCAGCAACGTGGCTAGATATAATATTAACTCAAATAAATCAGTAGTCTTCCATTATTCAAATGATAAATGGACTGAGTAAAAAATTAGGGAAACAACTCCCTTCACAATAGTCACAAATAATATAAAATATTTTGGGGTAACTCTAACCAAACAAGTGAAAGAACTGTATGACAAGAACTTCAATTCTCTCAAAGAAGAAACTGAAGAGGACTTCAGAAAATGGAGACATCTCCCATGCTCATGGATTGGTAGAATTAACATAGTAAAAATGGCCATTCTATCAAAAGCAATCTACAGATTCAATGCAATCCCCATCATAATTCCAACTCAATTCTTCAAAGACATGGAAAGATCAATTCTTGAACTCTTTGGCACAGGGAGGAAGGAAGGGTGGGGTGGGGGAGGGTAGAATTTCCTAAACAGAACTCCAGTGGCTCAGACTCTAAGATCAAGAATGATAAATGGGACATCATGAAATTGAAAAGTTTATGTACAGCAAAGGATATAGTAAATAGGACAAATCAGCAATCTACAAATTGGAAAAAAAAACCTTCATTAACCCCACATCCAATAAAGGGCTAATATCCAAAATATGTAAAGAATTCAAGAAGCTAACCTCCAAAAAAACCAAACAACCCAATCAAAAAATGGGGTATAGAACTAAATAGAGAATTCACAACAAAGGAATCTTGAATGGCTGAGAAGCACTTAAAAAAAATGTTCAAAGACCTTAGTTATCAGGGAAAAATGCAAATCAAAATGACCCTGAGATTCCACCTTATACCAATCAGAATGACTAAGATCAAAAACTCAGGTGACAGCACACATTGGCGAGGATGTGGAGAAAGAGGAACCCTCCTCCATTGCTGGTGGGATTACAAACTGGTAAAACCACTCTGGAAATCAATCTGGAGGTTCCTCAGGAAATTGGGAATAGATCTACCTGAAGATCCAGCTATACCACTCTTGGGCATATGCTCAAAAGATGCCCCACCATGCCACAGCGGCACGTGCTCCACTACATTCATAGAGGCCTTATCTGTGATAGCCAGAAGCTGGAAACAACCCAGATGTCCCACAACAGAGGAATGGATACAGAAAATGTGGTTCATTTACATAATGGAGTACTACTCCACTATTAAGAACGAGGATATCAGTTTTGCAGGCAAGTGGATGGAACTAGAAATAGAAAATATCACCCTGAGTGAGGTCACTCAGACCCAAAAGGACATGCATGGTATGCACTCACTAATAAGTGAATATTAGCCACACACACACAAAAAGTACAGGATACCCAGGATACAATCCTCAGAATTCAAGAAGTTTAAGAAGTCGAAGAGCCCAAGTGAGGATGCCTCAATCCCACTTGGGCGAGAGAAGAAAGCAATCATGGGGGTAGAGTAAGGGAGGGACCTTGGTAGGACAGGGGATAGGGAGGGCAAAAGGGGAACATGATCAGGTACTGAGGGTCAGAGAAACAGGACTGAAGCCCTGAGGGTCATCAGAAAGAATGCAAACAGGCAACCTTGGGAGGTAGGAGTTGGAGGTGAGAGACTCTCAGGACTCAAAGGGAGGGACCTTAGATGAAATGCCCAACAGTGGGGAAAGGGAACTTGTAGAGTCCACCTCTAGTAGAAAGACAGGGCATCAAGTGGAGGGATAGGGTTGCCATCCCACAGTCAAAAACTCTGCCCTAGAATTGGTCCTGTTTAAAAGAACTGCAGGGACAAATATGGAGAAGAGACTGAGGGAAAGGTGGTCCAGTGACAGGCCCAAAGTGGGATCCAGCTCAAGAGTAGGCCCCAAGGCCTGACACTATTACTGATGCTATGGTGTGCTTACAAACAGGAGCCTAGCATGGCTGTCCTCTGAGAGGCCCAACAAGCAGCTGAAAGAGTCAGATGCAAATACTTACACCCATGCACAGAAGCTGGGGACCCCCATGGTTGAATGAGGGAAAGGCTGGATGAAGCTGAGGAGGAAGATAACCCCACAGGAAGACCAGCAGTCTCAACTAACCTGGACCCCTGAGATCTCTCAGACACTGAGCCATCAACCAGGCAGCATACACCAGCTGATATGAGGTCCCCGGACACATATACAGCAGAGAACTGCTTGGTCTGGCCTCAGTGAGAGAAGATGCACCTAACCTTTGAGAGACTTGAGGCTCCAGGGAGTGGGGAGGTCTGGTGGGGTGGGGATGGGGACATCCTCTTGGAGACGAGTAATGGGATGAGGAACAGTTGGAGGGTGGACCAGGAGGGGATAATGACTGGATGTAAAAAATATTAAAGAATAATTTTAAAAAAGGAAAAAAAAGAACAAAAAGAATCAATTCCTAATTTCTAAAAACTGTGTGTATACATACTTATTTTACTATACAGTTATTAATTTAAAAATAAAGAACATTGATCTCTATAGAGACAATTATAACAATACAGACTTTTTCTATTGACATGATTTTTTTTATTAATTTATTCTTTGACTACTTTACACATGTATCTACCCGCACTCTATCAATATAGCATTAATGACTATTAGAAATCTGAAGTCCATATGTAGCAATATGAATGATGCTTCTTCCATAATCAGGTATTTACCAGACATTTTAAAGGCACTATCTAAGACATTGGGAAAACATTGTCTCTCAGTAATGCCCTGAGAGCACTGTACAATATAAGACTATGCATTAGAAAGGGAAAAACAAACAAACCATCAAACCAAAGAATGGGCTTTTGTGAAAAAAATCAATTGGTTCTCTTTTCATGTAACAATTTTAAAAAAGAATTTAGGTACTAGAAAATAATTATCATAAAAGATTATTAACCACGATATTGGTAAGGAAATCTTGAAATCACAAGAATAAGAACTCTCATTTGATGTTGTTCACTAAATTATACATACAAATGCTTCAAAAATTGAAATTCTAAAGGCAACAATGCATTAGCCATACTTTATTGAGTTCTTTATTATAGACCTTGATAAATGTTTTACAGATTCTTTTTTCTTTAGATTTAGTTTATCTGGTGTATTACATGAGTCCGTGTGGCTGTCTGTAGAAGCCAAGAAACAAACCAAGGTAGTTGGGGCCTACTCAAGACAGTGCTGAGAAGTGGTGCATCACACGGTAGGAAGATGATGCCAAACAAAGGAAAATAACCCACTGCAACTGCTGTTCTGGGTCAGATCTACTTTTCATTAGGCATCATGAATGTACACACACACACACACACACACACACACACACACACACACCCCTAGCTTTGAAGTATTACAACCCCAGAAAGAATTGTATATAAACCAGGGAAGCACATGCTTAGATGTCAGTATTTGGGAGAGACAGGATGATGTGGAGTCATCTGAGGCTACAGAGTGAGTTTAAGGCACGCCTATGAGACATAAAATCTTATCTTAAAAACACTACCATTCATGCTCCAATAGGTAGCCCTAATCTTACGCACATATGGGCCTACTAATAGGGCTTCACAGATCAAAGAAAAGGACATGCAATTGTATAGTATACCCAAGACCTATTCATTGGTCTTAAAGACACCTCAAGAGATGGCTCAGTCATTAAATGCTTGACACATAAACATTATTTCTATCCCTAGGATCCATGTAAAATGAGGCATGGCGATGCAGGCCTCTAATCTCAGCTGATGGAAGCAGAGAGGGAATGATCCCTGCAGCTTGTAGCCAGCAAGTCTGGTTGATTTTGCAAGCTCCAGGTTTAGGGAGAGACTCTAACTCAAAAAATAAAGCAGAAGACTTAGATGCCAACCTATAGCTTTCACAAATGCACACACAGGAGTGCATGAATACAAACAAGTAAGTGCACACAGCCAAACACGGACATGGACGGACGGACGGACACACACACACACACACACACACACACACACACACACACACACTCCAGGAAACATGGCACCTACATGGCATGTCTATGTGTAGAACATAGTAGTGCTCAAGAACTGAATAGATGATCGACAGTGACGTACATTTTTTAATTACATTTATTTGTATGTGTGCATGCTACGTTGCACTCTATGAAGGGCAGGTGATTACTTGTGAGAGTTAGTTGTCACCTTTTACCACATGCTTTCTAGGATTCAAACGTAGGTTCAGGTTTGGTAACAAGTTCTTTTTTACCCTATGAGTTAGCTCACCAATCCTAGACTGATTGTTCTGGTCATGATCTAACACAAACTAAGTTCACTATCTCAATTGCCCTAACTACAACAACAGAATAGCAGTCTTTAGTGAAAAGGGAATAATTCCATTGAGTATAGAAGGGATTGTTGAATCAATCTGGATCTAAAAACAATCCAACAGTTTCATATGCTGAACTAAACTGAAGCTGTTCCCTGGTCTTAAAGCTAGGCAAAGGCAGAAGCAAACCTTACGAAGCTGCGAGCATCTCCTGCTCCACGGTGCTGTTACAGCCACTGCACTTTAACAAGCATTCACAAAACAACTTACTCTCAGACGTCATTTTCTCAGTTCCTGGATGTTTTATTTGTTCCCAGGGATTCGTCTCTTTCCGTTCACAATCTTTAGCATCAAAAAGTTCTTTTTCTTCCTTTCTCTTTTGTCTCATTTTGTCATAAGTAGATTTTGCAATAGAAACTTTAGTCTGCATGAAAAAGTTGAAATATCTGGAATTACTGAGGAAGCTTGACTTTTAAAATATCTTTATTTCAGAAAAGTGTGTGCGGGTATGTATGTGCGCAGGCATGGTGAGAAAGAGCAAGTGAATAGGAGAAATACATAAGCACATTAAATGACTATAGAAAACAAACTATACTCTTTGTTTTGAGACAGGATCTTCTATAACGCAGGCTGGCCTTTCCCTCTCTTGCAGTCCTAATACTTTGAACTCATGATTTTCCTGCTCTTCCTCCTAACATGCTAAGATTATAGGTATACATTATAGGTGTACATATTGATCCGGGACCAACTATGTGTTTTTTAATCCTTATTTTAGAACTCCTAAAATCTGAAAGAATTATATAGTACTAATATTTAATTAAATTCATGCTTAAGGATATCAGTTTGTCAGTGTTTGAAAATATCCCATAAACCGTTGAATATATACACGTGCACAACCATATTATATAAACCATATATATCACAAATTTAAATGATTAAAAATCAGATATTTCAATGACCTAAAATATTAAACATATAAATCAAGGGGGTTGGGGAGAAAGTTCTGTGTATAAAGAGTACACTGTTCACGTTTGCTGAACTTAAAACTGTAGAACACAAATAAAAGCCAGGTAGAGTGGTACCTTCTAGTTCTTCTACAAGGTGGGAGATGCAAACAGTACAATTCCCAGAAAGCTTGCTTGGGCAACAACTAGCCTGCTTATACAGTATAGTGATGGAGATGTTCCTTCCAACAAGGTGGAAGTTGTGGACCTACACACAAAGTTGTGTTCTCACTTACACACACACACGCGCACGCATGCACATGCAGGAACACACACACACCAGTTCAAAATAAAAGTTAAGTTGCTAATTCAAAGAAGTTTGCCACCCCACATCTTATATAAAGTATACTTTGAGATTACAGCTAAAGAATAGATAACCTTACATCTTTGTCATTTTCAACATCAAGATATAGTGGAGTATTATGTTGGACTGCTCTTCCATAAATCCCTGATGGTGGTTCAATGCTTGGTTTCACTGAAAATGTATCCTCATTTTCCACAGAGGATATCACTGGCTGGTTGCAAGTTGTTGGTGCTGAATTTGGATTTCCAAATACGCCTGCAATCAAACCATCAAACAGTTATTGTTTATGTAATGGCACTCCAGATAACAAATTTTAATATCACATATTTCATTTAAGAAACAAACAATATACTGTCAAACACGTGTTAAATAACCATGAAATACACAAACAAATATCCTAATCAGACATGAAGATAGTTGTTTATGAAAATTTAGGTGAAAATACATATTTAAGTGAGGTTCATAGGAAGACTGCTGTGATCTATATATTTAAGATGATTTCTTTTTTTAAAAAAAAAAGAAATTTATTTATTTATGTATAGAAGTACACTGTCTTCAGACACACCAGAAGAGGGCATCAGATTCCATTACAGATGGTTGTGAGCCACCATGTGGTTGCTGGGAATTGAACTCAGGACCTCTGGAAGAGCAGTCAGTGCTCTTAAACTGCTGAGTCATCTCTCCAGCCCTTAAGATAATTTCTAAGAGCAAAACTTTGAACTGGGATTTGTTCAGATATACAAGGAAGGAAGGAAAGCATAAATTCTGAAGTACATACAGTTTTATAGAAAGACAAAAGAAAAAAAAAACAACAACTATATCCAAGGTACAGTGGTTTGAGTGAAAATGACCCCATAGGCTTGTAAATTTTAATCCTTGGTCACTAGGGAGGGAGGCAATTTGAAAAGATGGAACCATGGCCTTGTTGAAGGAAGTGTGTCCCTGAGAGTGTGCATTGAGTTGTCAAAGGCCCATGCCATGCCCAGAGTCTTTCTCTTCCTGCTGCCTGTGGATCAAGATGTAAGAACTCTCAGCTATTTCTTTAGCAGTGTCTGTCTGTATGCATCATGCTTCCCGCCACATGGCAATGGACTAAAACCTGTGAAACTATAAGCCAGTCCCAATTAAATGTTTTCCTTTATAAGAGTTGCTGTGGTCATTGTGTCTGTTCAGAGGAACAGAACACTGACAAAGACAGAACAGAAATTGAAATTATAGACAAAAAATCTTCAGGAATAGTCTAGAGATAATTTGAGGAGAGTCTTAAATGAGACTATCAAATGAACTATTTCCAACAAATTCTACTTCCTTGCTATGTATACCACATCTTAGTTTTCAGTTAAGAAAGAAACTAAGGAGCACTAGTACGAGCATTCACCTTACTCTGCTTTCTGACTGCACACACGACAGAAGTGTAAAGCACTGCCTATAAATATTACAACCCAAGCTGGCAGCAGAACTTGGCAGCATAATCCACATGGATATTTTTCATACAAACAAAAACTAAGAGTTAAATGGCCATGGAAACTTATGTCAAGGGTCCGGAAAATTACAGAGTCCAGGCAATGTATGACAAGAACAGGTTCTATGCAAGGGGGACCTTGAAAGGCTACTGAATGAAACTGTGTCCACAACAGTATCAGGCATTTATTTGAACACTTGGTTCCCCCTTGTTGATGTTATTTGGAGGTGTGGCCTTGCTGGAGAAGTATGCCACTGGGACGGCCAGCTCTGAGAGTTCAGAGCATCGCCCTATGTCCAGTTTGCTCTCCCTGCTTCCTGCTCCTACCGCCATGCTTGCCCCCTGCTGTCATGCCTCCCTACCATGATGGGATGGTAAACTGCATGCCCCACGCCTCAGTTTTTGACTCTAGGTTCCTCCTGGAGGTCCTGCCTTGGCTTCCCTTCCTGATGGACTGTCAACTGTAAGCCACATGAACCCTTTCTTTTCCCAAATCAGTTTTACCACAGCAACAGATACCACAGGACAAGCTATGAACATGAAGCCTAATTTGTACTATAGACCTCAGTAGGTAAAGATCCCAGGACCATGGACTGCCTTTGAGGGAAGCTTCATGCACAGAGTGGAGCTGACTCCAGAAGAGGGCAAGGTGCTGCAGGTGGTAGAGCTAGACGACCAGGGATACGCAAAGCTAGTGGACCAGAAATCGTGATCGTGAGGCACAGGGCCAGAGGGTTTGGCAGAGGTCTATCGAGCTTCGAGCTTGCTTTGGTCTCATCTTTCCTTGGCTTTCTCTCTCCTTTTAAAATGGCATGTTTCCTTTGTGCCATTATATACAACTTGGTTTTACTTTATTTTTTAAAATTTATTTTATTTTACTGGAGTTCATGCTATAAGACTGCCTTCAGTCGCAAGAAATTCTGGACTTTTTAATGGTGGGACTACGGGAAGTTTTGAAGTTGGAATAAATACATTTTGTATCATGAGATGATCACGAACCTGTGGGGCCAAAGGTGGAACGTTATGATTTAAAGTGATGTGTTTGAACAGCAAAAGGACAAGGGGTGTAGACTTGTGATAATAAATCTATTTCACTGAAATTAGAATCATCTTAGAAATACTTCTGGGTTAGTCAATGAGGACATTTCCAGAGAAGCTGACTGAGGGATGATGCACCTTGAAGGTGAGTGGGCTGGGAACAGAAAGCAAGAACTAACCTGAACACGAACATTTATCTTTCTGTTCCTTACTGCAAATGTAGTGCAACCAGCTACACTGCTGCCATTATGACTTTCCCACTGCAATGCACTCTAGTCCCTCAAATCATGGGCTAAGTTAAACTTCTTATCTCTCAAGTTGCTTTTTGTAAGGTATCTGGTTACAGTCATGAGAAAAGCAAGTAAGACAGCATTTATTTTAAGAAAAAAAATTTAAAGATACTTAAAGTAATTATCCTACTTCAAGGTTCTCTACATCTCTAAAATAAATAACATGGGTTCATTTTGATTTATTAGAAACAATACATTTTATATTAAATTATATTATTACAGAGATAAAGACTAAGATTTAACCTTAAACCATAATAAAAATTACCTTAGACCTGCCTTAGAAGTATCTAACTACTTTTTAGAAGTTACTAACATGAACGACCCATAATTTCACTCAAGGGCAGAAATATGATTTTAAGCATTCATTTTTAATTATTTAAATTTAATATTGACAAGATTTGCTTACATGTAAACAATGCAAAAATTAATCGGCTAGATAAGTTTGAAATACCTTTTCCAACAATTACCACTGAGTCTTCTGATAAGGTATTTGTAGATGTGAAGTCAAAACTGGAAATCTGCTGTAAATTTGATGACCTAGTAAATCCTAAAACAAAGAAAAAGGAAGAAGAAAAGGGGGAGCAAAAAAAAAAAAAAAAACCAAAAAAAACAAACAAAAAAAAAAACACATTTAAAAACACTATAGTTTATTTTAGGATATGTGGCCTTTTAAAATTGAAAATGAATTTCATAAAAAATACAGATGAATTAACTCAATGAATATTTAAAATCAGAATACCCACTATATATTAGCTACCACAGAGAACAACAACAGTAAACCCTTCCTTCCCTTAAGGAGTTTACACAGGCCACGGCTGAAGGTGAGAAAAACATATAGTCATATAGTTGTACAGTGATCATCAGAGAGCAGAGCAATGACAGTGGAGGCCACAGTTCACACCAAAAAGAGAGGAGGGCAAACTCAAGAAAAGTGCACTCTTCTAGGCTGCTCAAACTGGGTCACCGCCCCAGTTTACTAAAGGTGAACACACAGCCTAACATTCTTGACCACCTCACCATCTGTGATTTCAGATGATCAGAAATAATGATGTACAGAAGTCCCTCCTCCCCCTTTTCCTTTGTGTTGTTTTTGAGGCAGAGTATTACTATGTAGCCCAGAATAGCCTCAAATGCATAAACATCTTGCCTCTACCTCCTGAGTTTCGAGACTGCAGGTATGCACCACTATGTCTAGCTAAAATGTTCATCTTACCAGCTCCACAGTTGACACATGCCCCCTAAGCCCCCAAAGGCAGCTCTTTACTTACTGAAACTCACAATGTACACCAGGCTGGCCTTAAACTCATAGTAACCCTCCAGTCACAAGCTCCCAAATACTGAGGCTGCAGAAGGAACTACCACCTGGCTAAAGAAATTGGCTAAGTGCAGCTAGCATAGAAGAACTTAGGGAATGGACAAAGCACTCACCTGCAGTACTGATCACTATTACAGGTTAAAACTGTAACAGTTACAGTGGCTAGTGACAACAGAGAAGTCCTAGCTAGCAGAAGGAAGGCACATTCCTGCTGCCACATCCATGGTTACTACCTACATAAACAACTTACATGATTTTCTGACTATATCTGAGTGATGAAATGTCTGGTAAAAAAAAGCTGTTGGTGTGTATGTACCTGTACATGTTCTTGGGGTAAAGCCCAGTATGGATTCCTAGTTTTAACTAATGTTTACTCCTTTGCATTGGCTCCTTTAGACAAGAGCATAGACCATAAACCTAAAAAGTTACTTAAGAAATAACCTATCAGTAGAATGGTAAGGTAAAAATCTTAAAGTTAAGAATTTTTTTTTTTTTTTTTTTTTGGTACGCTTAGAAAACATTCTGACTTAGATATATTGAATATTAAAAATTTAATTTGTCATTAAATTTACAAACCTTTTATATGCTTATGTCTTGGGTGTTCCTTATTTTGTATTTTTAAAGCACTAGATGAAATGTCATGTGACCTATCATCTTCAAAATCACCACATCCAAACCCATAGTTCATACGTTGACCAATTATGCTTACACTGGATGTTGTTATCCCTATAAAATAAAATAATATTTATTTAAATAATTTGGTAATATTTACAATAGGTACATATCTCTCTTCTAAATCTATTTTGTTAAATACCTTTTTTAAAAGATCAGCAATATAATATTATAAATTATGTTAGTAATTTTTAAAGTTTTACTATATTTTAAGCTATATAACTTTCAGTAAAATAAAAAAATATAATGTTTGAAAGAGTTAATTAAATAATTGTATGTTAAACTTGATGTAGTGGTGCATACCTGTAATCCTAGCATTCAAGAACTTGAGATAGAAGGATCACAAGTCTGAGGTCAGCCTAGGCTACATAAAAAGTTCAATGACAACTAGAGCTACAAAAAATGAATTAAGAACTTAACTGATTAAATTAATAAATAAAACCCTTAAATTTTCACAAAAAAAAAAAAAAAAGAAAGAAAAAATTCAAATGTTATAGCAATGGCTAATTTTATACAAAAAGAAAAAAGAAAGAAAGAAAGAAAGAAAGAAAGAAAGAAAGAAAGAAAGAAAGAAAGAAAGAAAGAAAGAAAGAAAGAAAGAAAGAAAGAAAAAAAGAAAGAAAAAAAGAAAGGAAAAAAGAAAGAAGTTTCAAATGTTAAAAGAGAGGTATAAAGGGGCCTGTGTTCTTTACTCCGCTCTCTTGTGCTCCCGTGTGACGAGTGTGCACTGACCTGGCTAGTGATGCAGACACTTCACATGACTAAGAACTCTGCACCTGGAATCATGCTTAGCAGACTGTTCATTTCTGCCCTGCAACATAACTGCTGAGAGATCCTGGTAAGCCAGTTAATGTCTGTAAAATCAGAGTAAAAACTTTCCCAGAACTGTCACCTGAGTTAAATGCAAGAAATATGCTAGGCATAGTGGCATGTGCTTGAAAAGTTCTAGAGCCTAGGATGTTGAAACAGGAGAAACACCTTGAGTTTGAGGCCAGCATGGGCTATATACAGAAAACTTAAGGCTAGCATGGTCTACACAATGAGGCCTTGCTTTATATATCTCCTCTCCCTGAGGGTGGGGCAAATACACGTAAAGAACTTAATATACTGCATAGCATATTGCAAATACTCAAACAATATTATATCTCTAAAAAAATTAAAGAACAGTATTATTTATGTCCCTTTAACAAGTAGCAAAGAATGTATTGCTTGTTAAACATTTGAATGTTTAAATCTACATCTGCCTGTTTAAATCATCTATACTAAACTAATTCTTTACCACTACTGGAGCTACAAAATGTTTACTAAATAAAAATTCTTATTCAGTATTTTTGTATCTCTGTCCATTTTTATACATAGCTCCAATATAAAACAGCAAGCAATAATATACTTATTTTTAAATAATGCAATACTTGGGGCTGAAGAGATGGCTTAACAGTTAAGAGCACTGAGTGGTCTTCCAAAAAACCCGGGTTCAATTCCCAGAACCACATGGTAGCTGACAATTGTTTGTAACTCCAATTCCAGGGGATCTGACACATTCACCTAGATCTACATGCAGACAAAACACCAGTGCACATAAAGTAAAAATAAATTATAAGTAATGTGATACTTTAATGAAAACAAAATAGCTGGAAAAGTGCTGGCTGTTGGAAGCTGAGCTAGGAAGAACAGGAGATAAAAGGTTTCAGCTAAGTTTACACAAGAATGGCTTCCACGAACATGGCCCTAGGTTAGACCCCCAATGCCACATAAGACTGGCATGGCAGATAGGTCAGTAACCCAGAACTTGTGAGGTAAAGCCACGAGGATCAGATGTTCAAGGCCACACAGCAAGTCAAGACCACCTGGCCACATGAGACTTTCTTCCAAAAAACTAAAACAAAAACCTCACTTTAAATGATAATGGCCTTCTAGAAGGAACTGAATTTTAAAATTCTTAGTTTTAACAGTTAATCTAGATATTAGACATTAGTAGAATATAATGGCTTTAGGTGAAAATATTTCTACTAATATTTGGCACTAATAGTATCAAAAAGTAATTTAGGAAATTCAGTATTATTTATAGTAAAAGATAAAATATATAAAGAAATATTCCCTAAAAACACTGCAGTAAAGGCATGCTGTCTTTATCATCTTTATACCATTTCTGGATTTAACTTCACACAATGTCTATTCTGATCAGTATTTTTTCCATGTTTTACAATAAATAAAAATACTTTTGAAGGAATCACTTACTTACTGATAACAAAGCAAACTCAAATGAAAATGATCCTAAACATTATCAATTTAACAGTTTGATAGACTGTTAAATTTATCAAGGATATCTTATAGTAAACCCAGTAACAACAGTGGTTCTCAAGTTTGTCACTAGAAGTCCCCAAGATTTAACAAGAGTACTGATTTCTCATCATAAACAGGAGGTCACTAGGTATGAGTTATGGCCTCAAAATCTAATCACATACAAAAATTAAGACTGTATGGAAATTACCAAATATTTGCTAATTGTGGAAAAACACAACCTATATATTATACAGAGGTAGGCATGGTTATAATCAAATGCTGATTGATAGAAATAACACACCTAAGTTCACAAAGTTAGCAGCAGAAAGAAACTCAAATTCAGGCTCTAAGTCAGTTATTTGTCCAAAGTAAACTTAGAGTTCCTATTACAACTAGATTCAATCTAGGAATCAGCTGCCTCTTCATCACTGTACAAATGTATTTAAAATGATAAATAATGTTAGGATGCTCAGTATTAAAAAGGATTAAAGAATTAGTTTAAGAATTTCTTCATGACCCTCCCTGTAGTGGTGTACACCAGTGAAAGCCCGTCAGGGACTTTATATGTGCTAAATCCTTAAGGCTTCATTACTCTTCTCCAGCTCTTTATTATTAGATTGAGAAACAAAGTTTCAAGGTGGTTAGTTTGTACATGGTGTGACAATTATTATATACTAATCTGGAATTATACTGGTGGTCTTTAATACACTAATGCTAGTAAATAATGACTCTGTATGTTGAGTATATATCTCAATGTTGAATATTAGCTTTTGCAAGCCAGAAAACCAAACACTCATTTAAGTCAAGTATTCAAAACTAGTACAGGCACTTGGCAGATAACTGAGAAAAACAATCACTGGAAACCAAGAATCTGAGGGTTATCTCTACTCAGTGGCACATGCTTTTAACCTCAGCATTCAGGAGGCTAAAGTAGTGGTACTACCAGTTCCAGTCAGTGTTACATAGAGACTACTTGAAAATAATGATACTAAAAAGAATTTGAGAGTCAAAGAAAAAATATATAATTGCAGTAGCATAAATGAGTGTGTGGCTCTGTGGTAGAGAACCTGCCTAGTATGTTCACGGCTACACAAGAGACCAAACACACATGCAAAAAAATCTTATCTGCAACACAACATTATAAAACATATAATAGTACCCAAAAAAGGTCAGTTATCGCTACTGTCTGTGACAGAGAAAGCAGCTGAGCCAGAGGGCAGGATGGGTATACATTTCATCCACAAGAAATCTGAGCTAATGCTAAAGGACGGAAAGTAGACTAAACATGCAGAGTCTAACTGGTCTAAATGGTCAGTGGTCTGATAAGAAGAAAGAAAACAGGGGTAGAAATGAACTGGGAAAGGTCAGCAGGAGCCAGATAGTTGAAAATGGCCAATATAGTCAGTTTACAACGGGAAATGGATTATGAGTGAAACAGACTGAAACTGTGCAGCTGAGCAGGCTAACCAGGTGAGAGATGAGGAATTGTGAAAGAAAGCTATGGTGATGGGATTAAAAAGGATAAAACTAAAACATATCTAAAAACAGAAAGTTAATTATCTTATAAATAATCATATACAGGTAATCATAATGTAAATTACCTCTAAAATTGTTAGTAGTTTTTACATTGAAATCATATAAGAATATAGCCCAGTTTGGTGTAATTTAACCACAATTAAATATAATTTTACTAATCATCAAGAAAAGTCATATCCAGGTTCAACTTTTAACAGAGTGTAAATATTTTTCAAAATGATTCCCAATTTCTAAAGGTATTTTCTGAGAAGTGATAATCTCAGGTTCAAAAAACTCTAACAGAGGCATACAAACATATTTATTAGTTTATGTACATGCTAACAAGTAATAGTTAACTAGTGTCAGCTAGTAGTAACTAATGAATTTTTTTTTTGTCATCTGTGATACCTGGTGTTCTCAAACTGTTATATATTAGAATTATGAAGGGCACTCTCAAAATGCTGACCGATTAAACAAAACATCGCATGGAGGAATCTGGTACATCAAGACCAATGACTGAGTCAGGTAAATATTTTTTTCCCTATCAAAGCCATGTTATTTTCATTAGAGTGGCTTTTTAATGAGTTATGATTAGCTACAAACTGTTAAGTACAAAAAATTGAATCTACAATGTATTTGCTATCTTTTTTATATTACAAAACAATCATATTCTTTATAAAGCATATTCATAAAACAGAATACCTGTACTGGGACTCTGTTCAGCAACATGGGAGATTTTCTTTGCAGAAGAAAGTCTTGTTGAACAAGGTTTTGATCCAAATGTTGTAAATATGTCTGACCTAATGAAACAAAGTAATTTCAATAACCATTTACAATTCAGAACTGTGCAACACTCATATCACTTACTGTATATTCTTCCCTTAACTCATTCGGATTCTAGGTAAACATGAAAATAAGAATGAAAAAATATGGCTAAACATATTTGTTGTTGTTTGTGTTTTGTTTCGACTTTGAGACTAAGTCTCACTATGTAGTCTTGGCTGTCCTTCAGTTCACTATCAAGACTCAAAGAGATCCGTTTGCTTCTGTCTCCCCAGCAATGGGATGAAACTTGTATATGACCAAGCCTGGACCAGCTAAGTACCTTTTACTACCTGAACCATAAAGGAACTAAATTATCTAAATTATCTCTTAAGTTACTATACATATGTAATCTACCATTATATAGAGAGAAATAGAGACTGGACTGTATTACAAACAATAGCAAAAAATGAGTTTTGTAAAAGCCATTTTCTTAAAACTTTTCTTTGCTTTACCATTCACATATTATGAAGGCCCATGGGCCTTGCTTGACAAGAAAGCAAGCCTTCATCATTAAATAATATTAAATCTAGAATGCAAAGAAATGTAGTAAACGTTATAAATACAATGAGTGACAGACATTTCACAAAGCAACACAATTTACTAACTAGTTACCATGTATATTTTCCATTGGTCCTATTAAGAAATCAAATTAAGTAATTAAAATTTTAATATTTATTTGTGTCCACAAATGTGTGTAAGTGTGAGTGCATTTGTGCAACAGTGTGCATGTGGTGGTCAGGAACTATTTCTTTCCTTCCATCATGAGGGTCCTGCAGCTCAAACCTGGGTTATCAGGCTTGGTGGTAAGCACCTTTATTCTGAGAGCCATCTCAATGGTTTGTTTTGAAGCTTTTGAAAGAGCCACTTCTCTGGACTACTAGAAATGTAAAATCATATTGAGTATATTTTAGTTGGATGAAAGAAAAATCTTCATTTTAAAAGTATTGTTTTCAATACTATTTCTCTTCCAACTCACTGAGAAATGACTTGTCTCAGGAGATAGCGATGTTCTTTGCTCATGACTCTTGAGGCAAGATATAAGTTGGTTAAGATTAATTATTCTATACTCAGGAAGCTGAGGCAGGAGAATTCCAAGAGTAAAGCCATCCTAGACTATATAGCAGCCTGGACAACTTGGCAAAACCATTCAAACAAACAAACAAACAAAAACAAAACAAAACAAAAAACCCCTAAAACATAAAAGGGCTGCAGATTTAGTCAGGAATTCCATGCCTGTTGTCTAGCAGCTGCAAGGCTCTGTTCAATTTCAGGATCATTCACATACCCCCAAATGAATGTTTTCCAAAGCTGTGAAACTCACAATGTAGAAACCTTTAAAGAAAATGAGGTCAATCTCATCTAAAAGAGTTCAATACTTGAAGAAAATAATTGAGACATAATTCTAAAAGTTGCAAATATAAAATGAACTTCTCTTCCCAATTGGTTTGAAATTTTGAACAACACAAAATTTCATCTTCTTATAGGATCAATGAAGGACATTAGGTCTAAAAGGGTCTAAAAATTACATGTTTAATGCTCATTGTAAGTTGTTACTTTGTTAAAGTCATTCTAGGTCCATTATGTAAATATATCCCAATATTCTATCTAATTAGGAACAGTGAAGGAATTTCTAGGAATAAAAGGTTTCTGAGTATAAGTTATGATTTAAGTTAAAAATGTGAAAGAGAAAACCATAGGATAAGACAAATTTCTAAAACGAAACATAAAAATTCTGCTAAATTCTATTATTGCTGATATTTAGGCAATCTCTACTTCCATTTGGGAGAGGTTTATCAAATTGAAGATAATTTTAAATTTTAAAAATTTACTTCTGATAGCTATATATTAACACATAAAGCCAAAAGAAAACAAAAGACTGACATCAAATTTTAGCAAGAATGAGCAACAGTCATAACTTTCACATTACCAATAGGAGTATAACATTATGCCACCACTTAGAAAAACTATTTAGTAACTGCTTAAATATACATCTATCTACCCACATCATGGCATTTCTACTATTGACTTTCAGTCCCAAATAAAGGGAGAGTTACTTCAAATGAAGTATTCTGTGACTATGAAGTCACAGAAATGCCCAGAATCCAGGGTGAGGTCACTTTTTCAGAGCAGAGGTTTTCTGGGAAAGTAGGTATAAGGTAGCCAGGACTTAAACCCCAGAACTGTTAATGTAGGCAGGTCAAATCCTTACTGGGCTAAATGAGCTACAAGCATGGAATCCCAAGCTTTATAAGATAATGGAAATAAAATATTTAAAAATGTATCTTTTCTAGATACAATGTTAGAGGTCTAGATCATAAATTATAGGTGAATATCAATGTGTCTGAAAATAAATTACATTATTCTCTTCCCCTGGGGGGTTGTAGAAAGAGAAGAGGTCAGTGATTCTTGGCTATACACTCCACTTTCACTGTAAGAGCTGATGTTTGGAGAGGAGCATCGGGACGGGGAGTCAATGGTCAGCTCGAGCTTCATGGCAGAGTCGGGACTGTCAACATCAGAGGTGCTGCTGCTGCCACTGAGTTTGGCTCTTTTCTTAGCTGCACTATTACGAAGAGACCTAAGAGAGCTCTGCATCTAGGAAAAGAGAGAGAAACAACTCAAGAGATCAATTCTTCTATATGTATAAGAGCTAGACTTAGATTTTTGAACTTCATTAATTAGCCAACCTTCCATGTAGTACAAACAAAATAGATGATGCTATACGCACAGAAGAAGCACCAGATTCCATTGGTTGGGTTAATAATCTACAAGATTGTCAATTTCTGTGAAGACAGCATTCCACTACTATTAACCATGACACTTTTTGGCAAAGGGCAAAATGACTGAGTATATTGTATGAATTCAATTAATACTCAATGAGTGGCTCTGAAATCACAGATTATAAGTGAAAGAAGCAAATCAGCTACTACAGCTCCTTCCAGATTCTAGAGAGTGTAACGAGGAGTAAGCTGCTTCATAGAATGGGACATTTACATAAAACCTTCAAGGGCTACATGTCAAAGTAATGGATCAACAAATGGAACTTCTAAAGTGAGCTACTGCCAGCCCCCCAACAGGAATTATTTTCATAAAGAAGAAAAACTGTTATGGTATTAAAAAGTGATTTGTGAGCTAACTATATTATATATATAAAAGGTTTTTTTTAATGATTAAAAATGATACTTAGTTCTCACCTCTTCCTGATCCAAATCTTTATCTCTGAAATTCAATTCTGAAAGATCAATTGTAAGATTATCTTTTTCACTTTTCCAAATATCATCAGGCTGTTTCTTTATGTGTCCCACTGTGCTTAAGTCAGCTTTATCAGGCAAAAGGCTTATTCCCCTTGGAATGGGAGGGACAGGTTTTGTCCCATTTAGGCCTCTTCGGGAAGAAGGTGATCTCACCAAGGCAGGTGTAAGTTGAACTGGAGTAGTTTTTTCTTGAAAATTTTCTCCTGCATAAAAAGCATATAAATTTTATTTTTCTCTTATTTTCACAGGAAGTATGTTTGAGTCATAAGTATTTAGAATACAGTAATTATAAATTAAAGAGTATATTATATTAGAAAAACACTATTATATAAAATAAGATAAAATTAAAGTATCACTATTCAATAAAAAATAAGAATAAGAAATTCTTTATATTATATAAAATACTATATATTAAGCTACATTTAGAGTTATTATAAATAATATTTGTTAATGATAAAGTCCAAAATAAGCCAGAAAGTTGTTATATTTGGTCTCATTTCATTATACAAATAGTATTTCAGTGACTGGTATATGTTAAGCAGCCCTGGGAACTGGGAAGAACAAGCTAACACACACACACACACACACACACACACACACACACACACACACTTTTAAGATTTTAGGGATCAAACTCAACACTTCACATATACTAAGAGCAAGAGCTCTACCACTATGTTACACCCACAGACCAAAATCTCACTTTTTAATATGATATTTGATCTTATATGGAGAATAAACAAATTAATAGAAAGGTATGAAGGGTCAGTGTGAAGAGAATATTGTGATATAACAGGCTGAGGAGAAAAGCATTGAGCTTATGGTTATAAAGTGAACTCTAGGTTTGTGAATAACTGAAAAGCAGAACATCTTACCTCAGAGGCTAAGAACAGAAAAGCAGGTAGGATATAGAGCATTCTTTTAAATAGCGTTTATTTGGAAACTGGGTTTGTCTGAATGAATTTATATGCTAATGTCATGACTATGGTGTAATATATTGTTATTATAATTGGTTTATTTCTGTGTTTTCAAGACAGGGTTTCTCTGTGTAGCAGAAGTCTAGCTGTTACAGACTTACTTTGTAGACCAGGCCAGCCTGAAACTCACAGAGATCTACCTGCCTCTACCTTCCAAATGCTGAGATTAAAGGCATGTGTCACCATGCCCAGAACGGTGTAAGATATTAAGAGAGAATATTTTAGTTAGTAACAAGAGAAAATTTGTTACAATATCTTTTTTAGCAAATAATAAACATTTTCAATGAATGTCAAGTACATGACTAGGTATCATAGTAAACTGTGAGGGATTTTTATATTTCCAATGCTAAAAACTTGCTAGAAGGCCCTTGCAACATGCTCATTTATACTATAAAGAACTGCTACTTTCCTAGTTCTAAAAAAGGACCTTAAGGTGGCAATATAAGTAAAGAAATGGCCATTTCAAATCAAATTTTACTATTTATTTGCTCTATTAAGTATATTATTGTGTAGTTTCCTAAATATTTGCAGGCCAGAAGAAAAACATAATGAGCCAGGTTTTCAAATTTAATAATGTTATATATTAACTTCAAAACATTAATTCAAACATAAATAAACTTAAATAAAACACTGATCTTTACCACTGTTCCTACCTGTAGGGTCAGACGATTTCTGGTTGGCAAGCTTTTTCTGTGGACTTGGCTTTGATAGTCCTTCGAAGCTCTTAAGAGGCCAAGAATTTGAGAAACTAATGGGATTATCTTGAGACTTCTTTGGAGATACAGAAAGAGGAGATGTATGCTTCGGACTAGTTCGGGGTGATGAGAGAGAGTAGGATGGGAGGGTAAAGGGTCCTGGGCTTGCATTTGAGCCAGAGTATGAAGACGTCCGTTCTGACTGACCTCCAAACGTCTGCTGTGTCTTACTGCCAAAATTAAGGCTAGCATATACTGTAACAAAATAGATTCAGTATATTATTTACATCCACACATCCACTGTCTCAGAGTTCAAAGGTTTTTTCCCCTTTCACATTTATATCCCCCCATATAGCATTTCTGTTTTTATATGGTGTCAGGGAAAAAAAACTAATAATTTTGAGAAAAATACTTCATATCTTCAAATCCAAAGCTTTCTTATCTTCTTGAAATTTTCTACTACACTGGTAGTTATTTTCTTCTTGTAATTTTATAAAATTATATATATGTAAGCATATATATGCATTTATATCAAATACATATGTAAAAAGAATATTTTTAGTGACTCATTCTTCTCATTTTAATTTTGGTGGACATATTTCCATATCAACGTATTTATTCTTTGAGCATATGTCTATTGTACCTTTCCCACGTTTTATTTTCTCCCAACTTAAATGTGTGTTGCATTTAGTACAGAGTCTTTCACCTGTTAAGCAAATTATCTACCATGGAGCAGTATCCCACCCATTAACAGCACCCCCCCCACACACACATAAAGGCAGCATTTCAGATGAAAAAAAAATCTAATTGCATTTCTTTATGTACTAAGTCCATGCATACGCATGTAGAGAACGGAAGTTTATATCAGTTGTGGTCCTAACTGCTCTCTACTTTATTTTTGGAGTAGGCTGAAGTACTCTGACAGCAACAGACTGTATTAAACAGAGGAATCACCCTCTCTCTGTCTTGCCAACACTGCCATTACAGGTGCACATTCCTAGGTCTGGAATTTACACAGGTGCTAGAGATTGAGATTAAAAAGGCCCACATACTTACAAGACATATAATTAACAACCGAGCCATCTTTATAGTCCATCACTAAAATTCAAATGGTAAGTTTTTCCTATTTATGTTGGTGGTAATTACTGGTAAGTTTGATTTAATCCTATTATCTCATCTTTGTTTCTGCATTACTTCAGTCCTATCTTTTGTTTCTGTTGGTTGGGAAGCTGCCTTCAAACTTACTACATAGCCTATGCTGGCCTTGAACTTCCTACTCCTACTTCTACCTTCCTAGAGCTGGAATTAAAGGCATACAAAACAGGCACAGCGGGGGTTTTTTGTTTTGTTTTCTTAATAATGGTTCTTGGGTCAAAGCCAGAGACTGTGTGTTCCAGGCAAACAGTCTTCTACTAAGTTCCCATAAGTGTCAGATCAATTGCTACTACTACTTGTTTATATCGTCCTCTTACACCTCTACATTCTTTTTCCTTTTGAAATAGGGTCTTGTGGGAAAACTCTGCTAATTGAGGTCAAAGTCTATCTCTAAACTTGGCTCAATATGGACTGGCAGGACTTCTCCTCTCACCTTCTCAGAAGCATTCTAACACCCCACACCCCCTTATACCTGAGAAGCCTTAGTTAGATTACAGGATCAAGTTCCTTTCTCCAGATAAGAACCCATTTAGCTAGCACCTAAGATTCCTGAAATGCTTTCCCATGGTAGTGAGGCATTTCGCTACCCTAATTCCTCAGCCAATGACCTTTGCTCATCCTGGATGTTCCTACCCTCAGTTCCCCAAAACTTTATAAGTCTAAGCCTTGAATCACCCAAAGTAAAGTTTCGCCCCTTTAGCCAGACCCAGTGTGGTCGTTCTCTGTACGTATACTTACTGGGCTTCTGAAGCCTCTGCCCCCTTTGTCCACATGGACCTTGCCAGTTAAGGATCCACGAGGGTGGGAAGAACCACAGGGTCTCACCCTGTAACCCCATTTGGCCCAGACTTTATGTTTATGTATTGGCAATTCTCCTGCCTTGTCCCAAGTGCTGGATCACAGGCATAAGCTACCATGTCCAGTTTATATCTTGTCTTATCTGAAACAGCCTGTCAAGAAGTTATATAGTTCCTGAGAAGACACAATAAATTCTATGTAGCTTTAAATAAATAGTTTTTTTTAGATTTTTTTTTTTTCATATATATGGGTACACTGTAGCTGTCTTCAGGCACACCATAAGAGGGTATCAGATCCCATTACAGATGGTTGTGAGCCACCATGTGGTTGCTGGGATTTGAACTCAGGACCTCTCGAAGAGCAGTCGGTGCTCTTAACTGCTGAGACATCTCTCCAGTCCAATTCTATGTAGCTTTAAAATTTAAATAAATGCATGTGCATAGTACTATTTAATTAATGTTACTTTCAATTCATGTTAGCCTTCATCATAAGTTTAGTCATATTTAAATCAAGATTAAGAAGTCTAACATTTTAGAATAATAATTATAAAAATATTAGTATCATTAAATTCTAACAAGTTTTCATTATGATCATACAAACTAGTATGTGAGTTAGTGTCATAATGACACTATTGTAACATAAATAACATTATAAGTGTTACTTATAATATGGAACATAAATAATGCTGCTTTGTAAATCTGGGGTTATACCTTTATCTTGATGGCCATTGGCTGTCCCAAGGAACTGTAAGTCAGAACCCACACTGCCAGTTTTACAACCTATCTGTGACAATCCAAGTTGCCCACATTTCCCAGGAAGATTTGTCTGAAGATTTGCAGTATTACCTTTGAAAAATGAAGGCATGGAGGAACAAAGTAAAAATAAAGGTTATTTTATGAATACATATTTCAAAAATGTTGGTAAAATTATATTCTGGACTTTAACTCATGTCTATAGGATTTTTCCAATGGCAAATGTCATCCTTCTCTTGTTTGCTTCACTTAGGAGAACACACACACACACACACACACACACACACACACACACACACACACACACACATGCACATGAAAATAAGAAAAATTCTGCCTTTCACAGCTCAAAGAGCACTCAGGAGACAGCAGAGGCAGGAAGATCTATGAATTCAAGGCCAGCCTGGTCTACTTAGTGAGTTCATCTGCCTGAGTGTTGGGACTGAAAGCGTATGCCACTATAGTTGGCTAAATACCTCCTTCTATCATAATTACACAATTGAACTTCTTTCCAATTTCTCTAGCAGTTCTTAGATTTTTTATTTTATTTTTTTTAACTTCCCTTTTCTTACTTTCTGTGAGGAATCTATCAGCAAATCAGGTCAACTTTACCTATGACATGTAATCAGAATGCAATCACTTTTTATTACATTCATTGCCATGCTGGTTAAAGTCTCTATAAACCTTAGCCAGGATTCTAACAGGGAATTCAGTCAGTTCTTCCTCCTTTGCCCATTGCCTCCTTTCACCTGCTTTAAAAATAACATCCAAAATGCATGGCAGAGAAAAGGCAAGTGATAGCACTACTTCAAAAGTCTTCTCAGAATAGGCTAGTTCCCTCAGCAGTATAAGAGGTCTTCTACAGAGGCCTTTCAGTTTTGCACCTTTCACTTCATTCAACCATCTTGGTTACTCTGCCCTGAAATCACTTGCTCTTCACTCTTCACATCTAGTTTGCTTCAAACATTCCCCTCCTGAATATAACTGCCTGTTAATCACATAGTTTCAAATATTCCTGTTCCTCTTCCACATCACCATTTAATCTATCATGTCTTAAACTGATTTAATATTTGCTCCCCTGCTCTACTAGAATTGATGCTTTTCTGTTTGGTTTGGTTTTGTGACAGGGTCTCATTATACAGTCCTGGCTGGCCTGAAACTCTTTGGTAGACCAGCCTGGCCTGGAACTCATAGAGATCTGTTTGTGTCTTCCTCCTGAGTGCTAGAATTAAAGGTGTCTATCACCACATCCATCATAGAATACACGCTTTTCCCAGGATTATATCTTTCTTGAAAGCTACATCCCTAGCATTAGGAAACATAACCGACATGTAGTTATGCTCAAGAAATATTAGTGTCTTATTAAGCGACCACGGCCTTACATTACTAACAGCCTACAATGAGATGAGCTATGATCTCATGACACAATTATGTCAAAGTGTCTGGTTTTTAGCCAATCTTCAATACACATCTATTAATTTATTATTTATATATGACATGAATAAATTTATAAGTAAATAAAAATATATAAAATATCTAGTAAATAATAAAATTTATTAAACCTGACCTGTACATTGAATTATATATACTTTCTACAAGTCCTCAAATGGATTATGAAGTTTAGAGAAATCTTTAAACTTAGTTCAACAAACCTATTATTTCAAATATTTACTTACCAGCACCACATATAGGAATTGAATCTGAGTTAAAATCCCGACTACTCTGAAATAAGTTTCTTGATGACCTTTTTTTGCTAAAACATAAATCATCATTGACTGGAATTCCTTGAGAGGGCTTTAATTTTGGAGATGAGATAAGGTCATGAGCTGAAAACTGAGAAGAGAGTAAGTTAGCAAATTTTTGCTAAGCTTCCTTGGTAATAAATAACTTAAAACCAATTACAAAACTCAGATAAAGAAAAGTATTATTGAGTATGTAATACAAACACTCATTCAGTATGACACATTAACAGTATTTTTCCTTCCAAGATAGAAATGCTACTTTTTTCTTTCTTTTACTAGACTTCAAGTTGTTTCTTTACCTTTCTATCTGGCAGTAAGAGAGGAAACAAAATACAAAGGAAAAGAATGTCTGACTCATCGCAGAAACTCTAAGCCATTTGAGCATTAGGCGATGAGCAACTTAACAGACAAGCATCCTACTCCTCAGACAAGCAGAGGTAGTGATTACTAATGTTCTATAGCCCAACTAAAACTACTACAAACAAAGGTAAAGAATGTTACCACAGGGCTCTGGTTACAACCACTTAAGTAGGGGCTAGAGATGTGCTCAGTGATAAAACAGGTGCTTACAGGCATATGAGAAGCCTGCCTAGCAACAAACAAACAAACAAACAAGTCAAAAAAACCCCAAGTACATTATACACACACACAGTACTTGGTTTCCAGATACTTTCCCATAAACATAGCATTATCTGTTACTGATAAAAGTTCTTCAAAGTCAGTATTACAATCTCTACAATCGTTCATACGATAGCAGTGTAAGTGTCAAACAGAATTAAATAAGAAGCCAATTACAGTGAACTTCCAACTGAATACTTTAAAACAAAAGATGCATTAGCAGGTAGACTAGTAGATAATCCAATATTTTTCGCTGTGCAGTCAATTTTGCATTGTATTTGCTTTGTAGTTAATTTCAACTTTGTTTTTACCCCGTCCTCTCCTATTACCTTTCCAAACTCTATCAACTCTTCTATATTCAGGCTAACTGATTTTTAAGTTTCCACAGGAGAGAGAACTTGAAGTCCTCTATTTCCATTAACATGATTTTCATGGTTCTAAACATATTAAAAAAGTTTTCATATTCAGAGAATTCTAGAATTTTAAAAAGTAAACCACTTACTGGTGATAATCTAACATTTACTCTGATAACTTTCAGGTTGTTCACAATTTTGACAAGCTCTAATGTAAAGGTTGTTTTGGAGGGTTTAAGACAGGTCTCTTAGCTCAGGCTGGGCTCAAATTCACTATGCAGCCAAAGAGGACCTAAATTCCTGTTTGTTTGTTTGTTTTGTTTTGTTTTGTTTTGTTTTGTTTTTTTGCCTCTACCTCCCAAATGTTGAGACTACAAGTATGAGCTACCAGACCTAGTTTTTGCAACACTGGAGATTGAACCCAGGTCTCGTGCATTCTAGGCAAGCATTCTACTCACTTAGCTATAAATTCATTCTCAAGCTTATTATTTATTGATTGACTGACTTATAGAGGCTAATCTCGAATTTGCATTTAGCCCAGGCTGGCTTGTAATTCACAATCTTGCCTCAGCATACCAAATACAGGAATTATAGGCATGTTCCACCACACTGACAATGAAAGTTTTTCCTATTCACACAGGTATACTGTCAGTATCCCCCCTGCATCATAGAGGTCCCAGTTATCAAAAGCAGGTTCTCAGGCTTGGTGGCAATTGCCCCTACCCACTGAGTTACTGGGCTGGCTCTAGAATCTATGTTTTGAACAAAATACTGATGCAATTCATATGCACATTAAAATTTGCTAGTGGGAAACAAAAGTTCATTCTCTCTCTCTCTCTCATACACACATACACACACACTCAAAAATTGCACTATAGAGCCTCATTTAGGGAAGAGTAACAAACACAAGCAATAAGACAGAACAAACATATACTTTACATATGACTACAGGAGTGAATTTTCTGAATCTTTCATACTTAATATCTAGCACAGGGTGTATGTGTTGAATTTAGAGTTGAATCTCCATACTATCTTTTCTATCAGGGCTTCTTTATTCAAAAGTAAGCAGTAGCAAGTTCATCCTGCCTATGTCCTTACGCTACTGTGTTGCTTGGTGCTTTCTTTCACTGTCAAACAGTGGGGAAAGCACTATAGTTAGTACTGCTATAAAACCAAAACCATAGGTTGGAGAAATGGCTCAGTGGATAAAGGAACTTTCTGCCAAGTCTGATGACCTGAGTTTGACCCTCACATTGAGGAAGCAGAAAATCAACTCCTACAAATTGTCCTCTGATCACCACATGCTAACTGTGACATGCACATAAACGCCACAGAAACTATATGTTAACGTATCACCTTCCAGTTACAGAAAACCAAAAACAAAGAAAATACTGTAGGCAAAGAGAAAAAAACAAAAAAACAAAAAACAAAATACTCGATTTACACAGAACCAAAAGTAAAAATTACATCTGACTCTTCAGAAATCATGGAAGAGAGAAAGGTGAGTGAAATAAAATGCTAAGAAAATAAAAAGAAAAACCAAATGCCACCAACCTAGCTAGAATTCTGAATCCAGGGAAATTACCACAAAAGTGAAAGACAAAAAGGCATCCACAGACAAACAGAAATTGAGGCATTTTCCTAGTAAGACCTTGCCTTACAACAAATGTTAAGAGTTCTTCTTATGAAAAGAAAATTAAGTAGGTCAAAATCCTTGATACATACACAGAAAGCAAAGAGAGAGAAGGAAAGAAAGAGACTGACAGACAGACACACACACAGAAAGATACAAGTGCACTGGAGAAACAATAAGGGAGGTATAAGTTTTTTAAATTTTTAGTGTGTTTGTGTATGTGTGTCTGTGTTGCCTGCATGTATATGTACATATCATGTATGTGTCTGGTGCCCAGGAAGGCCAAAAGAGGGAGTCAGTTCCCCCGGAACTGTAATTACAGATTGTTGTGAGTCACTATGTGGGCGTTGGGAGTTGACCCCAAGTCTTCTGAAAGCGTAGCAAGTACTCTTAAGCATTAAACCATCTCTTCAGCTCCTTTTCGTCTTATTCTTGATTGCTCTAAGAACAACTCAAAACAGTAGTATTAATGTTTCTATTTATTGTATCTGTTAAGATATAAGTGCATACTTTAAGGCAACTACAAAACAAAGAAAAAAATAAAAGAGCAATTGATATGCTATGAAAAAGGAAAAGAGGATCATAAACATTCTCAACTAAATAGACAAAAGACTAAAAATGTTAAAGACAGAAATAAACATAAGCAACAACTAGAAAACATGACATATACTAATTCATAGTATTAAGTGTTAATAGTTTAATCTATACCAATTAAAACACAAGATGGGCTATGGAGATGGCTCAGCAGTTAAGAGCATTTGATGTGCAAGCAGAGGTCCTGAGTTCAAATCTCCAGAACACACATAAGAGAGAGAAAGAGAGAAGAGAAAAGCAGAGGATGACTGAACATGCCTGTAGTCTCCGTGCTGTCAGACAGAGACAAGAGAATCTCTGAAGACTGCTATCAACCTAGCTCAGGTTCAGTGAGAGACCCTATCTGAAGGGAATGAGGCAGTGATGCAGTAGGACAACTGATACCTCCTCCATACACACACAGCCTATAGCACATACATATACCACACTCACAGAAAAGAACATTTTAAAGGAGTTGTTTGAGTAAAAAAAAAAAAGCAAAACCTAACTATATATTTTCTACAAGAAAGCAACTTTAAATATATTAATGTATACACATTAAGTAAAAAGATAAAGAGATACCGTGCTAATATGAATAAAAAGAAAGCAGGCATGAGGCTGGAGAGATGGCTCAGCAGTTAAGAGCGCTTACTGGTTGCTCTTCCAGAGGACAATGGTTAGACTCACAGCATATCCCTGGCAGTTCACAAAAGTCTATACCTCCAGTCTCACAGGATCCAGCAACACCCTCTTCTGGACCCCAGGAGCAGAGCACTGTACGTATGTGATACACAGACATACATAAGGGCAAAATACTTATACAAATAAAATTAAAATTAAAAACAGGAAATCAGGCATGACTGTTAATTTAAGACAAACTGAATTTGGGAGCAAAAAAATTATGAGCCATAAAAGGAGTACCTTTCAATAAAGAGATCAATACTCCAAGAAAATATCACTTTAATAACAATATAGCATCAAACTACATGATAGAAATACAAGCAGAACAGCAAGGAGAAATAAATGAATCCACTATTATAGTTGGAGACTCCATCACCCCTTTTTCATCAGAAATTGATAGATCCATATGGAAAAAAATAGAAAGAACAATTGAACTCAACAACCTGAATGAACTGGATATAATTATCATCTACAGATAATGTCATCTAGCAATAGATTGGGTATTCTTCTCAAGCTCACATTCATCAGCATTAGAGAATAGTCTGGGCTAAGAAGACAGCAAACAGGTAAGGTACCTGCTGCATAAACATGAGGACCTATGTCCAGATCCCCTGTGGATGCAGGATCTGTAACCCTAGTGTGAAGTGGATGGGGCAGACACAGGCTGATCTCTGGAGCTTGCTGAAGAACACTCCAGCTCCAAGTTCAATAAGAAATCACACCTCAAAACAGAAGGCAGACATCTATAGAGGAAGGCACTCAATGTCAACTTCTGGTCTTTACATACTCACACTTGAGAAACACCCTTTCAGCATGCACATGCACGTGCGCGCGCACACACACACACACACAGAGAGGAGAGAGAGAGAGAGAGAGAGAGAGAGAGAGAGAGAGAGAGAGAGAGAGAGAGAGAACGAACACAGTCTAGGCCACAAAACACATTAAGAAATTTAAAAGAATATGCCAATATAATAGCTGTTCTCAAACTGCAAAGACATTAAGCTAGAAATCAGCAACAAAGAGAAAACACTAAAAAAAAAAACCCCAGCACTTGGAAATTAAAAAATATACTTGTAATTTACACATAAGTCAAAGAAGAAATACTAAGCAAATTTCAAACTAGATAAAGATGTTTCTAGAATAGCAAAATTGTTTCCATTATTAAAAACTAAAGTTGAGGGGCCAGCAAGATGGCTCACCAGGTAAAAACAGTGCAGTCAAACCTACTGACCAAACTTCAATTCCACAACCCCATGGCAGAAGGAGAGAACCAACCCTCTTGAGTTGTCCTATGACTTCCATACATGTATTATGGCACAAGTGCTTCCCATCTCCCTCCAATAAATAAAATGTAAACAAGGAAAAGAACAAGTTAAAATGAAAGCAAGCCGAAGAACAAAGTAACAAAAAAATAGCACAGAAATCAATGAAAACAGGAAATCAAAACAGATACTTCATAAAACCAAAGACTGGCTTTTTAAAAAGATCAATAAAACTGGTAAGCTTTTAGTTAGGCTAAAAATAGAAGATATATTTTTAACAGCAGAAGTGAGAGAAAACCACATAAATCATATCAATATTAGGATGAAACAGATAATTTGACCAAGTCTACCTCTAAATTCATTGAATAATCACCATCCAAAACAGAAAGCATCAGGCATAACCATGTTCATTAATGAAATCTATTTAACATTTGCAGAAGAAAGTTTGTCAATTTTCTATAATCTTATTTAGAAGACAGACACATGCATAAGGCATACTTCCTACCTCATTCTACGAGGTTGGTGTGTATGCTGCATGACTGCAACTCCATGAAACTCAGAAAAAGGCAAAAGTGTGCAAATAAAAAAAAAGACCAGTGTTTGCCAAGGGATGGGGAGGGGGAGGAGGGGTAAGCGTTGGTAGTACAGAGGCTCTGTCTCGCAACTAAACTACTCTTTATGTTCTCACCATGGCAGACCCTATGCACAGACAGACTTGTCGAAAGCCAACAGAATATACAGCCCAGGAGAGAAGCCCAGTGTAAAGGATGAACTCTCTGGTTCCTCTTGCTGTTGTTTCATTGACTACAATCATATGTTCTATCAACGGTGTGCTGGGAGTTCTGGAGCACGCTGTTTAAGTGTTAAGAAATCACAAACCACCTGCACTTTTTATTTAGTGTAGCTATCACCCTAAGGCTGCTCTAAAAACAAACTAGTAACATGTGATACACTTTTTTAAGCTGCACAGTTTCAAATGTGTATATTTCTGCAGTAAATTTCAGTTTCACCACAGAAACTTTCATATATAAATTAGTTTACATGGGCATTTCAGAAATGCGCTTATTTTCCAATTCCTGTTGTTATAGTCAACACCAGAATATTTTTATCATAATCTACTATTATTACTATTGTTGTTAATATTTTTTTTTATTATTGTTTTGACACAGGATTTCATGTAGCCCTGGTTGGCCTCCAACTCACAGAGTAGCCAAGGATGTCCTTTAACATCTCAACCGCCTTGCCTCCACCTCCCATGTACTAGATTACAAGCATGTGCCACCATGCCCAGCCAGAACTGAATCTTAATATAGTCACCAAACTTCTTAGACTAGTGACAGAACAAGCAAGCTTAATAACATTCCTTTAACAAATCATTAATGCTTATAATATATAGCCATACAAAAATCAAACAAAAAAGATGGAACTGGAGATATAGCTTAAAAGACTGTTTACCTAGTCCATTAAAGCCATGGGTTCAATCCTGGCACAAAAAATAAATAACTAAATACAACCCTTTGGAAAGGGAAGAATAAGTGAGCAATGAGAACACTTAGAAGTCAGGTTTCATCTGCTTCTGTACGAGTGCAAAAGACTAACTGTGAAAATGCACTCTATACACTGTAAATCCTTGACTTACAGTTTTTACCTTATGGCAAAGCAAAATGCATTCAGTAGAAACAGTAACTTTGATTTTTGATCCTTCCTTGCAATGCTGAGCAGCACCAACTCAGTCCAGGGTTATGAGCAGAAATAATCTCTTCTCTACAGTATACTAGGCTGCTAAGCTACGATGTTCAATAGGCTAGGCTTAATAAATGTGTTTTGATTTATGACATTTTCAAGTTACAGTTAGTTTACTGGGGTATAAATCTATCATAAGGAACATCTGTATTTGCCCCACCAAAAGAACTAATTTATTTGAAGTTCTTATAGGTTGTTAAGTTTTTTCTTTATTTACATTTGTGGTGCTGGAGGTGAGCCCAGGGGCTTGCACGTGCTAGGCAACATTCTGCCACTGAGCTCCATCTTCACTTCTTTGAAAGTCTTAATATAAAACATTTTGCCATAGTTCAAAATACAACAATAAATGTGGAACTAGACATAATGGGACACCCCTTTAATCCCAGTGCTCAGGAGGTGAATCTCTGAGAGTCTAAGGCCAGCCCAGTCTACATAATGAGTTTCAGGATAACCAGAGCTACATAATGAGACCTGTCTTTGGGAGTACTGAGGTGGGGGACAAAACCAAACCAATCTAAACTAAAAGACAAGGAAAAATATGAAGACATCTTGGTTTTTATTTACTAGATACTTTGGCCTTAACTTTTTGTACGTTAGGAAGGATACAGTGCATGATGTTGGAAGTTAGGCTTTTGTTACAAAAGAGGGAAGACCAAATACAGAATATTAGAAAATACCAGAGAACTTGCACTGCCAATTCAATTCAAGATACTCATAGGAACTCATTAAAAAAAAAAAAAAAAAAAGATATCTCTTGGTTCTGTCCACTGAAAGGGCCAATCTGCCATGGCAAGAATTAGCAATGGTTTTGAAATACTACTCAACTATATTGGTCATATTAGGATCCTGGGTGGGGAGTGGGACAGCTGATTCCAAATGGGAGACAAGAAGGCTATGAGGTAAGTCTCAGCATTATATCTTAGGTTAAGGGAAGACCCAAGCACTAACCATGCCAAAGGTCACAGGGAACCAGCCACTGGTCAAACATGGGGCAATTCATCATCAAAAATCCTAATTTGATAGCTAACATAAAATGAACGCAATGGTATTTTTAGAAAGTTTTTGTCCCAAAATGCTTTGTCTGAGCATGTGTGTGTGTGTGTGTGTGTATGTATGTATGTATGTATGTATTTATAGGCTCTTTTTTTAGTTTTTTCCTGTTTGCTTCTTTTGTCCTATTCTGGTTTGTTGTTTGGTTTTGAGGTGCCTGTTGGTTTTCTTTTTTTTTTTTTTTTTTTTTGGTTTTTTGAGACAGGGTTTCTCTGTGTAGCCCTGGCTGTCCTGGAACTCACTCTGTAGACCAGGCTGGCCTCGAACTCAGAAATCCACCTGCCTCTGCCTCCCAAGTGCTGGGATTAAAGGCGTGCGCCACCACTGCCCGGCGCCTGTTGGTTTTCTAGTGGAGAAAGACTGTGGATTTGGGTGGGTGTGGAGGTGAAGAGAACCTGGGAGGAGCTGGGGGAAGGAGAAACTGATCAGAATATATTTTATGAAAAAAATCTATTTTCAATGAAAAGTAGAAATATAAATTTTTTAAAAGCATAATTTGAGGTTGGAAAGAAAGCGCAGCAGTTCAGAACTTTTGTGGTTCTTACAGAGGACAGTTTGGTCCTCAGCATTTACACCAGGCCCATCACAGAATCCTCTAATTCCTATAGCTCACCCAGAGCTGACAACATCTCGCCACCACAGATGAACGAACACACACACACACTCATACCTACAGACACATAAAATCTTAAAAGACCTTTTTAATAGCAAAAATTAAAGAGAGATAATGATTACATATAGAAAAGAATTTTAGGTAACAAATATAGAGGAAATGTTTTTGTCTTTAATTACAGTTTGTAGCCCCCAATGTAATAACTAATACAAATAAAACTATTTACTGTATGTCAAAAGCAATGAGTAATGTTGTTGAGGTATCTGTGGAGTATCAATGTAATATCTACAGTGAAGGGGGAAAATATACCTTTAACAATGGATCTTGTCACTTAACCGATAAACTGAGGTATCACTCAAGGTGGGGCAACCTCACTGTACTGTATCCATTACTGAGGTAATATATTTGCTAATTATTTTTAACCTGAGTCTCAAATAGAAACAATCATATAAACTCAAGTGAGATATTCCACAAAACAATTACCCCAGCCTTTCAGGGGAAAAGGGGTCTACCATGAAAAAACAACAAAAAAAACCCATACAAATCCCACAAACAAGTAGGGACATAATACTAAATAAAAAGGCAATACCCACACCAACTATAATTGGATATGGGATGATAACAGTAAAATAAAAAAGGCAAAACCCAGTTTGGGAACAAATGGAGAAAATGAAATAAAAGCTATATGCAATTTAATTACTATTAGTATTCTGAAGCATATATACAATTATAAAATAACTTATTTTAGAAGATGTATGTCAAAATATAAAGGAATGAAATCCAAAATGTGTGCAATTTACTATCATGTGGTTCATAAAATATAGAGCAAAAATAGGGCAAGATGTTAACTGGGAAATACAGATGAGGTATAAAGTACTGATGGTACTCTGAATTCACATGTAGATTTGTAAATTTTAAAATAAAAGCTTTGCAGAGACAGGATCTGAGTTCAAAGATCAGAACCCTGAAGGCTTTTTTTGTTTTTCTAGTGGAATCAGGTATTCCACAGCACTCTGTATTTCTACCCTAGCACTTAATATGTTAATTGCCAGCTTATAACCGTCTCCATCTTCAGAAACCACTCGGAACTGCAATTTAGTTCTTTATCTGGTACCTATTGGGTATTCAGTGTTTCTTGTATGACTGAGGTGGGTGGCATATGATTAAAACAATAACCCATAATTAACACCCATTTATTGCTCATAGTTCATTGTACCTCAAATTTAATCAAGGAACCTATTAAATGCACTGACATAACCCATACTATTATAATGGATGTTCACATCAGCACTTAATTCAAAAACTTAATTGTGAATTCTTTCACTTTTAACTTAATTAAGCATACCTGCTCTGTATCTTTAATGTCCTTGGAATTGGAGGTCTGGTTTTCTCCCATGACTCCAGGCTGCTCATTTTCCCATGGTAATTTATTTTTCCCCTTTCCAGCACTTAAAACCCTTCGGGTACAGATTGTTGGACTGTAGGATCCATACAGTTGCATGCTGTCCCTGGTGTGGTCACCACAGTAGCAGTGTGCACTCTGAGTCCTGTTACCAGACATAAGCCAGTCTGTATCTGCTCCATGTGCCAAATGGCTTGACCTACCCTGGGCAGAAGACGGCATGAGTATTGCATACTCTACAAATCCCTGTTCTGTTAGCCTTGGAAGAGTTTTTCTGGCCAGTCGGGCCTGCACAGCATTCATCACTCCATCGCCATTATCCTGCAATTCAACAGTATCTACAGCTTTAAAAAGAACATTGGTTTTACCTGAGCCCATTGACGATGCCAAAACAGCAAAGGCTTCTAGAGCTGCCTGGCGTACCCTGCGTTTGCTATCCACAAGAGCTGGAGCAAGATCAAAGGACAGTTTGGGTAAGTCAAAATCCTCACTGGGGTAGGTCAGGAGGGAACAGATGCAAATGTTCACTACTTCCTCCCGTACTCTGGAATGCTTATGTTTAAGGTTTTCCAGGAGCAAAGAAAGCACCTGCTGAGGACCTACTTCTTTCATTAGCTTTAGAAAGATTTTCATGTATTCCTGCTTGATCACCAACTTGTTGTCTGCCAGCACTTTCACAGAAGCTGCTATAACTGGTCCCAAGAACTGTTGCACCTGCTCTCCCAGGCGAATAACCAGTAAATGGAGAACTTGAAGTGTGCCATGGACCACTTTGAAATTGGAATCGTCTAGCAAGTTATACAATAAGCTAATGAAACCAACAAGACTAGAATGAGGAGTAGAACTTGGGTTAAATTTTCCCAGCAACTGTTTTAGTTCTTCAACAGCCTGAGTCCTGTTTTTATAGTCTTCCTGATCCAACAATCTTGCATGCAGTTCCTGAGGAATAATCCCAAATTTAAGATTGCTACTGGAAAGATTCACTACACATGGGGCAGCATCTTCAGAAAATCCAGAGGCTTCTAGTTCCAAATAATAAGGAACCTGACTTCCATACTGGGACTCCAGGCGGCGATTGTAGTGCCTCCTCAGCGCAGAGGGCAAACGAGAGATGTAGGAGTGAAACCTCTCTTGACCAAGTCGTTCTCCAATTTGTTGAAGTGTCGAGAATGCTGTCTCAGATTCTTCTTCCATCTCCTGATCGCCAAGCTTTCGGGCTAGAGATATTATGACTTCAGTGAGATCTAAGCCCAGCAACAAATCCTCAGGAGTAAGTAAGATAGGGAGCAACAGCGCAGTGGAAGCTCTAAGCTGGGCATCTGGACTTTCCAGGCCTTGTATAAGAGTTCTCAGGACCTGCCCAGAACTACGCCTCAGACAAATATGCAGGATCTGCAGCGCATCTTTCCGTAGGGCAGGGTTATCTTCTCGTAACGAGACAACTAGTTGAGGCAAAAGCGCTAAACTAAAGGCCTCTTCCAGCTGGCCTGCCTCCCCCTGACCCCGAAGAACGTCCGAGAGAAGTTGCAAGCAGAGCCTCTTCTCATCACTACCGCCTTCCACAAGCACTCGGCCCAGCGCCCGATATAAGGCTTCCTTGCGGCGGGGAAAGCCAAGCCGGCCGCCCCGCCGCGGCAAGGCAGCCTGCAAAGCCTGGAACGCCTCGGAAGGATCCGGTGCGGTGCGCAGGAGTTGAAGTAGCCGAGTCTCCTCATCTCCGCCCGACAGCCCACTTCCAGGACCGGACCAGCTAGTTGAAACTGCCTCCGCCGGTAACAGGAGGGTCGAGGCCAGAGACGACGGTGTCGCGGGGCAGGAGCCATGATCCCCGGCAGCCCCACGGCAGTAGTAGTTTTTCTCGCCTCTCATGGTGCCCCCAGATCGACGACCATCAGTCCCTGGGGCGGAAGGACGACAGCGGCTCAGGAGGCGATAGGCACCAGGGGTTGCAAGAGGCGGCAGCGGGAGCAGCTCCGAAGGCGCGGCCGCCATGGAGGGTCGTCAGGTAGCGAGAGCTGGAGGGAACCATTGCCGTCTTGGGAGGGCTGGATGAAGCCCAGCCTTCCAGCTCCTCTCCAAGCCGCGAGCTGCAGAGGAAGAGAAGGAACGGCTCCGGTCAGCTGCCAGGCTGCTCCGGCCTTCGACTCCCGGAGCCAGCCTCCGGCAAAATGGCCCCCGCTGAGCCTGGGACCCCACAGCCGCCACCCGGCGTAACCAGGGCCACCACGTGACCAAACCGAGCGCTTCCATGGTGATGCACCCAGAGCGGACCACTTGACCCGGAAATTAACCCACCGCGGTGGATGCTGGGTCATGTAGTCCACGTAGGGAGTTAAGCATAGGCAGAAGATTCCTGGAAGAGGAAGTCTGAACGTAGCCAGAATGAAGAGGCGGGGTCAAGGCCTTGAACGGAAATGACGCTACCCTGTCCGGGGCGGAAGTTTTCCGCCCCACCCGTAAGAGTTGAGGTTTGACCGGAGCAAGAAGGGATCCCATCCCGGGTTCCTGTTTTCCGTGGCTCCTCCTCCTGTTACTGCAGGTATTATTCCTGGGACTCAGGTATTTTTCTTTTGCTATTATATAGTGGTGCGGCCTTTGGCGGAGTGTTGCCCGAGTGCCCCTTGAGCCAGAATGCGAGGTAAAGGACTGGACCGGAGCAGGCAGAGAGAGACGACATGTTCTGCACAGTGCTGGTTACCATTGTAAACGTTCTACTTACTGCTACCCTGAGCGAGATTCTTTCTTCTTGCAGATTGCTTAGCAGTACAGGAGAACCCAACGAAGGTCAAGCACACAGAGTACGTTTTTTTAAAACTTCCTTGTCGTTGGGGACCTTTCTCACCCCGCCCTCTGCTCCCTTGCCTCCTTTTCCTCTTTTCACCTTCTGGCTGTGGAGTTTTAAAGGCTTCTGCCACTTTTCATTGTCCGCATCACCAAGTTTTCTTATAGATGTGTACAATCAGTGTTTTCCCCTTTGCATTAGACGGAGTGCTTAAAGCCTTTATTTTGTAGCTCCTCTGTGGGACTTTTCCTTTCGCCCCACCTCCACCTCTTTAATTTCCCCTAGGATACTCCAGAGTCTCTGCAGTCTTTCAGTCTCCTGGAGACGGAGATCGCGAGACAATTTCAGTTGTGGTGCAAGTTCTTGCCATTACAGTCCTAAGAGAATTCTGCCCGGAGGATATAGGTTGATAGACATTATTTTAAGCAAACTGAGAATTTGATGGCTGATGAGTGTTTTCTCTTTGTAAAAGAAACTATAAATAGAATCAGTTCAACTAAGAGTATCTCCTATAAGGCCAAACCACTCTGCGGTATGAAAGAGCTACTATGTATTTGAAACATAATTGCTGAGTTGCTGTATATAGCCCAAGCTGGCCTTGATCCCTTGACCCTCCTATCTCAGCTTTCTGAATGATGAGATGACTAGTGTGCATTGCCAAACCAAGCTTGAAAACAGATTTGTTGTTGTTTGACAGACTTTTTGAAGAAATAATACAAATAATGAAATTGCTTTTCAGTGAGAAAAGGCTGTTATAATTTGAAGTTCCAAGCTTATATTTTTCAAATGCAAGTATTTCTGTCCTCTTTGTATCAAATGGGATATCTCTCTTTTTATTTTTTTCTTTCTTTCCTTTTTTTTTTTTTTTGAGACAGGGTTTCCCTGTGTAGTCCTGGCTGTCCCGAACTCCCTCTGTAGACCTGGCTGGCCTCCAACTTAAAGATTCGCCTGCCTCTGCCTCCCAAGTGTTGGAATTAAAGCCCTGTGCCACCATACCCAGCTATATTACTTTTTGAAATCTTGGAATAAATTGAGTCACATGTGTCAAAGTGCTTTATAACAATAATTAATATTAGTGGTGCAAATTGAAATTGTATTTATGAGTTTTTATTATAGCACAACTAAAATATTTTTTCTTATTTTGGAAAAAGAGTATTAATGTAAATGAGGCTATATAACCACGTGTCCTGTGCTTTGGTTTAAAACCTTGGTGGTTTCTTCACTTTCTTTTGTTTTCTGTTTTGTGGTTTGCTGCTGCTGTTCTGTCTTGTTTCACTATCCTGAACATTGAACTGAGGGTTTTGTTCATGCTAGGAAGTGTTCTGCCAGTGAGCGTCATCCATAGCCTTCACTTGTCATTTTTTATGTATAAGTGGATCTACCTGAGTTTGGTTTAGCAAATGTATTTTAGTAGGAAAAAAAAAAATAACAAAAGTGCCACTGTCCCCACCCATTTTCTATTTTTAGAGATAGAGTAAGAATGGAAATGAAAACCTAGAGATGATTATACTGCTTGTCAGTAAGGAAGACTGGCTGCCCGGCGGCTGGGTGCAGGTCTGCTAGAGCACCTGCCTAACGTATACACCTACACTGCTACAAGGAGGGGTGGGCAGCAACCAGATTCCCGCATCCAACCTAAAAACCATAAAGGCATACTTCTTCGCATGTGCGCTGAGACTTCAGGAACCCAATCCACATGAAAGGGAACAGGAGAATGATGTATGCAGTGGAATGTACACATTAGAATGCCAGTTTATGTTGGAATAGAACATAATTCTTTTTAGTGACCAGAATTTTCAGATTGAAAAACCCAGCAAACTTCATGTATCTAAGAACTTAGGAAGCCAAGTTACTAACCAGACTGAGGTTGTGTTGTAATCAGTATCAAAGAGAAGGAACTTAGAAAGTCTCAAATGATGTTTCATTATTGGTTATGGCATAAATATAAGAGTTTTCCTTTCCCTCTACAAAGAACACTACTGAAGGGACCTGGATCCATAAATCAAGCAGTTGTCCTATTATTTTCCTGCAAGCAAAGCAAAATGAGTCCTTCTTGCTCTCAGGTCCCTGTAGCTCAATGTGTGTTACAGATTGTAACTTATTTATGTCTATTATAAGATGACTTGTAGAAAACTTGGACAATGCATTAGTTTCATTGTGGCTGCTTGGGAAATTAGATGACACTGTCAATATCTTAATACCTTTTAGGATGATCTTATAGAATATAAATCTTATTTAATATATTTTATTTATATATATTAAGTACTTAAGTTTCTTTTAATCTTATTTTTGAAGTCTAGGAGTCCTTTCTGTATTTACTAGAAAAGCATTTGTATGTAATAATACCATTAAATAAAGAACAGGCTTTCTCTTCTTTTGGTTTTCAAGACAGACATTCTCTGTGTAGCCTTTCTTACCCAGGAACTCACTTTGTAGACCAGGCCGGCCTCAAATTAAGAGATCTGCCTGCCTCTGCCTCTCAAGTGCTGGGAATAAAGGCTTTTGCTTAAAAAAAAAAAAAAAAAAAAAGTTTAATAAGATAATAGGAGTGCACTTTTTGTTGTATTGTAAAAGTAAACCTCAGAAATTTGAAAGGAAATATTTAGGGCTATATTAAAAGTTGCAAATTTGAGTGCAGCAAATTTTAATGATTTCAAAATAATTTAAACAAAGTTAGCAGATTACAGGAAGGTATATGCTGCCTACTTTCATTCTTTGAGCTGTATTTAAGTAGGGTAAAGACAGTTGTTCTAGATGTGTGTTTTACTTCCAGAGTCAGAGATAATGAATTTGTTGGATGGATCACTTTATGTCTTTGTGTGTTCTTGCCTAAGTTTTATAGACGTCTCTGAAATAATTGGAAATGAAAATAAATCCTGTAAACTACAATTTAAGAAGTTGTCATTAATAAGTAGAATGCAAATGAAATGTTATTACTATTAAGCAATTATTGTAGTCCGTTTGTTGTATGTTATCTGCCAAGTACTGTGCTAGTGACTATGTAAATACTAACTCATCTAATCCTCTCAACAACCACTAGAGGTTCTGTGTTCTTCCTTTGTATTAGATACATTTTAAGGATCAGAGGAAAAAAATAAAACTCAAATTAGTCAATTTAACTATTTGCTTAGAGCTTTTAGAAGTTTGGTGAAAAGGGGAAGGGTGCTAAAACTATCAGATAAAATTAGATTTTTCCATTATTAATCTTTGTATTTTATGTATTATTTGATTGTATATTTTAATCTATTCTTTTTTAAAAAAAAAATAGAAAAGATTTATTTTGTTTATGTAAGTACACTGTAGCTATCTTCAGACACACCAGAAGAGGGCATCAGATCCCATTACAGATGGTTGTAAGCCACCATGTGGTTGCTGGGAATTGAACTCAGGACCACTGGAAGAGCAGTCAGTGCTCTTAACCGCTGAGCCATCTCTCTAGCCCCCTAATCTATTCTTTTTCTGTGTCTGTTCTGCATCTTACTAGTTGTGTCAGAGCTTTAATAAAGTTAAGAATTTTTTTAGTTTTTTTATTTTGTTTTTATTATTGTGTTTTGAGACAGGGTCTCTGTATAGCCCTTGCTTTCTGCTGCATATTTCCAAACCCAAGATATAAGGATTCATGTTAGTGACAGAAATCTAATTTTACTTTTGTTTCTCTAGATATAATAAAAATAATTGTCAGACAAAGTGCAATTTTGTCACTTTATCTTATAGATATATACTGGTAAAATATATATTATAATTGGTTGAATTCTACTGTAAGAAAGCTGAACTGTGGGAAGAGAATTTAATGACAGCAGTTATGATAAAAATCTGATTTGTTAAATTACACTGGAATTTTTTTATGCAGCTCTTTCCCATTTCTGTGCTGCAACTGTGATCTCTATTTGTATGGTGACTCCCAGCTGATTCCAGCACCATTTCTTTGTAGCTTAGGTGTCAATTAAGTAGATAGATACTAAACGTGCAACCTGATCTTTATTATCTCAGTTATAACAACCTAAAATTATGAAGTCTTCTTTTAACATACGATGGGTATTGGCACAACATGAATATAGTTAGAAATGAAGTACAGTGCTGTTGCCTTGTTGAAAATTTGACATTGATACTGTTTGTTCAATATTGACTAATTTAGTTTATAGGTACATAGTACTCATTCGGTATTTGTTGTATTTTTACAAAAGTTAAAAAAAAAATCTGGCTATCATGTAGAGGCAACTCAGCATATCAGATGTACTATTGCACCATCAATGAAGGGAGTTATTACCTAGATTCCTCTTTGGTTTGTCTTAATGCCCTGATGTACTGTTTATGTGATATGGGCATTTACAAGTGTGTATATTTATCATTTGTTCTTTATAGGCTTACATTTTTAGAATTGTTTAAGACAGGATTTCATCCTGTACCCAGGTTGGTCTGGAACTCACCATAAATCCTCCTGCCTCAGCTGTCTGAGTGCTTGGATTGCAGGCATGAGCCACCAGTCTCAGCTTGATACCACATTTAATATACACAGATATTTAATTACCATATGTCCAAGGTCATAGAGCTGTTCGGTACTTTGGCTAACTGTGGACTTGACTCAGACTTCTCTGGCTCTAGTTTATATTTTGTTCTCTGTTCTTTCCTGTTTCCACAGTACTTGCCCGCCCTTCTCTACAAGGTTGTTAATGAGATAAATGAACACAGTAAAACTATTTGATAGCATGGGTTTTAAAGATCAGAAATTATTTTTTCTTTGAGTTACTTTTAGACATTTATGTATAAATAGCTGAGAACCAAATATAATCAAAGTTATGAATATTGAATAAGTTGCAAGTAAAATTTACAGTATTTAGGCTGGAAAGAGTTGACCTGATTCTCAGTGTTCGCAAGTGTAAGGAGAGCTGGAAGCAGTCTGTCTTGCTCCCCTCACCTCTGGGCTTTCCTAGTTTGCCTTTTCTATTTAAAGTTTTAATTGAAATTATTTTAGTTGAGCATTAAAAATAAGATTTATGTAAACTTTATTCCCATTAATTGTTGTGGGTAGTAAGCAAGCTTCCTTCCTTTTTTGGTTAACACAGACCAGTCTTTTAGGTGGGAAAACTCATTGTCTTAAGGCTAATATTGATACTGGGAACAAATAGCATCTAATAATTATTGGGTATTGCATGCCAGCACACAAAAAGACTTATCCCCTTTTAAATACTGTTTTGACTATGCTAAGCACATGAGAAAACTTGAGACTTTAAGATGACCTTTATGGGTCATAGAGCTGTTAATTTAGACAATATTGTAACATGAGTGGTCTGATTCTAGTGCTAAATCTCTTAAAATTATATTGTCATACCTATCTAGATCTGTGTAATATGTATCATCTGTGTGTGCTTATGTATATTGTGTGAACACATTATTTACAAGTTATATTATGTTATGTTTTTATGTACCACAGGTACCATAGACCCTAGAGTGAATTTCTTATCCAAAACTAAGAGATAGCACAACATAGAAAGCTAACAAAATTGCCAACACCTCACTACTAGACACTGCTTTAAGCATTTCATATGTATACATTCATTTAACCCTCAAATCAAACCTTACTGTAATGGAACAGCATTTATCCTGTGGCTTGCTACGTAACTCTCAGTTTTCCATTTCTCTAGACTCAGAGCCCTCAGATCTATTACTCAGTGGACATGCTTCTTCACTGGGGGTTATGGTTTGTTTCAATTCCCTTTAAAGGATGATGCTCAAAGGATGTACACCTGATATGAACTGACATTTCCAGAACAAAATGAAGTCTCTTTTCTGACATTCCATGCATTATAATTCTATTAATAAAGCTTAAGTCCACATCAGCTTAGAGTATTAAAGTAGTACTGAAATTAAAATCCCTAAATCCTTAAAACATTCTACAGATTGGTTACTTCTCTCATTTGCACTCATGCCAATGTTTTGTAATGCTTATACTTTATCTCTGTTAAAATTATTATGCTAGCCAGATGGAAGTGGCACTCCATACCTTTAATCTCAGCACTTGGAGGCAGAGACACGCAGATTTCTGTGAGTTCATGGCCAGCCTGGTCTACAGAATAAGTTTCAGGACAGTCAGGGCTACACAGAGAAACCCTACCTTGAAAAACCAAAAACCTAAAAAAATATGTTAGAAGTCAGGCCTTTTAGGATCATTAATTTGTTGTTCAGTGTTTTTGCAGCCGTTTGTGATCACTACATAAAGGAAGGGCAGAGCCCCGGAGGAGTATGGGCCAGTCCTGTAATCCACCACTAGAATCATCCTCTAGACCCTGTCATTCTAGCTGTGTGCGCTGGGCACCTGCTAACTTACCTACCTGAACTAGATTATGATTTTAGATTTGTTATTGTTAACTCCTTTAGACTAGACTTAATGATCCATTTTATGTACTCATAGATCACATCATTAATTATTTTAGAGTGTTATCTGGAGCTAAGACGACTCTTCTCAGACTGATTATAAAATTTAGTCTTGCTTTTGAGACTAGTGTCCAGTCCTATAGCTCTGGTATTAGTTCAAGATCTCATTTCTAGGTCTTTGTAACTATCTTGATATGTAAATGTTTAGTCTGAGAGAAATATGTTCTTATAAAATATCCAGCTCTTCCCTTACAAACTTTCTATTTTCCATTGGCGTTGTTCATTGTTCACTGTTTGGTCTGAATATGATTCTCCTTGTTAAACAATGAGACAAATGAGAATGGGGAGTGGTTTAAAAATCTGCACATATATAATTAAGTTAATTGTATATAAAAGAATAGACTTTTAGAGAAATTTAAAGTTGACCTAGACTTTTGAAATTTATATTGAGGAAGAAGGATGAAAAGGAAAAGGTTATAGACAATACCTAGCACTTAGTAAGAAAACATTTGGAAGAGTGTGCATTTTATAGAGAGCTGTAGCATTAATAATTACAGTATTGGAATGAAAGGCTGTTATGGAAAGGACTCAAATTAGTGAACATGGAGATCATAGGAAGAGGCAATTTAATAAAGTGAACCTTTCAAAGTCAATGTCCATTGGTATTATTGAGGTTATTATTAAACGAATAGCAAATAGCTAGTGTTTCAATATTAATTTGGCTCTAAGCAACTTTTTCTCCACATATTTTATTATAGTGATAGCTGAGTCTTTAATGAAAATATACAACGAAACATGTAGTTTGCATCTAAAATTTCTTATGGTTGGATACCTATACAATATCTTGGTTTTCCTTTCCTAATATATATAACAAAGGAATTGAATTAGGGGATTGTTAAATTCCTTCTAACTCAAGTAGCCTCAAACCCAGCAAATCGACAAGTAAACAAGTCTGGTTTGTACTCTTTGAGACACAGACTTATATTGGCATGGCTATTTTGAAGTAACTGTTTGTGTCTTGTATTTTTCTGTAGATGGACCACACAGCCCCGACCTACATGCTTGCTAACTTAACCCACTTACATTCTGAACAACTTCTGCAGGGATTGAATCTTCTTCGCCAGCATCACGAACTCTGTGATATCATTCTTCGAGTAGGTGATGTTAAAATTCATGCTCATAAAGTGGTACTTGCCAGCATCAGCCCGTACTTCAAAGCTATGTTCACTGGAAACCTTTCTGAGAAAGAGAACAGTGAGGTTGAGTTTCAGTGCATTGATGAAGCTGCGCTGCAGGCCATTGTGGAGTATGCCTATACAGGGACGGTTTTCATTTCTCAGGACACAGTTGAATCTCTCCTGCCAGCAGCAAACCTACTCCAGATAAAACTTGTCCTCAAAGAATGTTGTGCATTTCTTGAAAGCCAACTTGACCCTGGTAATTGTATTGGAATTTCCCGTTTTGCAGAGACTTATGGTTGTCATGACCTTTATTTGGCGGCTACTAAATTCATATGCCAAAATTTTGAATCTGTTTGCCAGACAGAAGAGTTTTTTGAGCTTACACACGCTGATTTGGATGAAATTGTCTCTAATGACTGCTTGAATGTAGCTACTGAAGAGACGGTTTTTTATGCATTAGAATCTTGGATCAAGTATGATGTACAAGAACGCCAGAAATACTTAGCACAGCTGCTGAACAGTGTACGCTTACCGTTGCTGAGTGTTAAGTTCCTCACTAGACTCTATGAAGCAAATCATCTTATCCGTGACGATCGCACTTGTAAGCATCTCTTGAATGAAGCCCTAAAGTACCACTTCATGCCTGAACATAGACTCTCGCATCAGACAGTCTTGATGACACGTCCTCGCTGTGCTCCCAAAGTATTGTGTGCAGTAGGAGGAAAATCTGGACTCTTTGCCTGTTTGGATAGGTAAATAGAAGGGGTTCTTAAAGGAGTAATACTGACAGATCTTACGCTTTTTAAATGTGACGATTTTTCTGTATTTAAAAAATAATTTTATTTTCCTTTTGTTTGCTGCTTTGGTGTTCTTTCTCTCCTTTTTATTTCCTAAAATTTTACAAGAATATTTAATCATATTTTTATACATTCTCTGTGATACTCAATTATTAGTTCTTTCCTCACCTTAAGTGTGTACATTTGTCTATCCTAGTTATATACTAATTTTTCTTCTGTTTCACTATTCCTACCTTCTTCTCTTTCTCCTCTTCCTGATGACAGGATGCTAAAGGAGAGAGCTAGGAACCTGGGATGGGGCAGACTGGGGATAGGAGTTGGTCTGAATGACAGTAGTTAAAGGAGTAGCAAGGAAATGAGAAAAATAAGAAACTGCCATAAATAATAACTTTCATGCGAAATGTTTTTCATTGTGTTTTTTATAAGACCATTGTAAAAAGTTCTTTTTATTTTCCTGACATTTTATAGCAGGGATTGCCAGTGTGTTTCTGTAAACAGCCAAATTGATATTTCAGACTTGTGGGCCCTTTTGTCTTTGTTGAATCTACTCAGTTCCACCTTTGTGGGATGAGAACATCCATAGACAGTATGTAAATGTTTAGGCATGGATGTTTCAATAAAACTTTATTTGTAAAAGTAGATGGCCTTAATTTTAGCCCATGGCTGTGTAGCTTGCCAGCTTTTGATTTAGTTCTGTATGCAAGTCGCCTTTCAACACTGACAACATATTTTGAGGGGTTTTTTTCTTTCCTTTCGTAGAGATCACTTCTGAAAATGTTCATGTTTGATACATTCTTCTAATACTGTTGATTTCTTTCTAGCCATTTCCTAAAATCTGGCAAGCTCTTTTCTTTCTCCAATAGAAAATTTGATATTTCATCAATGGTAATTCACATATTCTAAGTATTTAACCAGGTCTCACAATACATTTTCTTTATAGCCTAAAACTACTGTTATTGAGATTGGGCTACAAGTAGATTATTTGCTGTGCTAATCACCCATGTTGATTGTTTGACTCGGGCTTGAAAGAGTATAGAATATTGGCATGAACCACATAACTGACCTCACGGTAGAATTCCAAATATGAGTATATATTGAAAAACATCCTTGTGTAATTGCCTCTTGGTTTCTCACATTTTATGAACTTGTTATTGAAAAATCAGAAAAATGGCCTTATACTTATTTATATCTAACAATCTTTTCCTCACTGAGTCTATCATAGTAAAATTTAAAGTAGCATTTTATTAAGCTGGTTATTACAGCATTATTAATAATTGGGAAAATTGGAACCAAGTTGATAACCATTCAGTTTAATTTACACCAAATAGTGTTAAATAAAGGACCTTCAATAAATTCATAACTTAGTAAAGGAGACAACATTTGTATGTAGTATGCTACTGCAATGATAAAGATAATTTGGTACAACTATTAAGGAGAGGTATATATTCCATTTAAGGGATTTAGTGAAGATTTTATATGGAAGTTAATGTCTAACTTAAGTTATTTAAAGGAAAGCAAGAGCCAAACAAAGAAGGAGAAGAGAACATGTGTAGAGATAGTGGCATGATGAGTATAGGTCACACACAAAGCTAAAGGCTGTTTGATAGTGAAAAATAAAAAGTTCTGACAAGTGAGACAGCTGCCAATATGAGCCATATCTGATATTATTGTATGCCAATAAGGGTGTGTGTGTTGTATGTGTGTGTTGCAAAAGTATTTTAAAGAGGATAGTATAATGATCAGATTTACATATCAGATCATTCTGGCTGAATTTTAGAGGAACACAAAAGAACAAAGATTAGCCTCTGAGTGGCTAGGTAAGAAACTATTGTAGAAGTTCAGGCCAGGAGAGCTGGAGATAAACAAGGATTAGTAATTTAGAGCATTGGCTGCTCTTGCAGAGATCCAGCACTCAGTTGGCGCTTACAACTGTCTGTAACTACAGTTCTAGGAGATCTGACACCCTCTTCTCAACAACTTTCCCTGACCCATGTAAGCACCAGGCATGCATGCATACAAGTTTTTTTAAAAGTCTAAGCAAAAGAAAGAAAGAAAGAGAGAAAGTGAGGGAGGCAAGGAGGAAGGAAGGATAAACAAGAGAATAGAGTAAGAAATTTCTTGAGAGAGTAAATTGATAGGCTTTCGTTCTTAGATAGAGAAGAAGGATGCTGAAGGAGAGGGAGAAATCAAATATGGATGAGATTTTGTAGTCAGTAATGGTTGGAGGGTTACTACCCAGGAGGAATACAAGACATGGAGCCACTTTAAAGGGACAGACACTGTGTTTAGTTTCAGACATACGGAGATTAAGTGCCTATTAAATAGTCAAGTTCTTTGACTTCCTTGGACTCCTTAGAAACATAAGCCATCACAGTGTGTTCCTTATCCTATTGAAAAAATAGAAGCAACCAAGACCTGCTCCATCCCCATGCCCAAATCTCTCTCAGATCCCTTCTCTTACCTCAGATAGTCAGGCAGTTGCCTCCTCTCCTTTAAACAAGTTTTTCCTTTTCCAGTTATCCCATATCTCTCCTGAATCCTCACCTCTTTCCACTGCATCACATCATTGCCTTTAGCACACAAGCATGTTCTGGTTTAAGCTTCCAGAAATAAGTATCCTCAATTTTATGTGTTGTATTATTTTGCTTTTCGTTATAATTTTCCACATACTAAGTATCTCAAAGATATGAAGGTTTTCAACATTTTTATTTAAATATATTTCTTCAGAGATGCACTTTCTCACCAGACAGCAAGGTTGTGAGAATCATCTGTTACACTACATAAGGGAAGACTTCATTTACTTCCATGAGTACTATAGTATATGGATATAGTATGATTTTAATTTTAAGTATTAAAGTTTTACACATCTGCAGAGTGAACAAACCCCACATGTACAATTTAGTGACTCATAACAAATGAAACAAAAGTTGGTGTGGTAGAATGCAGCCAACACACAGAACCAACCCTGAATCCCTACCTGCCCTTCCTTGCCCAAAGGTATTAACGATAGATGTTTCTGATCTTGGAATCTGTTTTATGTATTTGTGAACTTGATACAAATGAAAATATACAGAATTGTTTTGAATTTGGCATCTTGTTCTCATATGCGTAAAATTCCTTTTCACCATGGTGTGAAATACCATCATTTATCTATTTGATGCTTGATACACATTTGGACTGCTTCCAATCTTTTAAAGTTATACGTGGGACTTAGGCATCCCCTCAGGTACATACATATATGGATGCATTTATCTTACACACATATCTAAGAATGTATCTTAGTCATGGGGCAAATGTATACAATACATCTAAATACTTTACTATTTAGCCATTTTCTTTGTGATGAATCGTTGTTTTATGCTCCAGTGAACGTTTTTGGATATGTTGCCTACTACAAAATTGGCTATAGTAGATAGTCAATACAAGAGACACATAAACAATGAAATTCTAAGTGAAGATGCGTATTCTCCACCTTGTCAGATAAAATTGTTTTCCAAAGTAGTTTGTACCAGTTTACACTCTTAGCCAGTGTGCCCATGTTTGCACAACACTATTGCCAATGGTTATTTTCTCTCTGCACTTTGAGCAGTTTGGAAGGTACATCATGGTTTATTGTGGGTTTAATTTGCTTGACCTTGATTATTAACACAAGTAAACATGCTTGTTTGTGGGCCGTTTGAGTTTTTTAATCTATTATTTCTCTGCTTATTCATTAGTGTGGAGATGTACTTTCCCCAGAATGACTCTTGGATTGGTCTGGCGCCCTTAAATATTCCTCGCTATGAATTTGGAATATGTGTTTTAGACCAAAAAGTCTATGTTATAGGTGGTATTGAAACTAGCGTGCGTCCTGGTGTCACTGTCAGAAAACATGAAAACTCAGTGGAATGTTGGAATCCTGATACAAACACCTGGACTTCTCTAGAGAGGATGAATGAGAGCCGAAGTACTCTTGGAGTCGGAGTACTTGCGGGAGAAGTTTATGCTTTAGGCGGATATGATGGACAGTCTTACTTGCAGTCTGTAGAAAAATATATCCCCAAAATAAGGCAATGGCAACCTGTGGCCCCAATGACAAGCACAAGAAGTTGTTTTGCTGCAGCTGTCCTGGATGGAATGATCTATGCCATTGGAGGGTACGGTCCCGCTCACATGAACAGGTACTTAAGACGGTAATTGAATTGCTTATGATTGTAGATTTCTACAGAAGCAAAATTTACATTCGTTTCTGAGTTTTAAATTTGTATGTATAAATGGACTTTTCAATATGCTTAAGTAATATTGACAGGTATTTGGAGATTTAGACTGCTCCTAAGTGTAATATTTTATATCACTGAGATTCAAATTTCTATTAAATTTTATATTCATTTAATGTAGTAAACTGCATTTTAGAGCTCAGAAACCTAAAAAGAAAAATTGAAATTTTTGTATGATGCAATTATGTGATTATCTGTGTGTATACATGATCTTTTCTCATGTTGCTTAATAAAATAAAGTAGAAATGCAATTCTTGTATTCCCATGCATTATAAAACATAAAATTAAAATGTTTGGCCAGTGAGATGGCACAGTGGGCAGATGTGCTTGCTGTATGACTGAGTTTGTCTTGCAAACTGTGTTCAGTCCCTGGACCCCATGATGGAAGGGAAGAGCCGCATCGCAAGAGCATTTCTTGTCTTTTGTGGTGTAGTTACACCCATCTTCATGCATACATAATAATTACCTTAAAGAAGCTGCTTTTAAAATTAAAATATTACCTCAGATTCATTTTGGATTCTTTAGTCATACTACACATGACATCATACTATTAGAATAAGAATGAGAGATTTTTGTGTTCTGTAATATGTTGAAGAAAGGAGAAATATGAATAAGAAAAGGTAAAGTTTACGAGTTACTGACTGTATGTACTGTGAATCATAGTTCTAAACCTTTTTAAAATTGTTCTAAAGATTTTTATCTCTAGGAGTAGTGTTTTACTCACCGTGAGCAATCTAATGAAAAAGACTTGTGCTTAAATGTACTGCACCACCATTTTGTATAGGGAGTCGTAACATTCATGGAGGTGGCCCTGCAGTCCCTCATGGATCTCTAACTGTAGAAAAGAATAACGTCCAGCTGTTGTATCCTGTTCACAAAGTAAACTTTTTATACCTGGTATCCACAGATACCTAAACATTTGGGACAAATTACTACTATATTTATCTGTCTGTTTAATTTTAAAACTGTGGTGGGCTTTATCTTTTCAGGAATAGTAAGTAACACAAATGACCTTGAATTAATTATTCCTCATGTAAATACTTGCAGTGTGGAGCGTTATGATCCAAGTAAGGATTCCTGGGAGATGGTTGCATCCATGGCTGATAAGAGGATTCACTTTGGCGTCGGAGTTATGCTAGGTTTTATCTTTGTGGTAGGTGGGCATAATGGTGTCTCACATTTGTCAAGCATTGAAAGATATGACCCTCATCAAAATCAGTGGACAGTGTGTAGACCAATGAAAGAGCCCAGGACAGGTAACGTTTTATATTCATTCTTTTGTTTGTTTTGTGATATTGGGGATTAAAACCCAGGCCTATGCATGTAAATCCTCTACAATTCAACTACATCTTGAGCTGTTAACTCATTAAACTCAGCATACAGAGCTGTGCTTATACAGTGATATTCTATGACACTAGCACCTTGGACCTTAACAGTAAGCATATTACTTTACTGGAAAGAAATTGCTTGTGTACTTGTGAGTATGTGTATGAGAGAGAGACAGACATACAGATAAACAGAGAGCAAGACAGAGCAGCAGGTACACCATGTGGGATGCTACATGTGTGTGGAGGTCAGAGAAGAATTTTACAGGTGTTGGTTCTCTCCTGCCTTGTTTTGATGCAGGGTTTCTTTTCATTTCATTCTGCTGCACTGCATAATGGTCTGTAATCTTGCAGCCATTTCTCCTGACTACCTCTGCCTCTCACAATAAGCCACTATAAGCACGAGTCCACAGGTATAGTTATTATGTGCTGACTTTCTTTCCTCTGGGTGTGTACTAAGAAGTGGGATAGCTGGAGGCTATAGTAGTTCTGTTTTGTTATTGTGGGGAAATCCGTACAGTTGGCAGTCATGGACGGACTGACCTACACTTCCCCGGTGCAGTAGCAGTTCCTTTTCTGTGTTTCCTTTCTAGCACTGTTGTTTCCTTGAAGATCAGCCATTCTCCCTGGGGTACAGTGGAATATCAAGACACTTCTTATCATCGTTAATGTTGATAGCTAAGGACTGTTGGACATTTTTTCAAGTATTTATGATTTGTACTTTTGAGAGTTCTCTGTTTAGTTTCTTTACTCTTTTATTGATTAAATTATTTGGATTTTTTGTTTGAGTCATTTATATATTCTGAATATTAGTTTCTAATTAGATAAATACCTAGCCTAGTTTTTTTTTCTTTTTCTGTTTTATGGGCTGCTATTTCACTGTGATCACAGTTTCTTTTGCTGCCCCATCTTATTTCTCAATTACTGTTTCCTGAATGGCCAGAGTCCTTGTCAGAGAGTTGTTACCTAATACCTCTCTGACTTGAACAATTTTCTGTTTATTTTCTTGCTGCTTTCAAATTTTAGATTATACACTAATGTTCTTTTTAATGTATTTTGAGTGGGTTTTTGCACAGGGTGAGAGACAGGCATTTAGTGTGATTCTACCTGTGGATTTGTAACTGTCACAGCACCATTTGGTAAAGAGGCTATCTTTTTTCCAACATGTGTTGTTGGCTCCTTTTTCAAAGTGGCTATAGCTATTGGGATTTGTTTCTAGGTCCTCTATTGTATCTCATTGATCTAAATGTATGGGTTTTTTGTTTGTTTATTTGTTTGCCAAACCATTTATGTTTATTTGGAAATTGTGATCATTAATATTTAGAGTTATCATTAAAAGGTATATTAATTTGATACTGTTATGTTGTTTTCTCAGATCTCATTTGAATATGTGTCCTGACATTATTTGTTTCTTGTGACTTCTTGAGTGTGCTTATTCCTTCCTTCCTAGTATCATTTGTAATATGTCATGGAGGAGAATTTATTTTCTGGTCTTTTCTACTTGGTGTTCCATAGATCTCTTGTACTTGGATTGGCATTTCTCCATTGAGTTGGGGAATTTTCTTCTGTGGTTTATTTTACTGAAGATATTTTCTATGTCTTCACTTTGATTTCCTCTTTCTATACCCTCTTGGGTTCCTTAAACATATTTATAACTTCTATCTAAAATCCCTGTCTTGTACATCAACTAAGTTTCTTCTTTCCGGGAACATTACAATTAGGGGTGCTAATTTATAGAGACATACTGTCTTCGTTATTCATGCTGTTTGTGTTTTTTGCAATTGGGTCCTAGACATCTAGAATTTGGCCATTATTGTTTTGTTGGTGTTGTTTGTTTTTGTTTGTTTCTTTGGTTTGGTTTTGATATCTGGTCTCATCTTTGTTGAGTGGGTGTTTGGGTCTTTCTTTGCTATTGCCCCAATTTGTCAGTGTGTGGACCAGCTGAATGGTGCTTGATGTTCAGAGACCACTCTGTATTGAAGCGTGAGAAGAGTGTCAGAAGTAGTCATAGTCCATCCAGGGATAGATGCAACAACATCTGAGCCTAGGAGCAAACCTGTAAGCTTAGAAGAGTCTCATTGCCAATACTCAGAAGTCTCAGGAGAGTTCTCCACATTCTACAGTTGATCCTTGTGGGTACCAGGGGCCAGGGTGACAGTGGGAGTGTGTGATGATTCGTTGGGCTGCGGTTGAGGACATCCTGCTCTCAGATAGAGACAAGTGAGGTTGATGCTGCTAGGCTGTGAGTCCTTATCTGGGGTTAGGCTGCACACACTTGGCAGGCTTGTGAAGCATCTCGGTGTGTTAGTGTGGAGACTAAATTGTGAGTAGGCGGCAAGAAGATGGGTGTATTGGGACTGGGGAGCCTTTGCTGAGATCTGTGTTTCAGGATGCCTTGCAGTCCTGGGGTTCCAGGTCACTGGAATTTATTCGGTCCTAGAGCTAAGAATTGGATGAAATGGCTTCTAGACAACTGGGTGGTGGTCTCTGTCTCGGCTCCAGTTTGGATTCCAAGCAGTCCCAAAACAGCACAGTGGGACTGTGGCCATCTTGCCATTTCCTGGATCTTGTCCTTATCCCTATGATGCTCTTTCTTCTGTGTAATGTGGGCTATTAGTGATGCTTTCTAGTCCACCTGTTTCCTGTCAGTGTCTCTCATCTTTTCTCTTTCAGAATCTCAGTATCTGTGCTTCTTTCTCATCCTCGTGGCTCTCTTGCCTTAGGTCTTGGTGTCCTTACTTCACTTCGTGTTTGTTTGCATTCTCTTTGGCATCACTGATTATTTATAAAATTTGACTTTGGATCCTTTGTTTATTGCTCATTTCTAAGTTAGATTCTGAATTCCTTCAGACATCTTAATATCTTAGGATTCAGTTATCAAGGGATCACCATCTTTTGGGGTAGCATATTGCCTTGCTTTTTTATATTTCTATGTTTTGTGTTGCAGTTTTCACATTTGTTGGAATAAATGTCTCTTTTGGTTGTTGTTGTTTTAATAGATTTTTTAGAAACCTTTATTTAGGATCATTATTTCATCACCACTCAGAGAAGAAATAGCAGTCAGCAGCAACTTAAACGATTTAAAAACAAATTAGGAATTTAAATGTAGTATAAAACAGTTGACCACATAGCTGATTAATCAGGAAGGTTAGAAAAAAATGGAGCTAGTACACCTACAGGATAAATTAGGAATTTAAAAATTACTGAAGCTAATGATACTAACACTTAAGTAATAAAAGGTGTGCTGGGAAAAGAAGAAATTGAGAAGAAGGAAGATAACAAATCAAAAAAGCAGATTGCTCTAGAAATAGTAAGGCTGTGGAGATGACTCAGTGAGTAAACAGCTCGGTGAGCTACTGTGAGGAGCTAGGTTTGGATCCCCGTGTTCATGTTAAGAAACTGGGTTCATGGAGCCCGAAATAAGGGTCAGCAACTAAGAGTACTTGCTGCCTGTGCAGAGGACTAGGATTTGATTCCCACCACTAATGTTAGGAAGCTTACAACCGTCTGTAGCTCACTGATCCAGAGGATCCAACACCCTCATCTGCCCTTCACAGACACCCATACAGATAGAGAGAAGCATACATAAAAATAACATTAATCTTAACACACACAAACACGGAATCTGGACCCAGCATTGAATGCCTGTAATCCTCGCCCTGGGAAGGCAAGATAGAAGGACTTCAGAGGTTCGATAGCTAATCAAACCAGCAAGCCCCAGCTTCAGTGAGACAGCATGTCTCAAAATATAAAAGTGTGTGGCAGTAGAACACACCTGACATCAACCTCTGGCCTCCTCGTGTGCCACATACCTGCACATATGCCTACAGTGTACATACACGGAAAAAAAAAGTAGGAAAAGTGCACAGTAAATACAGACAAGCAGCCTAGAGAAGACAGACAGACAGAAGAAAGGAAGGGACAGAAGGACGGAAACTGTCAATATATCTTCAGAGAAAACACACACAAGAGCACCATACACATACCACATATACACAGCATACATACATACATACATACATACATACATACATACATACACCACCCATACATATATACCACACATCAACCAAATAGCCATACACCACACACAAAGCACATACACCATCTGCGCACCACACATGTACCATTTACATCATATACTCCACAAACCACACATACCACATATGCCACATGCATACACACCACAAAAACTACACATATACTATACACTACATACACCACACACAAACCACATAACCACGCCTACACATATACCACACATATACACATCACACACACACCGTATACAAGTGCGTGCGTGCGTGCACACACAGACATTTACACCACATACACCACACACACACACACATAAACACACACACACGTGCCATGTACCACAAATACACACACTACACCTACACAGCATGCACACTTACACCATGCACACACTACACATCCACACTCACTTTGCTGTTTTCTAGATGGGGTATACAAGTCACTTTTTCTTTATAAAGTCCTTACAATTTAGAGTACAAAGCTGTTTTCATCCGCACCCCATCAGACTTTATTTAGTGTGCATGTAAGCCTGTTCATGTGGAAGTGCTGGCTCCACCCTCTGAACTACTCCCACCAGATGAATCCTCGGACACACTACATGGATGACTGCTCCTTTCAAAGGCACTCTTATTACGTGGATTTAGCATGGGAAATTTCCACAACTTACTGTGATCCTGAGACTACACAAATCAGTCAAGCCAGTGCTGTCTCTGGCAGCCATAGACAAAGCACAAACTGTGGTTATCTTGTGTGCCAGGGCTTTTCTCTCTCATCTTACTACAGCTTTGCCTCTGTGGTGTAGCTTCCACTTAGAGTCAAGTAGATCCCTTTCCATGAATCTCAGTCCAAGTCACAATGACTTCCTGGAGAGTTCAGTCATTGAGGAAAGGTGTGGTCTTTGTTGTTTAGAGGCGTAGAGATGTGGAATGCTGTGCTTTCTTTGCCCAAGTTTGAGTGTGAGACCTCTACTGAGATGGCTGCCACCCATATTACCAGTGAGCAAGCTTGAAAGTGCAATCTGTGTAACTTGCCCTGTAACTTGCCATGAAGAACAGGCTGGCCTCAAAGTCAGAGAGAGTCACCAACCTGTGTCCAGAGGGCTGGGATGAAAGGTGTGCACCACCATGCCAAGCTAGAAATGCCGTCCCAAGCTTCATTTTTCAGTGTTTCATCTAGTGGACATGTGGAATCCTCCAGATCCTTCCTTTCTCACTGGAGGGTGTGCCTCTTCCTCTGCTGTTTGCTTAGTGCTCCTTGATAGATTTCTTCTTTTTACAAATCTGCACTTGTTTCAGTATTCCACCTGGGCTCTGCCTGTGGCATACTGTTTCTCTCCCCTGCTTTCCCCACCAGCCACCTCTCTCCACAGCCACATACCTAATGATTTCTACAGATACTTGAGGATGTCTAAAAGTACTGTGTGTCCCTAATTTACCACCGCCCCCGCCTCCCTCCTCCCGGCTGCTTTATTTGGTTTACAAACCACTATCTTTATGTTCACTATCAAATCTTCGTTCCTTTGCAAAGAGGATAGTTCAGTCAAAAAAGAGTTGGATTTTAAGATTTCTAGAGAAGAAACAAATACATCATTAGGTATAAGGAGAAATTGTTATTTTTGAGCCCAAACTCAAATGACATTATTTAAAAGGCAGTTTTAAATGATAGAAATGCTTTAGGGGTTTTCAAAAAGATGTGAGTTATGATTGAAAAACTCCAGAACCGTAGATACTCAAGAGACATCAAAAGCACAGAACACAGTGAACCCTTTAAGTGATTAATATAGCTTCTTTGGTATCCTCACTAAAGAAGCCATGAAAACAATGAGAATGTTTAAGATGGAGGTGGACTTACTGTGTTTAGAACTATCGATGGTAATATCTAAGAGGATTTTTAAGACATAGGTTATGTAGTGCGATGTATTTGCAGACATGACAAAATGAATTCTTTATAGAAGAACATACAAATATACATTAAAAATGCACTGCCCACTTTCTAGTACTTTAAGAATGCGTGGCAGTTACCCTGCCCTGATCATTGTACAGTGTCGCACTGTACCATGTGGACGTGTACAGTGACTGCGTGCCAAAGCTGAAAGCATATTGTGAAAATGCTTTCCTGAGGTGGGCAACTGACTGTTTTCTTAAGGGTTTTTGGTTTGTTTGTTTGTTTCTTTCTTTGTTTTTGTTCATTTGTTTTATTTTGTTGGGTTTTTGTTTATTTCCTAGTTAGCCTATATTGCTGTAGTGCCTGTATAACTTTAGGATATTGTTGACATGAGTTATGAAAAATGCATAGAATATAAATTATTCTCTGTGAGACATAGTCTGCTTCATAATTAACCAGTCTGTCCTTTTCTTCCCTCCTGTATTAGGAGTTGGTGCTGCTGTAATCGATAACTACCTTTATGTAGTCGGTGGTCACTCAGGGTCTTCCTATCTGAACACAGTACAGAAATACGACCCTATCTCAGATACATGGCTGGATTCAGCTGGCATGATATACTGTCGCTGCAATTTTGGATTAACTGCACTTTGACAAGTGTGAACTTGTGGGAATCGCACGAGGTGGTACCATAGGAAAGAATGCCCAGTGTCCTGAACCTGAAAGCTAGCTGCACGCTTTCTTTGTAACTTGAAGTGTCATGAAGACTCAGTTTTGTTGGGCACTTTGAACTAACTAATAGTTTGCTCTTGATTATACAGAGAATCAATAAATTAAACAAAGAAGAAAAAAAAAAAGGAAAGACCTAAGCAATTGAATTGTACACTTTTCTCCACTGAGACTGGGAGTTTTTATGTTCCTACATGTAGAGAAACCTTGCTGCTTTTTAGTTTTGTTTTCAATAATTTAAACTCTTCTTTCTTGATCTGTATTTGCTTTACTAAGATGAGAAAAGTTCAGACTCTGGAGTGTATCGAATGACAAAATGTGGGTAGTGATTGTTGGATGTAAATTCATATGCTTCACATGTTTTGTCTTGTTTTTTAAAGGGCTGCTTTTACTTCCGGTACTTTTAAGGATTGTAAATAACATGTCAATCATCTGAGTGCTCTTTCTGCTAATTGGTTTTAGGGCTAATAGTATGGTAAGGTTGCAAAACAATGGCTTTTAGTATCATATTTGGGGCCCTGCTTTAAGACATTGCATATTTATTGTTTATGCTTTTTTTTTTATATGGGCTGGTTGAACTTTGTTACTCATCTGTGCTTTGGTAAGCAGGGATAGAAAACTAATCATGTCTGTTCTGGTTTTTTAGTGCGACACAGCAGGCTTCTGGTAGTTGATGTAAATATATTTGAAAGGTGTTTAGTACCACCCTTGATGCATAGTGTTTTCTTTGATAGATTCTTAATTTTAGTTTTTGTTTTGTTTTTTTAGGGTCTTAATTTTGTTTTCAGTGTTCAAATATAAAAATGGTGCTAACTGTAGGATGTATAACAAAGCTATAACTGATGTTTTTTGGGTGTCCAATGTGAGATGCATGATATACTTTGATAATTGTTTTCATTTTTACTGGCTTGATCGTTTGTGCTTATGGAAAATGTTAATGATTACATTAGTGTTAACATCCAGAACCATCTGAATGGCTTGAGTTATACTTCCCATGGTTTTTGAATGGTGACTTAGAGATGATGCTTTTTTTTTTCCTTCTTGTTCTAGAGATTACATGTCCTTCAGCACAGAAATATATGCACCGACCACAGCGTGCTAGGCAGGTGTGCGTTACTTCATTCATTTCTTAGGTAACTGAATACTTTGAACTTATTGAGGAAAACTGGAACTTGATGTTTACTTGAATAAATGGTTCTAAATTTGGTTCTGCTTTGTTTAAAGAAACTATCTTTCAAAACAAAACTGTTTGTTACAGTAGCTGACAGCTAGCTTATTTAAAAGAAGTAGTTAACTTATTTTTGCATGGTTTAGTAAATATGTTAGTCCTAAACACATTAACTTGCAGTTTATAACAACGTTGTATTTGCGTATTTGGTAATTTTGCTTTCATGTTCTTTATGTTTTTTTCTTTTTTACCCACCTGTTCTCTCTCTTTATAATGTCTACAAGTTCAGTGAATATTTTTTTCCTAAGAAAAGACTCATTCTGCATTCTTAAGTGCCATATTATTGTAGCTGTTGGTAAGAAGCCATTTGTAATATAAAGTTTAGCTTTACCTGTTCTCATACATGTTATGACTCAAAAACTATAGCCGGGCAATTTGTAGTTTTTCTTGTTCTTCCATAAACTACCAGTTGTAGATTTGAGAATACACTATGGAACTATGTAAAATCGTCTTTAGTCATAAAGTAACACCATGCTTTATAAATATTTGCACAGATTATGAAGCCTTGCAAGTAATTTTTAGTCTCTTCTAATCTAGCACTTAACAGGAGTTAAGAAAATCAACTGAGTATTTTCTACACCACTTGTTTGAGTATCATAATGACACATAGCAATAACTTTTTCATTGATTTGAATAAATCTGTTGAATAGGAATAAGGTGCACTATGTGATTGGCCTAACCTTATTTAAAGAAAAGAAATTTAAATTAGATTCCAGCATTTACTTACTTTTAAATCCCCAATTTAGTTTTTTTGTTTATATCAATCAAATTATTAAATGTATTCTGTTATACTAACTTTAATATCTTCCTCACAAAAGTGAAGTGAATTTGAAAGACTTGAAAGTTATTTTAAATATAAACATATCTATTCCAATTACTCTGTTTTAATAGTGGTTTACCCATGTATTGTTTCTGGTATGCAATTTATATATAATCTATAGCCATTTGATAAATTAGATCAAAAAGTATGTACTGATTTTTTTTTTAATCTAAATATTTTATCTGGCCTAAAAACTAAATGCAAAACATTTTGGGCAACAGTCGGATCATGTTCCTGTGAACAAAGTATAAAAACATACAGAGCCAAAAAAAAAATATGCACTTAAAATTTAGAAATATACTTATTTTAAGAATCCTATTATTCATAATACCCAGATGGCCTGACACCTGGTAAGTTTACAACAGAGATTTCTCTTACAAATTTGAGAAGTTTCATATGAACACTGTGCTGATAAGTTGTGAATTTAAAGTTCCATGCTTCTAATGCTAAAAAGGATTAAATGTTAGATTATAAATCCCCAGATTTAATGGTTTCAGAAATATGTATATAATATATATTATATATATTGATATATGTATTGATATATAATCATATATATATGAATATATCATTATATATCAATGTGTATATTGATGTATATGTATATTTCATACATATAATATGTATCAATCGATATATGTATATATTCAAGCAAAATCTTGAAAGCAATTTTAAGACTGCCCAGAAATATTTTGGGAGTGATAGGGGAAATAGAAATCCGATCAATTGCAATGTCCTTGTCTTCTATAATTATGTCAAAGAATGTGTATGCAGTGTTTGGGTATTTAATAGTCATTGTATATAGTAATTGAACTTAATTGATTTTTAAGGTAAACCCAAAGGATATTTGCAAATTTCATGTTTTTGCTAATATTGTTTTAAATGTGAATGAATATCAAATTATAGGCATTAGTATCAAATGATAGAAAAATGGCTCTTGGTATTGAAAGGTTTTTATAGTTTGACATATATGAGGACTCCACTACATACATGTGAGACACCGTGTTAGATGCTATGGTGGCATCTACTGAAATGTAAATAGGATACAACTCTCTCTCAAAAGAGTAAGCTGTAATGGAGTTCATTTACTCCAATTATTATTATGAAAATCTATAGCCTAGTTCCTTATTTCTGAGGTCATAGGAAGGAACTTGAAACCTAGTTTATATATAAATAAATACTTAGTATTCAGTTAGGTTTTAATGACTATGAAAATCATAATGTTTATAGAATCCACGTGGGGTCAAGAGACATGGCTCAGAGGTAAGACCAACTGCTGCTCTCACAGAAGACCCTCAGTTGGTGTCCAGCATCCAAAGGAGCACAACTGTCCCACGGCTCCAGCTCCAGGGTTCTGATGCCCTGTCCTGTTTCCTTGGGGACTTCCCTGACACATATACACATAAATAAAAAGAAATCTTTCCTAAAAAAAGATTTCTATGTTTCTTGAAATTAGATGGTTTATTTTCTGAAGGAAAAGTAAAACTAGGAACGAACACACCCAGATCCCATGTTCTAGAACATTATGGCTCTGGAGAACATTGAGGAAAATACATGTATGTATCTATCATGCAGTGTTTGGGTTTTGTTTTATTTTAGTTTCAGTGTTGGATTACTGGTATTGTCACCAAAGTGCTCATTTTTAGGAAAATCAGATTCTATATTAAAGTTACTGCTTAAAGCTCAATAAATTTACGATGGCCTCTCTAAACCTTCTGTTCAGAAAGTTACACAACTATATGACATGTCAGGTTAACATCCTGTTCGGGTACTTTACCCTTTCTTTCCCGTGGGAAACAGCACTTTAATTAGACAAGATATAATTAGGTAACAGTTCTGTGGCTGAATATTGGCTTTTCACTTCCAATATACTGACTTCAATGTTGATATTCACATTTAGAAAATAAGTTTAATACATTTTAAATAGAAGTTTACAAATATTACTAGTGTGAACATGGTCAAATAAAAATCCAGTTTACATCTCTGCAGAGAGAAAAATTGTCACATGGTTTTCATATTACATATCCAATGTCTTCTACATTTAATTTTGTCAAGATATCATGTGTAAAGTCCCACTCATATTGAAATACCAAGCAAAAAGTTCCAAGTTTGCCTTAATATACATGTGAAGTTAAAGTCCTGGATGATAATGCTTATATCTTTGCCTTATGAATTGTGCCGTGTCATGAACCAGAGATGGCTGTGATTTTAACAGGACTCTGAAGCATTGTCAATGTGGAGTACCAGTGGGTGTCCTCTGTTGCAAATAGCGTGGTTGGTTGTCGGTAAGGTTCATGTTTAAATGTTTCTGTACCCGTATTTTACCTCTGAATAGATACTTTTTAGCATCAGGGTTTTATTTTATCTTTGTTTACATAGCAAAGTGGCATTTAACTTGTTGAAGATTGTAATCTTTCTTTTTTTTATTATTTTAAGAGTTTTGTGCATCTTATTGTGGTAATGCTCTGTAATGGTTATAGTTATATTTCATTTAATGTGAAGAGTTTAAAATAAAACTGAAAAATGTAAATTTGTATCATGTAATAATTATTGTGAATTGAACTAATCTTTGTCATGTACAACTCTTAAGTCACTCGTAAATTCTTGTAACTGCATGGATGGATGTTTATCTTCAAAGCTATGGCGCAGAAGTTTAACAGTACAAACCTGTAATGCTAGGGCGAATGCAGATCTGGAACACAAGGGTGGAGCGGCCCCTCTAAGAGGGTCTGCTGCTTGCTTCATGGTTGGACTATCGCCAAGTCCTAACAGCATCTGGAAGAAAAATCTACTAGGAGAAAATGCCTGCCTAAGTGGAAGGTATCCCAGCAGTGAGTTAGTAAAGGAGGGCCCAGGGTCCGGAGGCCCACAAACTCCCATCCCACTGGGCGCTCTTCTAATAGAAGCTGTATTCTTTTATTTCCCTCCCACTCCTTCCTTCCCGCCCTCACTCTTCTTTTCTCTGCAGGGTTCCCTTGCTTCCTCCCTCCCTCCTCTCCTCCCCCTTTTCTCTCCTCCCTCCCCATCTCCTGCTGCTGCTTTCTCAGTGACTGGCTTTCACTTTCTCATGCAGCAGCTAACACTGTCACAGCTTTCCAGTATGACCCTTTAGCTTTCACTGTGTTGCTCTTTTTAGGGTACCCCTAGATCACTACCCCCATAGCACCCCTAGATCACTACCCCCATAGCTCCAGCATCTATCTGTAGAGTAAGATAGGGTTCAGGCCAGCCTACGATAGGGAGATGGCTGTATAGAGGTTTTTTGTTTGTTTGGTTGGTTTTGGTTTTTGGTTTTGGTTTGGTTTTTGGTTTTTGGTTTTTGGTTTTTCGAGACAGGGTTTCTCTGTGTAGCCCTGGCTGTCTTGGAACTCACTCTGTAGACCAGGGTGGCCTCGAACTCAGAAATCCGCCTGCTTCTGCCTCCCAAGTGCTGGGATTAAAGGCGTGCGCCACCACTGCCCGGCGAGGTGGCTGTATGTTAACTGCTGCTTTATAGTGTCATTAATAAAAGCACATTATAGTCCCTGTGGGCCCTCCCTTTGCTGACTCACGACTGGGCATCCTCTCTGACGAGGTGCCATGCTGCTTTCTGTTCTCTTGGAAGTAGTCCATCAGTTCGTACTTCTTGGTCTTTGGCCTCAATGTGGCCTCAGTGCTCTGGCTCTACCATAAACTTACAACAGGCACCTATATCTATGAACCACTACAATAAATGATCTTGATATTTAATATTATAATTACCAAAACAATAACTATCACGGGACTGAAGAGTTGGCTCAGTGGTGAAGAGCACTGGCTGTACTTCCAGATGACCCAGGTTCAATTCCCAGCACCTGCATGGCACCTTACAACTGTCCATAACTCCAGTGCCCTCTTCTGACTTCTACAGGCACTGCATACACACATGCAGGTAAAACATCCATATTCATAAAATATCTTAAAAAAAAAAAAAAGCTGTCAATGAAATTGTGAAAAACAAAAGTACTTACAGGTGCCTTAAGTACTTAACAGAGGAGTCTGGAATGGCTGAGAAGCACCTAAAATGTTCAAAGTCCTTAGTGATCAGAGAAATGCAAATCAAAACGACCCTGAGATTCCACCTTACACCAATCAAAATGGCTAGGATCCAAGCCTCAGGTGACAGCACATGTTGGCGAGGATGTGGAGAAAGAGGAACACACCACATGGGGAAGTAGATCTGTCACTAAAGTACTTGATTTGCAAATATGAGTCCCTGAGTCTGATCATCTGAACTCGTTTTTAAAAAAGGAGGGTGTGATGGCACCTGTGTCTAATCCCGCCTCTAATAAAATTAAGAAAAAAATGTGGATAGCACCTAAGGAATGACATGTGACGTTTTCCTTTGATTTCCATGTGACATGCACATGGGTACACGGACAAATACAGACAATATACACACAGCAGCTCAGAATGGATCAGAGACTTAAATGTAAAACCTGAAGCTATGAAATAATTATAACAAAAGACTGGTGAAGTGTTTCAGAATATTATAATGGGCAACTATAATTTTGGACAATCCCCCAAAGCCTAGAAAATGAAAGCCAAAGTAGACATGTGACAAAATGTGTGTACCAAAATGGAGAAGATACCTGCAAATTATACATCTCATAAGGGTAAAAGGCAAAAATATACACAAAACTAAAGAAAAAACCTGAGTAATAGACCTATACAGACACTTCTCAGAATCATACATATCTCCAATGGAATTATAAAAAAAAAATACTCAGCATCACTAGCCATCATGGAAATGCAAATTAAATTTAAAAATTACTTCACTCCAGTTAGAATCATGATAATGAAAAAAAAAAAACCCAATAAATATTTCTGTTGTTAAAAACAAAAAGGAAATACTTGCACATAGTTGGTGGATATGTAAATTAGTAAACCATTATGGAAGAAAGTATAGACCATAATGGCCTGATAATGAGATGTTCGCTGAAGACTTGTGTTGGAAGCTTCTTTGACAGTTGTTAAATGGGTAAAAATGAGATGTGGTCATGAAAGCTAGTATTTTGGATTGAATCTGGAGTCATTATCTGAAGGCATTATTGGGAGGTGAGGCCTAGAGCTGTAGGAAGCAGGTCACTGAGAATGTCCCTTGGGAAGATACATCTTGTTCCTGAGCCTTCTTTCTGCTTCTTGGCTACCATAATTTGAACACCCTTTACTACTTGTCCCCACTGCCATGATACTCGTTCTTTTCTTAAGCCCAAAGCAATGGATCCACCTGACCTTACACTAGAACCTCTGAAGCTGTGACCGAAGTATATCCTTTCTCTTTTACACTATTTCCTTCTATTTTTTCCAAGTCAACAAAAGATGATTTATTATTAGTATCATTATTATTAATAGTATTTATCATTTTATTAAAGGAACTACCAGGCAGCAGAGCTGGCTCAGTTGTTCTTCTGAAAGAAACAGGTTCAGTTCACAGCACGCACACAGGCAGCTCATAACTGTTACTTCAGCCTTTGGGGACCTGATTCCTCTGACTTCTGACCTTCTAGGGAATCTGCACTTGTAGGAACACACATAGATACATACATGATTCAAAATAAAAATAAATCTTTAAAAATTGGAACTACTGTATGCTCCAGCAGTCCTACTTCTAGGTATGTATAAAAGGAAATGAATTCGGTATTCTGAAGTGATGTGAGCCCTCCTGTGTTTATTATTGCCTTTTCACGGCATCCATGAAATGGACACAAGGAAAGTGTTCATCAGCTGATGAAATATAATTACATGTTTATCCATCAAAGCACGAAAATACGGTAATTTAAAACAGCATGAAGTGATTTGGTTACCAGTACATCAAATGGAACAAACCAGATGCATAAACACGGGTAAGAGCTCCTATGTGGAACCTGAAAAGTTCACCTCACAGGAGTTGAGAATCTCGTCTAAGGAAAAGGGAGGGCATGATATCAATTGATGGGTCGGAAGTTATCCTTAGCTGATAGAAGTGCTTTCTGGTGCTTCGTTGTGAAGTGTGGTGACTGTAGATAATGTACTATCTAAGAAAAGCTAAAAGAATCCCAGGACTTGGAGTGGCATAGACAGGATGGCTGCAAGTTTCAGGCCAGTCTGGGCTACATAATGAGATTCTATCTCCAAAGGAGCAAACAAACTTACAATGTGTCCTTAAGGTGAAAAGGGTTAAGCGAAGTAATTCCATTTTACTGCCTGCTTTTTACCTTATGTATTTTAGGGTAACCAAATTATTGCTTTGTAGTACTTTGGAATACTTGCTTTGTAGAATTCCAGAGAGTAAATACTGAAGCAAGGACAGGATTGGTAAACCATGCACAACATCAGCAGCAGCCACCAAGAGCTGCTACAGCCAAAGAGATTTGAAAGCGCCTAAAAACCTCCCAGTTAAACTTGGCTCACTAGAAGTGGGATAGCCAGGCATATGTACTTCATGAGCTGGTGCCTTGTCTTTCTAATAGATTTCCTAAAATGAATGCATTGGGAAAAAAAATCTAAATAGAACCAAGACTGTACACCAATGGAACCAAGACTTTACCTCTAAATTTCAATTCATAAAAAATTTGACCAAGACGTGTTAAATAATGCAAAAAAAAAAAAAAAAAAAAACCAAACAAAAACAAAAACAAAACACTCAGCCTTATCCAAGAACTGGGGCAATCTACAGCACAATTACTTGTTTATTTAACAAAGATAATGCATGGAAAAGAAGGGAAGGAGAAATATTTAGTAAAGAAAGAAATTAGAAATTTAAGAAACTTAACAAATGCGACTATTAATCCTGTTTAGGTCCTGATCCAAAGCAACTAATTTTCCATGAAAATTAGTGAATTAATGTCAATTGAGCACAAAATGTTACAAAAACACATTCATTTTTTAAAATCGTGTGTCTGACCAATACAGTAAAATGTGTACATGTCTCTATTAACTAGAGAGAGTTTCTTTTACTTATGTGTCATAGCACAATGCTCTCTGAGATTTTTTTCTCCAAAAGTGTGATGAATAAAAGTAGGATTGGCCCTGCAGAAGAGAGGAAGGAAGGATTGTAGGAGCCAGAGGGTCAAGGACAGTACAAGAACATGGCCCACAGAATCAGCTAACCAGGACTCTCAGAGACTGAACTGACCATCAGGGAGCCGGTATGGGTCTGACTCAGGTCCTCTATGTATATGTTATTGTGTAACTTGGTGTTCTTGTGGAATTCCTAACAGTGGGAGCGGGAGCTGTCTCTGATTCTTTTGCCTGCTTTTGGGACCCCTTTCCTTCTACTGAGTTGCTTCGACCAGCCTTGATAACAGGGTATGTGCCTAGTCTTATTATAATTTATGACATGTTTGGTTGATATCCCTGGGAGGCCTGCTCTTTTCTGAAGGGAGGGGCAATGGAAGGGAGGGACTGGGAGAAGGAGTTAGGGATGGGGGAACTTTCGTCAGGATATAATATAAAGAGAATTTTTAATAAAAGGTAGAATTAGCTGTATTTGAGTGAGTACTGAAAAGGCCAGCGCTGGAGAGATGGCTCAGCGGTTAAGAGCACTGGCTGCTCTTCTAGAGGTCCTGAGTTCAATTCCCAGCAACCACATGGTGGCTCACAACCATCTGTCATGTGATCTGATGCCCTCTTCTGGTGTGTCTGAAGACAGCTACAGTGTACACACATACATAAAATTTAAAAAAAAAATTATTAAAGAAAAGGCCAAAATAGCTGCTCAATTGGGGGGGGGGGGTGTTTTACTGTAGATAAATCTGGAAAAGTTCAAAGCAGAGAAACAACAAACAAAGAGAAAAAAAAAAAAAAGGACTGGACTTTTCGTCCCCCTTCCCCCTAAGGAAGCAGAGAAGAGACAACAGCAGGGACAGCAAGAGAGAAAATAGCAGAGAAGAGCAGGTTCTAAGGAGCAGTCACTGGGGGAGGCGAGGGGGTTATCTAATTGCAGCAGTCCTTCTATCGTCCATCTTCATTTAAGTCAACATCATCATTTCTGGACGTAGGCACTGCCTATTGAAGTTTGGGTATTGGAGTTTCCTTAGGAACTGATTCTACCAAAATGTGGTTAATAGTAGCTGAAGCTGTGTGATAGGAACATGGGAGCCCCATCTTAAAAACCAATGAAAAGCCTACATATGAAAGCTCCTTGGAACTAATGCAGTGAAGTCTCACCACAGCACATGGTTATACTCCTGGCCTTCCATTCCAGTTTGCTCTCAGAAGAGTTTCGTGGCATCTGAGTATTTCAGATTCCTGTAATCCATCCAGCATATTATCTTTTACACACACACTGACTCTTTGATTAAAATTATTTTATTTCCATTCCAAATATTGCTACCCTTCCTGCAGCCCCCCAGTCCCCAAGTTCTTCACCCCCTCCTCTGCCCTGCCTCTGAGAGGGTGCACCTCCACCGACCCACCCACCCCCACCTCACTTCTGCCAGCATCCTTCTTCCCTGGGGCATCAAGTTTCCACAGGATTAAGCTCATCCTCTCCCACTGAGGCCAGACAAGGCAGTCAGTCCTCTGCTACACATGTGTCCGGGGGCCACGAACCAGCCCACGATGACTCCCAGGGTGGTGGCTTAGTCTCCCTGAGCTCTGAGGGGTCCAGGTTAGTTAATACTGTTGTTCTTCCTATGGGGTTGCAATCCCCCTCAGCTCCTTCAATCCTTCCTCTACCTCTTCCATAGGGGTTGCTGACCACAATCCAATGTTTGGCTTTAAGTATCTGCATCCGTCTCAGTCAGCTGCTGGTAGAGCCTCTCAGGACAGTCATGCTTAGGCTCCTGTCTGCACACACAGCATCAGTAATAGTGTCAGAGTTTGTGCATTCCAGAATGGGATGGATCCCATGTTGGGCCAGTCACTAGACCGCCTTTCCTTTAGTCACTGCTCCATTTTTGTCCCTGCATTTCCTTTAAACAGGAGCAATTCTGGGTCAAAAACTTTGAAGATGGGTAGGTGGCCCCATGCCTCAAATGGGGGCCATGTCTATCTATTGGGGGTGGTCTCTTCAGGTTCCATCTCCCCACTGTTGGGCATATCAGCTAATGTCATCCCCATTGAGTCTTGGGAGCCTCTCACATCCCAGGTCTCTGGGACTTTCTAGAGGTCCCCCCCACCCACGCCCGCCTCCCACCCCTGAGGCGTTTCAGTTCATTCTCCTGGCCCTCTGGGCTTCTCTCCTGTCTCCCCTCATACCCGATTCTGTCCCTTCTCCCCTCCCCCTCCCCTCTCCCACCCAGGTCCCTCCCTCCCTCTGCCTCCTATGATTATTTTGTTCCTCCTTCTAAGTGGGATTGCAGCATCCACACTTGGGATACTTCCTTCTTGTTAAGCTTCCTATGGTCTGTGAGTTGTATCATGGGTATTCAGAACTTTTTGGCTAATATCCATTTATCAGTGAGTACATACCATGCATGTCCTTTTGGGTCTCGGTTACCTCACCTAGGATGATATTTGCTAGTTCTATCCATTTGCCTGCAAAATTCATGAAGTCCTTGTTTTTTAATAGCTGAGTAGTATCCCATTGTGTAAATGAACCACATTTTCTGTATCCATTCTTCAATTGTGGGACACTTGGGTTGTTTGCAGCTTCTGGCTCTTACAGATAAGGCTGCTATGAACATAGTAGAGCATGTGCCCCTATGGTATGGTAGAGCATCTTTTGGGCATATGCCCAGGAATGGTATAGCTGGGTCCTCAGGTAGTACTATTTTCGATTTTCTGAGGAACCTCCAGATTGATTTCCAGAGTGGTTGTACCAGCTTGCAATCCCACCAGCAAAGGAGGAGTGTTCCTCTTTCTCTACATCCTCGCCAGCATCTGCTGTCACCTGAGTTTTTGATCTTAGCCATTCTGACTGGTGTGAGGTGGAATCTCATGGTTTTTGATTTGCATTTCCCTGATGGCTAAGGATGTTGAACATTTAATGTTCTCAGCTATTGGAGATTCCTCTGTTAAGAATTCTCTGTGTAGTTCTATACCCAACTCTTAACTGCTCCTGATGAGAGACCATCTACCAATTTTACAAAAGAACTCAAAAGGTACATTCTGCAACAGCGGAGTGTATCTTTGTGCTTTTGAGGGAGCAAGTGGAACAGAGAATCTGAGCTGTATCTTTTCATTTTCACAAAGGACTGAAGGATATGGTTTATATTGCTCTTTTGCATCTTCCTTCATAACTTGGAATGAGGCTGATTTTACAATGGTTTCTGAGTAATATAAAAAGTTCTTTCTGCATACCTTTTACTTTAAAAAGCAGAAGAAGCAACCACTTAACCAAGAAATCTCAACATTAATATTTTAGTATGTAGAGAAACCCTGTCTCGAAAATACAAAAAAAAAAAAAAAAAAAACAAACAAACCAAAAAACCCAAATATTTTAGTATGTGCTCCTTTTCAAATACAAGTTTTTATTTTATTTTATGTACAATTTAGCTAATTCAGACTATATTAGTTAGTTACAACTTGCAACTCTGAATTGCTCTCACCAAGAATGCAGTTGAGGGTCTGGAGGGATGGCACAGTGGCTGAGTGCGTGCTGCAACAATAATTTTCAATTAACACAGTTGAAAGACAGGTCACCTGACATTCTGCTTCAGGGCAACCTGGGGCCTCTTATGTGCCAAGACTGTGATCTGTCACTGAACTGTATGATATATACATTATTTAAGATGAAACAAAAATTCCAAGTTAAAAAATAAAGCTACATGGCTGGAGAGATGGCTCAGCGGTTAAGAGCACTGACTGCTCTTCCAGTGGTCCTGAGTTCCATTCCCAGCAACCACATGGTGGCTCACAACCATCTGGAATGGGATCCGATGCCCTCTTCTGGTGTGTCTGAAGACAGCTACAGTGTACTCATACATTAAATAACTGTTAAAAATAAATAAAGCTACAGCCAAGTATATAAGCAGGTTTCTAACTTTTCTGTACTGCACACAAGCAAACATACACGACACACACAAGCACACATGCAAATACACACACATACTGCATACAAGCTAACTTGCATGCATAAACACACAAATCTTTTCTTACCCACAAGCTAACACACACACACACACACACACACACACACACACGCACACACAATGTATACACACCGAAACACACATGCATACAAACCACTTTGAAAAAAATTAAGTGTTACAAGCTGATGGCAGCACCACTCACACTAATCCACCCCCAAGTGTAGCCAAATCTATAAAATTACTTCCTCGCCTTTTATGTGGTTGTTTGTGACATTTTGATTAAGGAAATATTATTCCCTTTCTTCTAACTCCCTTTCTTCAGGTTGATTTCTCAAAGGGTGTTTAGCTTTATAAAGAAAATTCTCCTTCACCACCATCACATTCTATACATACTTTACGTATGACCTCCTCTACAGCTTGCCAGTCAGGGGTAATTTCTTTTCCAGAAGCCAGTGAGCAAGATAACAACAGATGACCTGTTTCTCAGCTCCAACCTCTTAGGGTCCAGAAGCCATAATTAAACCCCACTACACATAGTGATACAAGCCACTACTGATTTTCTTTAGTGATATAAATACTACTTAAAAATTTTTTAAAAAATTGTAAAAAGTTTGTAAGACAGAATCTGGGAGACTACCTATACACAAGAGGTAGAAATGTTTTATTAGCATGTTCAAGGTAGTCAAAAATTTAACATCTTAACCCTCACAACAACCCTGTGAGGTAGGTAAGTCATTACAATAAACTAATATCCTAAATAAAGTGCAACTCCCTGAAGAATCTGTATTAAGAATAACTTAGTCAATAATATAACCATACCATTTTGTATGTATACACTAATATTTGTGTTCTGTATGGTTTGATTCATGCAATACATGTTACTAGAAAAGATTGCTGTAAATCAAATCCCATTTGCCATATTTGGGGAACTATTTAAATAAACCCCGGGTGATTTACAAAAATACTACCATTCTTATCTTCTGTTAAAAATAATTTTCCTAATATTTATTGAAAGTGAGATGTCAGCAAGGTTTTACCCTCAGCTGCCCATCATTATAGCAAGTTGTTTCAACAGGGGCACCACAGCAATGCAAGACTTAAGAGTGAAACCTTAGCAATTTGGTATTTGGCAGTGAAGTCTGTTGTCATGAAGTCTTCAAATATACTGCACCTAATCTCAACCCCAAACATAAACAATTATTATTTTTCTGTAAACACTAAAATTAATGATAGTTCATCAACTATTCTTCCTAAAAATATTTTCCCTTTAAATTGCAAAAAGATGAGTGACATTAGGTTATTTATAACAGAACATGAAATTCTGTCAAATGTTTTGACTTTGCACCCGTGGCATTACAAACCCAAGCCTCCTGATATTAGTAAGCAGTTTCAAGGGAACCAGATGTTACTAATTTCTTTAAAAATATTTCTTCCTCTGTGCCACTAAAACACTGAACTAGAAGTATCGCTAGGTACCCTATTTCCATCTTAAATATATAATACATTTTTATTGTTAGTCCAACACTAATAAATATCCAGTGGCCTAATATTTTTGATAGTTGCCTTGTTTGCAAGATAACTTACTGGAGAATTTTCATTAATTTAATGACGAGATATTTACAACTGTTATATAATTTATTTGTAATGCTTACATTAAAGTTTGAAGCTAATACCTGAAATGTGCGGGTTTACACTTTGGCAAACAGTTACAATTAACTTGCTACTACAAAGAAATGGTTTAATCTACAAAAAAAAATCATACATTTTTTAAAATTGACCCAAGGAAATTAGCAAGGGCTAAAACAAACTAAGCAATTGGTAAACTAAGCCATCCATAAGCCATCCATTTAAATCCTACTACTAAATCCAGTGCAGTGCATTTTGAAGGTAAGGCAAAGAAATATAGTCAGGTAATCAAAATACTGACTTTATGCTAGGTTTTACTCAGGTATCTGAAAAGGGAAATTTAGAATTCAAATGACAAAGTATTTTGGATTTAAGGATAGAAGTGCAAAAACCTGTTGAGGTATATATAAATAAAAAGTACAAAGGCCACAAGATACATTTTATTTGAATATAACATATGCTTGTATAAAAATAACCCAGAAAATACTATAAAAATACATTTTGCATAGATTGTCCATATAAAACATTTACCTGGGGCAAAACAATGAAAAATACATCTCTGAAACTAGTATAGTTGAACTGTTTCCTTGGATACCAAGTATATAGAGAACAAAAGCCCTTCATCTGGGGAGCATGGGCAGGCGGGAAAACAATTTAATTCAGCATCAGTCTATATTTATTTCTCTGTTGCTCGAATATAAACCAATGATGACAAGAGGAGAAACTCTGGGGGTTTATTTAACAAAATTAAATTCACATTTCTGAGGCCATCATAGTGCATCCAATGTCCGTCAATCTGGAAGGCTGCAGAGTAATGATGCTCCTCTCTATTAAATAAAGTGGCGCCTTCCAGCAAGTATCTGCAAAGACACCACAGCATGTGACAAACGATTACACTTCACTTTTATCACAGTCTTTTTCAAAAAAGTATTTACTTTTACAGATATATACTATCATGTCTGCTTCAGCCATAAGAGATCTGATATGTATACCTGTGACAGCCCCAGGGTTAAATAGGTCCCGTAAAAGTCAGGACCAGGGTTTGAACACAGGCCTGCTCTACAATCAAGCCCCTAGTCATCATGCTGCATTATCCCACTTCTTCATGGTGGACTCTGATCCCAGGCAGAATTTTTTTTTTTAGTCTCACTGTTTAGTCTTTTCCCCTAATTTTGTAATTCAGGCAAATAAACAAAAACTACCTACTACCTACTTGTGATCAGATAAGTCCAAGTAATAGGGCACATAAGCCAGATCTTCAGGCTTCCAGTGCTGCATATTTAACACAACAAAAGGGGGGGCCCCATGGCAGAAAACGCGTTGGGAAAATTCTCTTAAGCCACCACACCTAGAATGAAAATTGGGCATGAACATTATTATGCATGGGACAAACTGCTTCTCAACACTTCTGAATTTAATGTTCTGGTAAGCATAGTTATACTATTATAATGGGTAGTGGAATGACTCTTATTAACTTATTTTCCTAGTTCTGGAGGTTTATAGGGTTCTCTATACTGCAAGTGATACTTTAAAAATTCCTGGAAAAGTCCATTGTTTATATTTATATTAAGTTATAAAGCATGAATCTTTTGAACCATCAAATAGCTTCTACTTATGCATACAGTTTTCTCTTGAAGGTGGATCCAATAATGACTCTGGGGAAATGCCTCCTTTTTAAGATCTTCTATTAACATGAACTGAATTCTCTCTCTCTCTCTCTCTCTCTCTCTCTCTCTCTCTCTCTCTCTCTAAGTACTAAGCATACAGATCAAATACAACTTTACAGTAAAATCTCGATTAACCGGAATGCTCAGGGCACAGTCCTCTGATTAGAAAATATTATTGACTCTACTAAGTTATCCAGAAAATCATTTACTTTAGTACCTGTTGCTGAACTATTTAAGTTCTTTTTTTTCTTAAGAGTCATTAACATATGTATTTTTAATCTTTCCTTCTTTTATGATCAAGATCTTCTATGGTTTTATAAAACCATCCTTCGAAATATTAACTCCTAATGCACAAAATAATGTGGACTTAGAAATGTCTAAAAGATTGGAATGAATGTTTATGCCCCTCTTGACTTCTTTTTAACTGTGTTAAGTTTTCTGGTTGTCATTTACCTTTATCCTAAATGAGGAATGCAGAAAAAACTCCATTTAATTGAGGGTCCTGATTAGCTGGGTTCCGGTTAACCGAGGTTTTATTGTACCTACTCAGCAATGAGGAAAAAGAGAAAAGGTATTTGCTTTGTATTCATCAACTGGCAATAGTAACATATTTTGTATTTATATCTGATAACAAAACACAACATAATGACAAATGAAACTACATAAGGAACACTGAAAACTGTTGGCTACCTAAATATTTATGTGTTGCTGTTTCAAATGTGTATTAACTTTAAAGAGCTTATTAGCCTAGATTTCTTCATAACACAGAAATACTTTCATTTCAAGTAACTATCATAAACTCACCCACGCTCTTCACAAAGTTCAATCTTGGAGCAGAATAACTCATCCACAGCCAATCGTATCAAGTTTCCATGTGGAATTTCTTGGGGAGGACTACAACAATAGCAAAGTGCACGTGAGAATGGCTTTTAACAGTTCACTACACTGTATTTTAGAGGCCAATGCAGTATGAGCAGAACTAACAATGTAACGTACACAACCTCTGCTGTCTTAGGGTGGTTTGGCTGTTTCATTTAAGATAGGATCTCACTCCTGTAGCCCAGGATAGCCTCAAAGTCACAGTTATCCTTTTGCCTCAACTCCCTGCATGTTGGCATTATAGTCATGCAAGAGCATACCTGCCTGCCTTGTGTTTTAGGCAAATACTACAGAAGCAGCGAACTAAATACTGTGTGCATAAAGTTTCCATGCTCCTAATGTCTACTGTTGCTGCTACGGTAACTTAAAAAAAAAAAAGGTGCTTAACAGATGAGGTGAGTTCCGATGAGCAGAAAGCTGGATGGAGAACCCAGACAGCAGCTGATTAGGAAAGTAACACTTCTCTAGCAGCTGGGTCTGTGCTAGTTTTCTCATCTGTTAGAAATGCCTGCTCTACAAACTTCAGAGCCTGCTTTAAATAAAAGACTAGAGAAAAAATGAGCTTAAAGAGTTCTAGAGTAAGATTAACAGCCTTTTAAGTGAGAGCTATACAAAGCAGTATTAGCACAGAATTATAAATATTTATAGATTGACGAGATGCTAAATAAAAAAATCATGAAATACTTCAGTCCATTATGATAGAAAGAACATCTCCTGATAGACTTCAAATTGACACCACCTTATCAGCAATCCAGGAAAACAGATGATACACGTGTAAGTACAGTGTACATTTCTAGCCTCTTAACCTGTTTTTTTCCTGAGTAGAGCCACATTCGCCTCTGACAATGTCTGGATTTGTTTGCCTTCCCCCAATCAACCCCTTCTCCCTACAGGAGCCCTAGCCTTTAATGTCTGCCATCACTCCAGCAGGTCTTCCCAGCTTGACTTTCCTAAAAGTCTGCACTCTCTCTGAAAGCCAAAGCCACTCAGCTGCCTCCACTCAGTGTTAACTGTTTTCAGACACAGCCTTTCCAGATATGAGAAGCCAAACTTGGAGTTTCTGTCTATAAATATGCCTTGGGCCTGTCCACAAAAGAGTATTTTTGTTTTGTTTTCTTGTTCGTGTAGAAGTATTCTTCCTGACATGATCACTCAACAGATAAAACACTCAAAACATTAAAGTGCCCTTTGAGAGGATAAATCTTTGGCATAAAGAACCTAGTTAACTCGGACCAAGAATGATTCACTTTGCATACTGAATAATTTATTTCTTTGCAACTAAGAAATTACTGGGTAGTTTTGTATACAGATGCATTATAGTTGAGAAAAACTCATTTAAAAATAAATGTGACAAAACAGAATTGAGAGCAACTTACTTTATACTAATTGTGCGCTGCTGGTCTTCCTGTACTCGGGTAGGGCAGCGCCAGTTAGAGCAGTAGCTCTCTTGAATGGTAGACATAAGATTTTCAAGATTTTTTGTAAAATTATCATGCTCGTTCCCAAACAAATCAATTACTAATGAAGCCTTATGAACTTCAGATTTGTACTGCTGTTTTTCCATTTTGTCCCAAATCCAAAGCAGCTTCACTGTTGTAAAACTGTAGGTGTCCATTAAATAAAGAAAACAGTCGACAAACTCCCTGCCAAAGTGGAGAGAGAGTTCCCTGGGGAAGTTTTCATTTTCATTAAGAATGACATACAGTAACATCAAGAATCCATCTATGGTGCAGGTATTTTTCAGTCTGATCTCAACATAGAGGGGTGTACAGGATACTGCTTTGCGGCCAGCTTTGATAGTAAAAACTCCTCCCCAAGGAAGAACAGGCCTCCAAAATGATCGATCTTGGTTATAGTTATTTTTAATTGATGCTTTGATCTCTTCAAACAGTGTCTTCATCCTGAATTTTGAAAGTGAAAAGAAAACATATAAAGAAATGAGATTCATTTAAATAAAAATGACTTTACTTACAGAGTCAAATTAGATTGCTAGAAGGCTTCCCAATATGAAAACGACAATTCAATGCATTTGCTGTGTGGGGCAATATGTGTGGGATCCCAGGAACCCACAGAAGGGTGGAAAGAGAGAACTGACTCCACAGAGTTCCCCTATGATCTCTGCATGCATGCTGTACTATGTGTGACCATGGACAGATGGACACACACACGTGCATAACAAAAACATTTTTTAAAAAAAGAAGTGAGCTTTGGTCCCTAGGCCTTTTATTAGTCTTTAATAGACACGGGGGCTGGAGAGATGGCAGAGTAGTTAAGAGCATTTGTTGTTGCAAGATGACTTAGGTTCGGTTCTTAGCACCCACATGGAGGCTTACCACTGCCAGTAACTCCAGTTCCAGGAACTCCAGTGCCCTCTCCTTGACTCTGTGAGCACAAGGCATGTACACTGTGCACATACACAGATAAAATACCTGAATACACAAAATTAGATGAATGTTTAAAAAAAAGCCAAATCCCTCTTTTTAAGGTATAGAATAACCATCTGATGGGCGGTTGTATTAATTATATTAGTTTTTATGATATAGGAAAACCCTATAATAAATGAAAATAAGTTATTAGAAGGTATAAACTTATGAAAATGTCATAAACACTACTTTATAAAGTTAACATGTGCTAATAAAAAGTAAAATTACATATATTTTTATTCTAATGTAGACCTCTTTCTACCTCCCCAATCAAAAGCTATGCTTCAGTTTTTTGTTAATACAGGCAGTTCCACTTAAGAAATTGAAATGATACTCTCAAATATTTTCAAGTACAGAAGAGCCATCTCATGGTTTTTATATTAATTATACTGCAAAGTGTACCTATACTATAAAACAAATACATAATGATTTGTTGCTGTAGATGAAGGATAATCTGGCATTTAACGTAGACAACAAAAGAGAAGTAAGTAACAGCACTTCATGCAGCAGCACAGCTAGTATTTCTATTCACTTTGGGATTTTTATTTGCATCCTAGAATTGTGCTGGTCTGCATTCTAACTACAGAGGCCATGTTATGAAACTCTCAGAACTTAATATCCCGATTCTTCCCTCTGCCTGTTCTGGGAATAAAATGGAGTGTGCTTCCCCTTTAAACTGCTTCCTTTTCCTTGTCCTAACCTTGAGGACAGCCAAACAGCGTTTTTAGAGTCACTGACACTATTTTAATAAAGGTGTTTGCATCCTATGTATGTTACATAAGCAATTAAAAGAAAAAACAGTCCCTGTTGAAATTGTTTTGTAAAAGTGGCTTCGCTTTACTTGGGGAAAAAAAAAAAAACTATAAATGACAACACTGCTTACTAATGTTACTTTCATGGAGCCTGTTAAAGGGATATCCAAGCCAGAGAGAGAGAGAGAGAGAGAGAGAGAGAGAGAGAGAGAGAGAGATGGCTCAAGTCAGTCTCTCACTTGGACTACCTTTTCTTTTCAAATATCACATCCTCCTAAACCCAACACAAACTCGACTCTAAACCTGAGTTTTATGTCCAAAATTAATTTCAAAATTATTCTGTGGTAGCAAATTCTGTTGTACATTAAACACAGGTACACTGCTTTCTACTTGAGACAAGATACTGCATTCTAAATTATCTAGTACTATATTTGCTTAGAATCCTGGGTGTTTATATATAGACTGTTAACACTGGCTCTCATCAATCACTTTGAAATAGCAGTGTGACAAATCTGGAAACAAAAGGAAACATGTTTCTTAAGATAAAGGAGAGATGGCTCAGTGGTTAAGGGTACTGAGTGCTCTTCCTGAGGTTCTGAGTTCAAGTCCCAGCAACTACACTGTGGCTCACAACCATCTGTAATGGCATCTGATGCCCTCTTCTGGTGTGTCTGAAGACAGCGACAGTATATTCATATACATAAGATAAATAAATAAATATTTTTAAAAAAACTGATCAATTTCATTTAGAATTAAAAAAAAACTAAGGCATTCAAGCATTTTTTAAAATGAGAAAAACTTTTCACGATCTAAATTTTATCTCTTTAATTTTAAAGAATTTTTGTAGCAAGGTTTAGGCGCTTGACTTTGGATTCCTAAATATTATACTGGAAAAGGAAGCCTAAATCCTTAGCGTTTCTATTGAAATTATCTCTTCAATGTGATCAAATGAAGGGTAACCAGAGCTCTGAAAAGCAATAATCTGCACCATTTAGACCGCATGATATATAAGATATACAAAGCACGAACCTAACTTTAGAGGAAAGGCTGGAAGATCTTGGGAACACTTAAAATTCTAGCAATAAGTTAGTCAGTTGTTCAAATGTAAATTGCAGTAAAACTTAAACAAATAAAACTAAAAAAGGAAAGAAAAGGGAGAGATGGCTGCAAAGTGCTTTAATGAAACAGCTCGGAGTTTCTGGCACGTACTCACTGATGGATATACTACTGGGCTGGCTCTTACCTGCCTCCATCCCAGCGCCTTCAGTTGGACTGAGCCTGGGAAACTCCCCAACCTCAGTTTCAACACCAACAGGACCCCCTTTTCCCGAGCTGTCATACCCAGGGGTCACACTGCATTCCCTAGAGGACTCGACCACCTGTCGCGGGAACCGAACACCCGCACTACCGAGGGGCGCGGGACGCGCTATGCTGGGGGGTGGGGTCCACGCCCGCGCGGCCACGCCCACCCTCCCGCCGCGGCGGCCAGGCCTCGGGGCCGCAGGCGGCTCCTCCGCGCCTACCTCCCGCGGGACCGAAGACCGCCGGTGCCGCCGCACCCGTCGCCGCCGCCGCTCACTCATGGAGAGCCCGGGCTGCCGCCGCCGCGGCCGCCGCATCTACCAGCTCCTCCGGCTGCCTCGGCCGGCCCCGGCGAGCGTGCGGGGCTCCGGCACGGCCTCCATCGCGCCCGCCGCGGCGGGAGCCACCGCAGCCGCAGCGCCCAGCCCCACCCGAGCGGCCCACGCAGCCGGGCCCGCGGGGCGCGGCGCGTCGCTTGTTACGGAGCAGGATTCCGCGGGCCGCCCCCTCCCCCCAGCCCGGCCAGGCCAGCCGCCGGCCGCTAGGCTGCGCAGGCGCGAAGGCCCCGCCCAGCATGCGCGTGTCGGGTGTGTGTACAGCCTTCAGACTTGCCCAATCGGAGCCGGGATCAGGTGTAGGAGGGCGGGTCCTGGCGGAGAGGGGCGGGGTCCCAGCCTGACAAGGTGGGTGGGGCAGCCGGAAATGGGGCTGGGTTTTCCCTGAGGCGCCGCTGTCTATGCAGTAGCGGTTTGGCCTTTTGAAGTTAGTACCAATTTTGGACCAGTCTTGATTTTAGTTTGATTCTAGGTCTTCGGAATACTTAACTCAGAAAGGGGAAGCTTATTTTCTCAACATATTATGACTATGGAGGATAATTATTTACATATGTATATGTATTTGAAATTGATGTATATGAAAAAAAGTTGAATTGGCATCTTAAATACTGTTTAAGATTAGCCATAGCAGTATTTTACAATGGAAGGGAATACTATTAATACATAGATAACTTAAGCCTCATTATAGTGCTCAAAAATTAGAGATGTTTCCACACAGCAAGTGACAGAGACAGATACTCAAGTGGAAGATGTTTTAATTCTAGAGTTTGTGGTTTTACCCACAATTCATTTTCATTAGTAGCTTTTTAATCTTCGAAGAGTTAAAGTCCTGTGTGGCTCTGTAACTGGAGGGTACTCCTCAGAAACACTACGTCTACTCTCAACCAGAACTGGAGACGATGAGAATATTCCATCCAGTCTTTGAATAAAGACTGTAAAGGAGTCCAGACTCTAGAATTCAGGATGGCAGATATGAAGAGCTGAATGCCAGCCCATTAGATGGGAGTTTTCACAGGCTGAGCCTTGTATGATACCTTCTTGAATGACATAATGCTTATGCAAGGCTGTACTAGGACCTTATGCCCAAATCTCTCTAGACGGAAGGTATGCAGGCTGGCAAAAAAGCTAGAGTGCAGATAAGGGAAAGAAGAAACATAATTCTGTAAGCAGAGGGAGGAAAAAATTGCCCTGTCCAAAGAATTATAACTAGTAATTCCTACAAAGCAATTCTTTTTAATTTTCTGGATTTTGTAGTTTCTTGCTGCATTTTACAGATGAGAATTACTGAGTCTTTGATAGGTTAGACAAATTATTGTGTTGAAAAGGTTCATATGATGTTAAACTTACCTTGGTAAAAGAGCACCCCTTTAGAATATTTGTAAATGTGGTTTATGTATTTAATTCACAATCTCTCCAAGACATCAAGTTCATTTTACAGTAAGTAGTTCATTATTTTCTTAAAAGCAGATATGACGGTAGTGGTTGGAGAAGAGCATCAAGATGTATCACTAAAGTACGTAGCAGTATTGAGGTGTAACTGACATACGGACCATATGTCAGGCGCATCATTTGGCAAGTTTTGACATATGTGTATCTGTGTGAAGCCACAGACGAACATGTGCTCACTCTCAAGTATCCTTGTGCTCCTTTATAGTTTCTTCCTTTCTGCCCCATACCTAAGCAACCATTGTTCTATTTTTAGTGCATATTCATCTCTACCTTCTCAAGTGTTACATAAGTATAGTCTCAGTAGGTGCCCTATTGTATGCTTTCTTTCATACAGTGTGATTGGGTATTCATCTATGCCCTCTGTACAGTAGTTTCTTTTTTATTGCTAAGTGTATTTCACTGTGTGGATGAGCTGCAGTTTCTTTTCTAGCCACCAGTTCATGGACAATTAGAGTGCATCTAGTCTTAACCTCTTTTCAAGAGAGCTACAATGAAGATTTTTGTGGAAGAAAGTATGTACATACACACATTGCCTTTGCTCTTGTGTGAATGTCTGAAGTACAAGGACTGGATCACATGGTCGATGCATGTTTAGTTATCTTCCAAAGTAGATGTGACATTGTGCATTCCTGTCATGAAGGTTTTGCTTGCTTCACATGCTCACCAGTATTTGGTACTTATAGAATTTTTCCAAAGGGTGGTTGTAACAATTATGTGAATTGTTATATGTTTAAAAAAGTAGGCAGGTCAGAATCTAGGAGAGTAGTGACAGAGGAGCTAGCTTTCAGTCATCAGAGTGAGGGAAAAGGACCTGTGGTTAAAACTTCAAGCACCTCACATGCTACGGTGAGCATGGACTTTAGGGCTGAAAGGAGATGATTAAGATGGCAAATCTGGAGCATGAATATGAGGGCTTCGAGTTGGGTATGAAAACGCCAAATGAGACGGACAGGAAGAGAGACAAGGCTCTGGGCTCCTGTCCCCAGGCCGTCCACCTCCCAAGGCCCAGGAAGATACAGTATCTATAACAGTATCTATGAGATGCTGTTGGTTGTTCTTTCCTATACTCTTGCTTCTGATGTATGTAACCAACTGTAGCAGGCTAAATTGTAATCGTAACAAGAAGCTTCCACTTAGGAGATCTCCAGAGAGCACTTCCCAGGGAGCTAAATATGAGAAAACCAAAACTGCAGCAATATCTCGTTGGTTGTGATAGGGTTAACTCTGTGCTGCCAAGGGAAAGTTGCATGGCGGTCAGGTGAACGTGAAAACAAGGGGAGGGTGTGGTCTAATGACCGGCAGGACACTTCCAGAGTTCACAGTGGCAACACCACGCAGCCATAGGTTTCAGCAAGAGCAGCTGGTCAAAAACAGCAGCTAATAACGCACACATCAGAGGTGGACTGAGGAGGCTTCAGGCTCCCCTAACTGGGTAGGCAGCACATGAATAGCATGCCATTATCTTCCTAGCTGGGTCAAGAGAACACATAAAGAGCATGTGGATTCTCCATGGGCTTACCCCATGATAGCCCAGAGAGCTAACCCAGTCTCATACCAGCGACCTCAGCCTTTATGTAGTTTCTAACTTAATCATTATAAGAACCACAGAGCTGGGCAGTGGTGGTGCACGCCTTTAATCCCAGCACTTGGGAGGCAGAGGCAGGTGGATTTCTGAGTTCGAGGCCAGCCTGACCTACAGAGTGAGTTCCAGGACAGCCAGGGCTACACAGAGAAACCCTGCCTCAAATAACCAAAAAAAAACAAAAAACAAACAAACAAACAAACAAACAAACAAACAAACAAAAAAACACAGAAAGGGAGTTTGCTTGTTTTTTCTGCATTGAAAACCATCCTATTATGGGGAGCCTCTATTAATTTTTCTTCTTACCTTCCCTCCATTTCTCACTTTTCTCTAACTCTCCTTAATAAAGTTTCCTTCACTCTGTGTACTCCCAGGAGTGTCTGTGTCTTTCATCTTCATTGGTATGAGACAATGAACTTGGAAGCCCTGTCCCACTTTGACCTTCAGTGACAGTGAGTATTCATGCCCGGCACCCTAAATTCTTGGGTCTTGCATGACTAGGCCATGAAAAGTTCCATCAAAATAAAATAAATTAGAATTCAGTAATGAATAATAGTAATGATAACAGCCAACTCACCAGGAGGCCTTTATTTGCTTGTTAGGAAAACTCATACTAAGGTTCTTTTTGAAGTGGAACAATTTCAGTCATTCATAGCCCTCAGTAATTTTTCCTAGTGTGCCTGCTTTAAATGAAAGCACACATCAGCATGGCTCTTGTCTGCCCCACCCCTTTTGACATGAGGACCATTTTACTAAGTGGCACTAGCCATTTGGCTTTCACTTGCCCCAGCCTCAAGCCTTACACTAGAACACTAATTAGACTGGAACTGTGTCTGTTTGAACGATGTAGCTAATTCAGGGCCCATGACTCTGTGACTGGATGAAAGCTGTTACATCTTTCAAATCTCACACTTTCCACTCTTCAGCTGGTCTGAAGGTTTAATTCAGGGGGTTGAATATAACATCACAAATGTGTCTGGTCTTTTCATATGTCCTGTTGTATAACTTCCCAGGAAAACATGTCTGCCCACCTCAAGTAGGGTATCGACACAAACCAAAGTCACAATTCCACCCAAGCCGAACAATAAATTGATGGATTTATTGGGTTGCTTTCAGAACTGTTGGTGTGGATTGACTTAGCTGCATCACTGAGAAGAACTCTCCAGTGTGGGAGATGGGCCACAAACACTGTATCCTTGGAGCTCCCTACAGGAAGCACAGCTCTGCCTGTCAGTGTGTCCTCTCTCCAGCCACTGTACACTACTTTGTATAACCTTGGAGAAAGGCTTCGTGAACCTTGGAACCTTTAAGAGTTTCCTGAACGTAATAAGTTTCATAAGCTGTCTGGATGTCACCAGCCTTCACTCTTACTGAAGGCAATGTTCCTCGGAAATAGCTGTCAGAATAATTAGCTCCCTTTCCTCAATGCTGTCAAACCATAAAACATTCTCTCTGTGACTCTCATCTCTCTGAGTGCATACATGTATTTGCATGTTTAATCTCTCCTATGTCTCCTAGTGATCCAGATGGAAGACAAGCCACTACTGCTTCATCAAATTTTGTCTTTATTTTGGAAATGAATTTACTGTATCACAACATTTATTTGTGTGACTAATTAAATTTTTATTTTATTTTTGAGCCGAAGCATACTCACTATTTTAGTGATCTCTCCTGTCTGTTTCTAAGAACAAAACTATCAGTGGAGTATGGCTGCCTACATAGGTTGAAATGTATTTTACTTGTCTTCTTTTCCCGAGGTTTGGTAATAACATAATTCTGAGAACGTTTGTAGTCTATTTATGCTTTTTGCTTCTAAACCAGAGAAGATCAGTTATTGCTGTCAGTACCATAGTTAAGCAAGCAGCTTTATTCTTCCAGTGGGCTATTCATGCTTGCCAAGCAGATGCTTTTGGGTCAGGATCCGTTTGTCTTTCTGAATTATTCAACATCTATTATGTAAAACTGTGGACTCCACTCTCCTAGCACGTAGGAAATTGCTTCACAAGTACTGCTTTACCGTTCTAAGAGGCAATCGCTGCTCAAAACAGCCTTGGTCCCTGCCCTACTTTTAATTCTGTGGCTGTGATAAAATATCCTGACAAAGCAACTTAGGGGAGGGGAGGTTTATGTGAATTCACAGTCCCGGGTTACAGTGTGTCAGTGTGGGGAAGTCCCAGCTGCAGCAGCTTGAGACGGGCATCACAGCACATCCGCAGGCCTCAGAGACAGAATGAATGCACGAAGACTTATTTTCTTTTTTACAGCTCCTGCCACTGAACAGGAAATGGTGCTGCCGACTTTGGGGCTCCATTTTTCCCCATTAATTAAATCAATCTAAACAGTCCCCAGGAGACATGCCCACAAGCCAATCTGATTTAGTCCCTTATTGAGAATCTCTTCCCCCATGATTCTGGGTTGTATCAAGTTGATAATTAAAACGGTCACAACTCACCACCCTTTCAGCCTGACACACAAACACTTTATGTTGTAACCTCCCAACACTTGTCTCAAATTTATCTCCTAGTATAAAATATAGTTCAAGTTTAAAAAGTCCTTGAAGTCTGTAAGAACACCACAATGACAGATTTCACTTTTTCCCACCTCAGTCCAAAGAGAGTTGAAGTTCCTATTGCTACTAATAGAAATGTCCACAGTGCATCGTGACTTCCCCCACCAGAACCGAAAGAGCTACCCAAGCAGCAAGGATTGTTTTTGAAATAAATTGTCATTGGCTTTGGATTGTCTCAGTTGCTACAAAGTGACAACAGACCCCTCCTTTAGTTCACAAATGACCCAAAGAGTGGCATTAGGCATTAAATATTGCTTACATTCTTCCTGGAGGTCTCAGTCCTCTAGAAAAGTAGGCAGAGCTAATCAAACCTTAAAGCACTGCTCAGCCAAGCCCTGCCAAGAGGCTTCAGAAAAAGAGACAGCTAGATTCCCATCACCTTCATATTATGGGACACCCAAGAACACAAGCTAAAATGACCCTTTTTGGAGTGCTTTATGGGAGACTGTGCTCAGATAAAGACTTAATAGCAAACTCTGAGACTGGATAGATGCTAAAATATCTTAACTAAATAGAAACAATTTCAGAGGGTGATGAGAATTTGTTATCTAGGATTTCCCAGCCTCAGATCATAGCTCTGTTTATCTAAAGATCAAAATCTATGAACAGATATTAATAAAAACTTGGAAAGAAGTGTCCCTGTCAGAGCAACTTACTCTAAAATGAAAGGGACTCTATATTGTCATCCTGGCTGCTCCAATGGCAGTAAAGATAATTGGGATAAACAGCTGGCTTTATCTTAACCCAGTTAATTCTATCCCATGGACTCCAGAACTAAGAGAGCCAACAGAATACTCCTGTATGCCCACTGAAAATCTATACCTGCTCTTTAGAAAGCAACCGATAAATAAGAAAAACAACTTGTGATGACGTCAAGCTTGCCCCTGACCCTGGTAGGGTCTCTAAGCTTCCCCCTTTAGTGGCCTATGGAACCTCGTGCATGTGGTTTGATAAATCTCACTAAGCCTGCTGGTTATGTCCTTCCACCCTGGGAAGGGGTTATGTGCAGCCAGCAGCAGCATAACTCTGAGTGCTAATGGAGGCTATTTACAAGGGCATACAGGCTCAGTTGAAACCCACCAGCTATTGGCAACCAGCCTGAGAGGGGAACAGGAAACACGGTCCATTCCTGAATTAATCCAAAATGATTAATCCAATTAATCCAATCTTCCTTCCCACCTATCCCTTAGTCACACATCTAACTTCGGACTCGATTGCCAAATTCCCCTCTTGCCTGTGTCAAGAAAGGCTTCGGGTGCCTGGGTGGGAGGCTTGCCTAACAGATCCTGCAGGTCCATCTTCCTTTCAGGAAGCTCTAAACTTGTCAATCTCTCAGCAGGAATTACATTTAAAGACAACAGGATTCTCTTGTGAACTCTTCCCCTTCCTTGTTCCCTGCTCCTGCTCCTCCTTTCCACTTACACTCTACTCAGCCCAGACTTTTGCTGGAGAAGGCCCGTCTGCAGGCCAATACACGCCCTCCCCACACAAATCTGCCAAGGATAGTGTTTTCTCCCTTCAGACAGTCACAGTTCTCTCTGCTCCTAGTGGTTCCTAAAAGAGGTATTTTGTACTTTCAGAGGCTCATCAAACCTGGTTAAAGCAACTCTAAGATCTCCCTTCTGGTAGATTCTAGCTTTGCAGCATAGGAAGTAACTCTACAAGTCTAAGCCTGGAAGTATGTACCCAAAGCTGCTATTCCTTATTGGCCATACACAGACCCCCAGAAAAACCTCACTCTACAGTTTATGCCATCCAAGTTGCCTGACTCACAAATGAATGCCCCCTGGATTTTTAATAATTCCTTTAGGGAGGTCCTTTGTGCCTTGGGGTATGTAGGATTGCATATTTCTGTGGCCCATGACAATGCCTCCCTGTCCCTACCAATCTCTAAAAACACCAGTGCTCACACTGAGCAGCACCTTTGATCCTACTGGCAAACACTCTGGGTGGCTTGGTAGGGGCAGGCAGCTTTGCAGTGGTGGAATAATATATCCAACAACAGTTAAAAAAAACCAAACCTGGCAGGACCATGAAAGAATGAGCAGAGAAAGTAGAAATCAAATAGATTCCCTGGCAGGAGTAATCTAAAATAGGAGAACCTTAGACCTACTCACTGCAGGGGAGGGGCGGGGGTTGCTTATAATTCCAGGAAAAATGTTCCTTTTATGTTAATACATCTAAGCAAGTGTAACAAAATGTCAAAAACATCCTGAGGAGTTGAAGCAATTGAAAATTCCTCTCTGGTTTTGGAGTCTGGGCATCTGATATAGTCACTCTTCGAGTTGCTGGCCGATGTAGAAAGAAGGAGTGCTGCATGATCATGAATATATCAGAGGCAGGCATACCAATTGGCTTGAGGCAATGCCTGGCCAGTCATGAGGGCTCTGGGAGGCAAGAGTAGATAGATGCCAGTCAGGCAAGAGCAAAAAGCCTTTGGGCTTGTATTGAGTTGCTGATCTGTGTTTGGTACTTCTGCTTCAGCGCACTGAGGGACGTGCCATATTCAGCATGTATAGGATGGCTGAGTTTGAGTTAAATTCTAAACTAAACCTTTGATTTAAGGACAGTTTTGTTTATGTCACTGTTGATTGTTTGTTGTTGATGTCTTAGTAATTGGTAACATAATGATCTTTGAACCAACTAGGATGGTACTTGTGAATAGATTTTCAAATAGCTCATCAAATTAACCTTTTGGCTAATACACTCCTCTGTGTACCACAGTGTCTGTCAAACACAATTTTACTTGACCTCATACATATTTTAATGGACAATAATTGGATGATGTGCACAACTGCTTTATGAGTTGTTTTGTTTTGTTTGAGAAAAATAATTGGCTGAAAATCAGGAGAGATTCTGTTCTTGCCAGGTCCATCCATTAATTATTTCTTTTTAAAGCAAATCAATGAATGAATGGCTCAGTATTCCAGGAAATATGTGTCAGTCAGCAGTCTATTTTTTAAAATGTATATCGATGGTCTAGAGAGATGACCCTGAGGTTAATAGCACTTATTGTTCTTTCAAAGGATTCAAGTTTGATTTCCAGCATCCACATGGTAGCTTTTACAACTGTAATTCCAGTTCCATGGGCTCTGATGTGTTTTGCTGATCTCTGTGGGCACCAAACATGCGTGTAGTACAGAGACATACATGCCAACAAAATGCTGACACACTAAAATAAACGAATAAAGGACTAAATAATCATTCTAAAAAGTCATCATTTAAAAAATTCAAAAATACATGTTGAAAAATGTTTGCTTAGCTCAAAATCTAGAGGAAGGGAAGTTTAAGGTCAGCCATTATATCTGGTGAGGGCTTTTCAGGCTTCATTAGAAAATAGAATAAGGAAATTAAAAGTGTGTGTGTGTGTATGTGTGTGTGTGTGTGTGTGTGTGTGTGTGTGAAAGAGAGAGAGAGAGACAGAGACAGAGACAGAGACACACAGAGAAAGAGACAAAGAGACAGACAGATGCATAGACAAACAGTCAGAGGAGAGGAGCCAATGCAAGTGTGTGAGGGGTGGACCCAAGCTCACACTAACATCTCACTTTTGAAATAGCCATTTGCTCTTGTGGAAACTGCATTTAACCCTGTACTGGCTGGTAGTCTTGGGTTCTCTCTTATAGAACAAGCAAGCCAGGGGAAGCAAGCGAGTAGGTAACATCCCTTCATGGCCTCTGTATCAGCTCTTGCTTCCTGACCTGCTTGAGTTCCAGTCCTGACTTCCTCTGGTGATGAACAGCAGTGTGGAAGTGTAAGCTCAATGAACCCTTTCCTCCCCAACTTGCCACTTGGTCATGATGTTTGTGCAGGAATAGAAACCCTAAGACAAATTGGTACCAGCATAGTGGGGTATTCCTGTGACAACCTGACCATGTTTTAGGGAAGACTGTGGAAGGACTTTGGAGCTTTAAGCTAGAAGAGCCACTGGTATGTTAAGAGCTCTGTAAGATGTTGTGTAGGAGCTTGGAAGATAATGTTGAGAACAGTACCGAAGATGGAGGCCTGGCTTGCAAAATTTCAGAGGGAAGATTAAAGACTCTTATCAGGGCCATTGCTAGTTTGATTTAAGATTCTGTGGTTTGGGTTAGCTGGGGCTGAAGGATCGCCCATGATTAACATAATACCAGAACTACTAAAGCAAAACCATTGCATTACTGGGACTATTGATGCTGGTTAGCTGGAGTTGGGAAATTGGTGGTGATTGGGAAGAGACCAGCATCATTGAGGTGACATCTTCTGAGAAGTGTTTTCTGAGAGCACAGAGGCTGCGTTCCAGAGATAGCCAGGGTTGTACCTTGTGCTGTGGCTGGACTTGGTAATGTGTAAGAGTCACCCAGGTGGTACTGGTTTTGAAGGCATGAAGGAGTCATGAAGAACAGCTGAGGCCTGAGAGGCCTTGGAAGGCCATTGGTGAAGTTGCAACCTCATTTGCAATTGATGGCCCAGGACTGAAGGGATCATGCAAAGGAGGTGAGGCTTGGCACCATGAAGAGAGCCTATGAGAGGCTGTTGGTAAAGCCTAGTTGCAGTGGAAGACAGCAGTGTTTTGGAGATGCCAGTACCATGAGATGACCACCAAGAACAGCAGCAGCAGTGGCGTACAGGCATCTGGAGCCTAGAAGACAAAGTGTGTGCTACAAAGGGCAGAGCTGGAGAAATGACTTAAGCCCTTGGACGGTTGGAGTTTGATTTTGCTTTTGATTGTGACTGTGCCGTGATATATTTTCCCTCCTGAAGGAAGAAGGGTATTTTAGTGGAGCCCACAGTTAAGAGACTTTTGATGGTAAAAAGACTTTGAATTCTCAGAGATAGGATATCTTTAAAGGGATTGAAATTTTAATAGTAAGAATTTGCAAAGACTGTGGGATGTTTAACGTTATTTAATTTATTAGTTATTTGGGGATAAATAAGAAAGTAAGGGTTGAGGCTTAATAGAGATGTGTTTGTGTATCAAGTTGACAAGGGGTCAATTGTACTGGCTGGTTTTGTGTCAACTTGACACAAGCTGGAGTTATCACAGAGAAAGGAGTTTCAGTTGAGAAAATGCCTCTATGAGATCCAGCAGTAAGGCATTTTCTTAATTAGTGATCAAGGAGGGAGGGCCCCTTGTGGGTGGTACCATCTGTGGGCTGGTATCCTTGGACTGTATAAGAGAGCCAGCTGAGCAAGCCAGGAGAAGCAAGCAAGCCAGTAAGGAGCATCCCTCCATGGCCTCTGCATCAGCTCCTGCTTCCTGACCTGCTTGAGTTCCAGTCCTGACTTCCTCTGGTGATGAACAGCAGTGTGGAAGTGTAAGCTGAATAAACCCTTTCCTCCCCAACTTGCTTCTCGGTCATCATGTTTGTACAGGAATAGAAACCCTGACTAAGATAAACCCCTTAACATTTTTTTTTTTATCATTTTTTTTTTTTACTTCTAGATCAGTTTCCCCTCCCTCCTCTCCTCCCACTCCTTAAGCCCACCATACCCATCCACTCCTCCTCCGTTTCTCTTCAGAAAAGGTCAGGCCTCCCATAGATATCAACCAAACATGGCATATCAAGTTGCAGTAAGACTAGGCATACCCCTTGTATTAAGGCTGGACAAGGCAACCCAGTAGGAGGAAAAGGGTCCCAAAAGCTAGCAAAAGGTCACACAGTCCCTGCTCCCATTGTTAGGATTCCCACAAGAAAATCAAGCTACATAACTGTAATATATATGCAGATGGCCTAGGTCAGTCTCTTGTAGGCTCCCTGCATTTAACCCCTTATTGAGGGCGGAGATCTCATGATCTCTGTTTATTTTTAGTTGGCATAAGACAGTTATACATATTTATGGGCTATGGTGTGACATTTCAATACATGTAGGGTGACTGCCCTATTTTCTCGGACGTACGTCATTTCTTTGTGATGAGTATAATTCAGATCCTCTCAGTTGCTTAAGCTGATTCAATTAATTGTTGTCAACCATATTTATCATCTTGAAATTAGCCATCCTTACTTTGGACTCAAGAGGATGTTAAAAGTCACCACACCGCTGATTTCTCATCAATTCCTCCCTTGATGAGAGCCCTTGACATAATTTCTCAAGGACACGAACAGATTTGGAAATTTTCCATTCTAGGAAAGGTAGAGAAAAAGATAATGATCTTAGTCACACTCTGGAAATTATTTTCTTAGTGCATGGTCCTTGTGGAGCAATTGACTTCTGATTCCAAACACCAAGTGATTGGCAGCAATGGCATCTGATCATGAGTGTCCCTTCTTGTTAGAAGCCGGAAAGCTGACTCCTCTTAGGAAGTGATTAACAAAGCAGCACATATATAATGATTCCGATAAGAATTCAGGTCTTAGAGACTGCAGAGATTTTATTTTAATTCTCTTCCCTTAGCATGGAATATAAATTATCTTGTGAAAACGAGCTGGCCTTACCTAAGCTGTCTCTGAGTGTAAAGAAAGCATTGTGATGTTGCTAACAGTGTCTCCTGGGGGTTCTCACCCAGAGGTTTCACCAACCTGAAAACAAGCTTCAATGTCATTGCTTTAAAACCATGCTTTATCATTATGCTTTATCAAATTGTTAGAATGCAAAATTAATTTACCAGTTTGTTCAGATGCAGGTGTGACAACTACAGCT
>CM052705.1:70328089-70345194 GCA_028551405.1 Uromys caudimaculatus | reverse complement strand
GCCACTAGCACCCTCAGGCCCAAAGTCCTCTCCTTTCTCCCTGGTGGCCATCGAGGTGATTCTTCTGCCTCATATGTAGTCCAAATCATGGGTCAATAGCTGTGTATTCTTTGGTTAGTGGTCTGAACTAGAGGACGACCAGGGGGAGGGTCAGGCCCATTGACGCTCTTGTTCCCTCCATGGGGCTGCCAATTCCCTCCGCTCCTTCAGACTTTTCTCCAACCCCTCCATCTGGTACCTCACTTCTCTGCCTTCTCTCTGAGTGCTGGGATTACAGATGTGAGCCATGGTGCAGTCTGAGGGAAGCAAACCTAGAACTTTGTATATACCAGGCAAATATGCTACAATGTTGACTGCATCCTCAGACCTAGAGTCTCTTAATAACTGCTGTAGTTCTGTTTTTTGTTCAGGATGCCCTAGACCTACTATCAGTACAGGCTTTATACCAAGTTGAGACAACTACTTCAGTATTCTCATCAGCTACAGAAAGCATTATTTTCTTAACTCTCCCTTAACTGATAATCTCTAGATGAGACATGGATCTGATGAAGATGTCAGCGATCACCAGGAGTTTGTAGAAAAGAGGGGTTTGAAGTTTCCTGAGAGCTTGTATTTTCAGAATTTTGTATCATTAGGAAATGTTCCTCTCTCAGGTTAAAGAAATCAGTATACATATATGGAATTGATTTTCTGTGACGTTGACCATAAAGTGTGACTAAGAAGTGGAATAAGAATTTCACCTAAAAATTTTATGAAGAAGAAATTATGAAATAACCTGAAAACTGACCAGCTGTAAACATCTGACATAGTAGTTATTTGGCACAGGAAAACTGGGTGGCAAAGAACCTGCTAGTCTATAGAATGGTCTAGGAAGATCATAGATTGGTTCTTCTGACAGAAATTTTCCTAGAAACAAGAGAGAAACTTAGTATCATCCCAGTTTTGTGTAGAAATGCTGTTAAGTCCAGATCCTATAGTTTTGTAACTATATCTTATAAATCTACCTAATGACCTATTGTACTGGCTGGTTTTGTGTGTCAACTTGACACAAGCTGAAGTTATCACAGAGAAAGGAGTTTCAGTTGAGAAAACGCCTCCATGAGATCCAGCGGTAAGGCATTTTCTCAATTAGTCATCAAGGGGGGAGGGCCCCTTGTGAGTGGTACCATCTGTGGGCTGGTAGTCTTGGGCTCTATAAGAAAGCCAGCTGAGGAAGCCAGGAGAAGCAAGCCAGTAAGCAGTATTCCTCCATGGCCTCTCATCATCTCCTGCTTCCTGATCTGCTTGAGTTCCAGTCCTGACTTCTATTAGTGATGAACAGCAGTGTAGAAATGTAAGCTCAATAAACCCTTTCCTCCCCAACTTGCTTCTTGGTCATGATGTTTTTGTAGGAATAGAGACCCTGACTAAGACACCACTAAGTTTTCGGTATGCACAAATTATTGTTCATTAAACACAATATTTTAGGAAATGCAATCACAAAATGTAGCATTATAAAAGGCACACACGTAGCACTTGTCAATAGACACATGCAGAGTATTACTTTTGAGAAACTTCATAGACTGCCATTATGTGATATATCATTATTTTCTACTCTCAGACATTTATCTAAATTGCACATGTTGCTAATGATGCACTTTTCCTTTTGTATATAAAGCAAATAGAACTGTATATAGAAGTGGAAGGCAGCTTTCTTATACAAGCATAAGTATCTAACATTATTTGTTCAATACATGGATCTATAAACAGCCACTTTTAAATCAGTTTTGATGGTTTACAATGAATATTGAAAATATATCATGAAGAATGGATATGCGTCGCTAATTATTAAGTTTGAGTGATTCATACACATGGGTTCTATTTTTATTTTCATTTTTCAGTGATAAGGATTGAACTTAAGGCCCCATGCATGTTAGTCTCTGCCCCTGAGTTATGTATCTATCTTATATTCTCTATCTTTTTTGAGGCAGGGCCTAACTAACTTGCTCAGGTTGACTTTGAACTCACACTATAGCCTAAGGGTAATCTCAAACTTGAAATCTTCCTGCCTTAGCTTCCCAGGTAGCTATGACTACTGGCTTATGCCACTAGGCCCAGTCTAAATACCCTTCTTTAAATTCTGTCTTCATGAATCAACCATTCAATTTTAGCTTGGCTCCTGGAATGCATTTAACATACAGAGCAAATTGATAAATTGCCATTTCAAATTGCTTTGATGATCTAGTGGAAATAGCAGTTGATGTCCTTGAGACTTGGTACTTTGGGTGATAGGATAAAATTGAGCTTATCAACTTGTAAAGTAAAGTGTATATTTCTTCCAGTTTGGCCAGGTTATCAATGCCTCATGTTTAAATCGTTATTTATCAGGTTAGAGAGGCAAGTATGTTAGCTATCTGTTGCTGTGTAACATATGACAAATGTTGCCACTTTAACATTGGTCATTTAATCCAGTTTCTGTGAGCTGCAATTTCAGAAGCAGTTTACCTGATTCTGACCTAGGGTCTCACAGGAGGGACTGGTTAAAATGTAAGCTGGGGCCAGTCATTGATGGCTTGAAGTGGACAGAGAATTTCTCCTTACAGTAGTTTATTTATGTGGTTGGCAGACGGGTGTTGGATCCTATGGTCAACCTTAATGTCTATTGGCCTTGGCCTCTCAATAGGCAGTGTGAGTGTCCTTGTGATATGAGGATTGGTGTTGTCTCATAGTTAGCAAGCCAAGTCACAGCAAGTAAAATTGGAGATATTTTGTTTCTTTGATATTCTGATGCTCTAAAATAATGTGTTGTCATTTCTTTAGGGAGTACTTAATCCAGTTAAATTAACCACTTAAAGTTAACCTTTTAAAATTTGCATATGAGAGGTCTTATTTTCTAGATGCTGAGCTATGAAATGAGAAAATTTCAGGCATAAGGAGAATCATAATTCTTCTTATTTAAAATATGTAGTGACATAGCACATTTGAGTTTGACCTAAAAAACTTAGATCATATATCTCTGTGTTCTATTTTTGAATTTTATTCTTGGGGGGGAAGCAGTGAGATTTGTGGATTCAAAAGTCAAAAAGAATATTTTCAGGATTTTATGTATAATTTCAAAACCTATAAATACAATTTATGTTTATGAATATCTTCCAAGTTGTTCAAGTAAGAATTATTTATTTAGTGTTATTCTTAGCACATTCAGGGATGTATTACAGAAATTATTATCCTTGAATTCATCATTCTTCTGACAGTGGTATCTTTGTTACATCATTCTTAGAAGGAATTTTCTTGACAGCAGCATTTGTATCTATGCAAATAACTATGAAATATAATATATTCAGATGTCTGGCTATTTCAAAGAAGAGATGTTATAATAAAATTTTTGACACAGATATTTTACATTTATATATATAAAACAGAAATTTTATATCTAATTCTGAAGACAGAAAGCAGCTTTTATATATATATATATTCTTTCCAGAATATAAAAAGAAAGCTCTTTATTTTAATTATATTTTCTGGTTTTAGAAACACACTTCTCCCACTAAGTATAGGTGTGGTAAAAGATAACTTTTTTACCTACCATTTATGGTTGTAGAAATGAATTATGTTCTGAACTCTTAGTGTAGACTGCCAACTCAGAGTTTTCCAAGTGATTATGAAAGAAGCATAGACGCTGTTGCTGGGAATCTGAAGAAATGTTTGCTGAGGTCAAAAAGTGAATTTTTAGAGGTTCAAGGTCTCGTGTATAATAAGATGCTGTGAAATTCCAGGTTAAAAAATGAATTAGAAGTCATTAAAAAATGGAATTATGGTCACATTGGCATAATTATTTGAACCATCTGGTTGGTAATTATGGTATAGTATTCAAATTAAATACATTCTTTTATATGAGTCAATTGATGAAACAGAAATATGAGAGATTTGGGAAAAAAGAGAAATTGAAAGAAAATTGAAGGTCTTTGTGATAATTAGATACAATGAATTTATGTTTGAATTGATTATTTCAAATCCACAGATGCGATAACCTGAAACACTAGATCCCAGATTAATGAAACAAATGCTATAATTCATTTCATTAAAAAAAAAAATGTGTTCTTAACCTTATAGCTACTTTGTGGTGTATGAGGTGGGTTGTGCGTCTTAAACCAATTCTCTACTTCAAACAATTCTATGTAGGTAGGAATTAGAGAAACAGACTTAGTCTCACACTTGTGGCTTCTTTTGGACTTTTTCCTAACTGTAATTTGGTTACAATATTGAAAGAGAGAGTGAATAATATCTTCGGAGTCATGGTTATAGTATCTGGTTTTTGCTAGTTCTGTGATCTTGGAAAAACGAACTAATTTTACTAGATTACTGTTCTTTTATTTTTTATTTTTCCATTTATTTTTTTATTTATTCATTCATTAATTCATTCACTCACTTTACATCCCAAATGCAGCACTTTTCTCCTCCTAGTTCTCTCTTCAAATAGCACCTCTTCCCCTCACCCTTCCCCTTCTCCTCTGAGAAGGGAGAGCCCTCAAACCACCCTGGCACATGAAGTTACTGTAGGAGTAAACACATCCTCTTCCACTGAGGCCAGACAAAGTAACCCAGTTAGGGGGGGGACAGGATCCATAGGCAGGCAACAGAGTCATGGGCAGCCCCTGCTCCAGTTGTTGGGAGGCCCTCATGAAGACCCCAAGGGTTTAGGTTAGTTGCCTCTGTTGGTCTTCTTGAGGAGTCCCTGTCTCCTCTGGGTCTCTCAATCCTCCCCACCCCCAACTCTTTCACAAGATGCATGTCTTCACAGCACATGCTGGTGAAGATATGGAGCAAGGGAAACACTTCTTTATTGCTGGTGAGAGTGCAAACTTGTACAACTACTCTGGAAATCAATTTGACTGTTTCTTAGAAAATTGGGAATAGTTCTACTTCAAGACCCAGCTATAACATGCCTGGCAATATACCCAAAAGATACCCCACCATCCCACAAAGACACTTGGTCAACTATGTTCATAGCAGCTTTAGTCTTAATAGCCAGAACCTGGAAACAACCCAGATGTCCCTCTACCTAAGAATGGATAAAGAAAATGTGGTTCATTTATACAATGGAATACTACTCAACTATTAAAAACAAGGACATCATGAGTTTTGCAGGCAAATGCATGAAGCTAGAAAATATCCTCCAGAGTGAGGTAACACTGATCTAAAAGGACATGCATGGTAGGTACTCACTTATAAGTGGATATTGGCAATAAAGTAGAGGATAACCACACTATAATCCAAAGTCCCAATGAAGCTAAATAACAAGAAGGGCACAAGGGATGTGTGGATCTCCCTAGATTCTTCTTTAAATATTTACAGATGTGGAATAACAGTATCTTCCTAGGGCTGGCCAATAAATTGGCAAGATTCAGAAAACGGACTCAAAAATTAGGGAAAAAGTATTATTAGTGAATGATTTCGTCTAAAAAATTCATTGCTTTGAGAAAATCATTCATTGATGTAAGTTCAAAAACATTTAATATGTAAATATTTGCACAGATTTTATCATTCATGATTTATGTTTATATTATATAATTTCAATAGATGATGCTAAATGTATACTTAATAAGGCATTTAATGTGCATAGAACTTTGTTTCCAACATGCAAATGTATTTTAATCTCAGAATCATAGCATAAAAATGTGCAAAGTAACCTTTTATTTCACTTTTTGGCATGTGGACGTTATCACCAACTCTCATCTTTGGCTCACTAGTAGCAGAGAACTGCAGTGAGAAGGACCTGTGGGTTGCCTTATCTTTGCTCCTGTCTCCAAAGTCAATGACAGTGGCACTGGACCTAAGACGAATGAAAACAGGGTTATTTATGGGAATGACAATAATCATGGAGAGATACCTCTAGGTATGTCTATACGAGTTTTCTCAGTAAAGCTTAATTGAGGCCAGAGGACCCACCCTGACTGTGTGTGGCACCATCTCATAGGCTGAGGTCTCATGTTAAATAAAAACAGAAACAGAAAAAAGAGATAAGAGAACCACCATCCATGTCTCTCATGACGTGGATGGATGCACTGTGATCAGCAGCCCTCCAGTTTTGCTGCCATGCCTCTCCTGTCTTTATGAACTGTATCCCTCCAAACCATGAGTCAAAATCAACCCTCATTTCCTGAGTTGTTTTCGTCAGGTCCATTGTCACGGTAATGAGAAAAGTAACTAATACAGAAGTCAGTGCTGAGCACTGGGGCTGTTGCTATGATAATCTGTCTGTGTAGTTCATAAAGCTTTTGGAGCTGGCTAGAGGGAGGATGGTGGATTGGGCTGCAGGCACGAGAAACCCTAGAATAGAGCTTAATAGATCATTCTAGTGGGCATCTGGAACATCTGGAACATCGGGATACTGAGAGAAATTAGTCCAGTGGATGGCCAGTTCATGAGTCTTCAGAGGGAAACAGGAGTTTATTGGCATCTGGACTAGAGATCATTCATTCAGTCTGTGGCACACTCACTGCTTACTGTTTAGTGAGTACTGCCCTGAGAGAGAGGAGAACAATGAAAAGAATGTGCTCCTTGGTGAGGAAAGGAGTGTGAGTTTAAGCCCTTGACAAGACTGGCATGGAGAAAGTAGCTGTTGTAATTGCTAAAGAGATTAATGTCAGAACGACGAAGGAAGCATGTTATAAGATCTTGTGCAAACTGGCTGGCAACTTACAGCTGGCACATGGCTCTATCCAGTTTACTCGTTATGCGTGCTGTTTTATCACACTGAATTCTTTTACAAAACACACCTAAAGGGAAAATACCAGGGCTTTCAATCAAGTGCAGAGCCCTTTTGGAATCAGGGCTTTCTGTGACTGCTTTCATCTCACACCCTTGAAGCAGACCCCGTATCTACTTTGTTATGCTGTAGATCTCTCATATAGTATCTCTCATATTGTGTGACTAATAAGTATACATCCATTTTCTTATATACAAACACTAGATTCTTTTGGAGTGGATATTCATATGGGCAGAAACTTGAGGCTCAACCAGTGATGAAAATTACTTATATCTGACCTATCACTTTTAATAAGAAATAATCGACATTTCTCAGGTGTTCTAGAAGCTAATTTTAATCCTTTTTCACATTGATCCTGATTAAGCCACAGTGACTGGTATGGTTAGTAGATGAAATAAAGGGATGGGCCTTGTGACACTTTCTCTTCCCTTTAAGTCCCTGCCCAGTATTTACCTGCACCATGCTTCCTGGTTCATTAATTTGGCTCAAAATATTGCTCTATTTTATATCTCAAACTACTTTTATCAAGACAACTGTGGTAAATCTTCGTGAGATTCATTGCAATAATATGACAATGCGGTACATATACAATCATATATAAAATGAAGAACTCTGGCACTAAGCCCTTTCACCTCCGCAAATACTAATAATTTCTGTATGTTTGAGGTGTTCATATTCTCATATTTTGGTATGTTCACATTTTGAAGTATAGTATAGACCATTATAACAATGCTTGTTTGTGCTATAGAAAACTAAACTAATTCTTCACAGATACTACTTAAATTTTCTTTATCTAAGCCGTTTCTGTATCCTCTCTGCCTTCTTTCCTAATCTAGTAACCACTATTCCATTCCATTCTTTTATGAGATCAACCTTTTAGTTTCCACTAGGGAGTGAGAACATCTGAAACTTGTCTTTCTGTGTCCGGCTTATATCAGTCAATGATATCCATTACCAAATGTTTTCACAAATGACAAGATTTAAATTTTCCTCTGTGCTCACACACCACCTTTTCCTCTTCTATTCATTTGTAGATGTACACCTTGGTTGTTTCTATATCGTGACTATAGAATAGTACTGCCATAAACACAAGAGTGCAGGTATTTCTTTGATCTATTTTATTTCCTTTGGATACATAACTAGCTCTGAGTTTCTAAATGGTATGGTAGTTCTGTACTCTGTGGAATCATTTTGGCTTTGATTGTCTCATATAACCCAACTTAATAAAAGAAACTGATTCTTGTAAGAGGAATGGGAAGAACCATAAAATTTTAACCACTGGACCACCTAGTATACTACTAGCATATAGTAGTATTTGGTTCAAAGGTCTATTTTTAAGAGTTATGAGTCATACCAGAGGCCTTATTGGAGGCCATTTGTTAAAGTTGGGAAGAATTTATTAAATTGTCTGTGTGTGTGTGTGTCCATCCATCTGTCTGTTTGTCTGTCTGTCTGTGTATGTTTGTATGTATGTGCATGCCTATGTATATGTGTGTTTGCATGTATGTAAATGTATTGTGTGCACATGTATGTGGAGAGTAGAGGTTAATAATGGGCATCTTTCTTGATCTGTCTCCACCATACTTATTGAGGCAATATCATTTATTTGAACCCAGAGTTTTCCAATTTGGCTAGGATATCTATCCAGCTTGTTCTTAGAATTCCCTGCCTCTATCTCTTGAATACTGAGTGTACAAATAGGCCACCACACCCACTCAACATGTATGTAGGTACTGGAGATCTGAATTCTAGCCCTCAAATCTACATATGAAGCAATTTTACCTCCTGAGCCATCTTCCCAGCTCAAGTTTATTCATGTATGTATTTTATTGCAGTCATTCTGCTATATTTGTGGCATTTAACTGCAGGTTCTTTTCTTAATTAAAAAATTATGTATATGAGTGTTTTACCTGTCTGTGCACCAAGTGGAATCAGTGACTTGGGAGGACAGAAGGTGTCTCCAGGGACTGGATTTGCAGATGACAGTGAGCAGCTCCTATGTGGAGGCTGAGCAGTAAACCTGGCTTTACCAGGAAGCTAGTGCTTTTAACTGTTGAGTCATGAAGTGGAAATTTCTGGTTGTGTCATGTGATACAGACTCGTGATGATTTGCTGAAGCAGACTCTTGTGATGTTTCACTGAAGCAAGACACATGATATTTGGAACGAGTATAAGTAGGACTTAACAGACTGTGCGCTTGCATTGCTTGCTGTGCGATGCTTCATTTGGTCTTGCTTCTTCTCTCATCTTCACTTTGTTAAGAGAGAGGCATGGCAGAGAACTTCTGGTATTCCTGCTGACTCAGTAAAGGCTGGCTATTTCTGCTGAATTGTACCCCCAGTGCTGAGTCAGGATCCAAATAAACAAAATCAGTGATGAAAAGGGAGACAAAACAACGGATAATGAGGAAATTAAAGTTGTTATGTCTTACTTCAAAAACCTGTCCTCCACAAAATTGGAAACTCATAGGTTGAGTTTGGCAGTGTTCCTTCTGTTTCTATTTTGTAGAATAGTTTAAGGAGCATTGGAATTAGCTCTTCTTTGAAACTCTGGTAGAATTCTGCACTAAGCCTGTCCTGTGCATTTTTGGTTGGGATACTTTTAATGACTGCTTCTGTTTCTTTGGGTTGTAGGACTGGTAAAATAGTTTACCTGATCTTGATTTAACTTTGATAGGGGGGTATCTATTTTGAAAATTGTCCATTTTGTTAAGATTTTCCAATTTTGCCGGGCAGTGGTGGCGCACGCCTTTAATCCCAGCACTTGGGAGGCAGAGGCAGGCAGATTTCTGAGTTCAAGGCCAGCCTGGTCTACAGAGTGAATTCCAGGACAGCCATGGCTACACAGAGAAACCCTGTCTCGAAAAACCAAAAAAAAAAAAAAAAGATTTTCCAATTTTGTGGAGTACAGGTATTTGAAGTAAGACAATGATTTTTTGATTTTCCTCATTGTCTGTTGTTATGTCTCCCTTTTCATTACTGATTTTGTTTATTTGGATACTGACTCCCTGTCTCTTGGTTAGTTTGGCTAAAGGTTTATCTATCTTGTTGATTTTCTCAAAGAACCAGCCTTTGGTTTCACTGATTCTTTGTACTGTTTTCTTTGTTTCTAACTGATTGACTTCATTACTGATTTTGATTATTTCCTGCCTCCTACGTTTTTATGGTGTGCTTGCTTCTTCTGTTTTTCCTGAGGCTTTCAGGTGTACTTTTAAATTGTGGATATGAGAATTTTCCAATTTGTTTATGGAGGCACTTAGTACTATGAACTTTCCTCTTAGCACTGCTTTCATTGTGTCCTATAAATTTGGGTGTGTTGCGCCTTCATTTTCATTGAATTCTAGAAAGTCTTTAATTTCTTTCTTTATTTCTTCCTGACCCCGAGATCATTGAGTAGAGACCTGTTCAATTTCCATGAATGAGTAGGCTTTCCAGTGTTTCTGTTGTTGTTGAAGTTTAGTTGTAATCCATGGTGGTCCGAGAAGCTATAAGGTATTATTTTAATTATCTTGTATCTGTTGAGGCTTGCTTTGTGACAAACTGTATGGTGGAGGCAGCAACTCACTAGCTCTGGCATAGGTGAGTTATGGTCCAATCTAGGAGCTTAAGGTCTAAGAAAAAATGTTTATGCAAAATGTTTGAGATTGATAAGTACAAGGGACGAAGGTTAGAGGATGTTAACGAACTTGGATGATAATGGCTTAGAAATAAAAAATGCTTCAGATGAAAGATGTTTAAAGTTGGTAAATGAACGTTATAAATGTTGGAAGGTCTAAGAAGATGTTTTAAAGTATGTAAATGCAAGGTATAGAGATATAAGAAATGATTTAAGATTAAAACAATGAGAAATGTTTCAGATTCCCACACATGCTATTGTTATTTCAAAGTTCAAAATTTTAACATTGAACAATGGAGTTCTGATAAGCTAATGGAACATTGGCAGTTTAAGTCACAAGCTTAAGGTTTTAATTTCCATTTGGTTGTCTTCTGAATTTAAACTTAAAGATGCTTCTCATCATGCTAGAAACATCTCTGTTCAATCTGTATATCTATAGTTGTAAACCTATAGCTTTTACTAGGTTTCAAAGGCATAAGTCTAGTTCTGCTATCTAACAGACACCTGCTAACTAGATTTCTAAAATATAGATTTCAGTACAATGGTAAATATTAATGTCATCCTTTTGCAAACTAAAATTCACATAAGTTTCCGGGAATCGAGAGCCCTAAGATTTGGATCTGCCTGTCACAGATCAAATGGACTCCAGATAAATACACCTGCCTGTTCTGATCCAATCCAGCAGGTAGCCCCAAATATAATTTATATAAACAAACATATATCATACAAGTTAGAAATTATATACATTGAAACATCTATTAGTAACATATATTAATAACTACACATGTTTGCACATGCATGTCTGTATATAATTTATCCACATTAAATATAAATTATACATTAAATATAATTAATATAAGCTAAATATAAATTATATTCATTGATTATGATTTATATAAGTAAATATATATTATACAATAAATATAAATTATATACATTTAAAGTATTATATACTTTAAATGAAAATTATATATATTAAATATTAATTATATGTGTTAAAATATGAGCTAAATCTATAAAATATGTTATAATCTATACAATATACATAATTTCACATGTTTTCAAGGACATGGAATTATGGAACAAGCACATGGAGCTCTAAAAATCACTTACAAAAAATAAAAGAGAGGGAGTTGTATACTCCTTTACCACAAAATTTTATTTTGAATATTTTGCCCTTGGATGCCAAGGGACTCTCTGCCACTGAGTATCTATGGCACCCTACAACTAGGCATACTTATGCCCAGTGAAATGGAAGGATCTACTTACCAGTATATGGCATGGTCCTGATCCAGTATTAATATGGGGAAGAGAGGATTTTTGTGCTTTTTTTCAGGATGCTGAAGGAGCACAGTGGCTGTCAGAGCAATTGGTGAGACATACCATTGCTGGGACAAAGAATGATGCTGACCATGGTCTTGCTGAGTGCCCTGACGATGGCGATGGAAGCTGTACTTGGTATATGTTCCTGACTCACCTTTGCTACACACTTCTGTATGGTCAAGGCCAGAAGTACTTGAGACCTCTAATAGTATCAGCTGTTAGGATTCTCTTGGTCTAAGAGTAAAAATTATTCCAAATTGGTGAATTAGACTGCTATGGATCAAGATCTCCTTATTTGTTTTATTAGAAATAGTACCAGTGCCGGATGTGTGTCTGTGAACCCTCAGACTTTGAAGAAGGACATCTCTAAGCCTGTACTACAAAGCATTAAGATGGAAATACCTACATCTCATACTAGACAAGTTGCCTTGCCTCACGCTTTTAGACAGTGTGGGACAGAGAACACTGAGACTGTGGAACCTGCCTTTGAAAAATTAATGAAATGGAGAAGTTGTTATAATGACCCTCATCTTTCCTTTAATGTGGCCAGTTATTCTGACTCAATCATGGATTGGTCTGGAAATCAATCCAATATTGGGCAAAAGGAAATGACAGGGGGCATTTGGAGGGCTGGCTGTGGACAGTTTCAGAGAAATATTTGGAGATTGGAAGCTACCTTGTACAATATTATGTTTGCTGTGTATAAAAATAGAACAGGTTCTGGGGTTAAAGTATATGTAACATCCTGCACTACCTCACCCAATCTTTTACTAATTGAGAATGTTACCTTTGTTGTTTGCTCTAATAAATGAGTTTAATGTTTCTTACTTTTATTGTCTTTTGTCCAATTGTGTTTCTGCACTGTATGATGGTCAATTTGTAATGGTAGTACATCAACCAGCTTTTATTATGATTCCTGTAAGTTTATCTGAACCCTGGTATTGTGAAAAAGGCTTACAGGTATTGGAGGAACTAGATCATGCTTTGGCAAGGGGCAAATGTATAGTTGGGCTGATCATTGCTGGTATTGTTGTCCTTATAACACTTGTAGCCAGTGCTGCTACTTCTGCGTTGGCTTTAGCAAAAGAGGTACAAACAGATAGTTATGTTAATCATCTTGCAGAAAATGTAACCAATGTCCTGAGTATACAAGAGGATTTAGGTAGACTTCTAGAACAAAGAATTGATGTATTATATGATTTAGTGCAGATCATGAGAGATAAGGTACTAGGAATGAAAGTCAGAAGCCATTTGGAATGTCATACTCAACATTTATGGATTTGTCCAACTCCAAAAATGTATAATGAGAGTCAGAATGATTGGATCAGAGTGAAAAGGCACCTTCAAGGTATATGGCATAATACTAATACCTCTTTCGATTTGTTAGCCCTGCATAAGGAGGTTGTAAGTTTAAGAAATGCAAAGCCTTTGTTTTTTGATGATGCTGGCATTGAAAATCATATTCTGAAAAAAATACAGGCTGTTTTTCCTTCATGGTACTTGTTTACATCTATCTTATTGGATGTAGCAGGACTTGCCTTTATGATCTTTTTTTATGGCATGCTTATTACCTTTTCTTTTGAGAGGAATCATCAGAGCTTTTTCAGATGTCAAATCATTTACATAAATGCAAGCTCCAATATCTTCCCTAGCAGAAGTTGGTAGTCAATAATGAGTAAGATAATCTTGAAAATGTTCTCAACCTAAGACAGGCAATGAACACAAGATTATTTGTGTGCCAATGAGAGGAAAGAGCTGTGTTTTCAGATGGCAACCTATGATAGGCACAACTTTCTGCTCCGTGACTGATAAAGAGCAAGGCTCTTATAGACAAAAAGACAGGTAAGATTCTCTCAGAGGTGAATCAACCTAAAGCAGGACATGAATGCCAGGATTCATATCCTGATGATGGATAATTTCCACACTTCTTGAGGGGATGCCTAGCAGGAATAGTCTTTGTATGCCAACAGCTGAGACAGCATTGACCCATATAGATAAACAAGAGGGACATGTGGGAGCACATTGGAGTTAACTTTAGCTGACGTCTTGCTTGTGGAAATCATGAATGTGTCCACTGACACTGACTTTGTTTTTAGTTAAGACGTGCATTATATCCTGCCAAGCTCCTCCACTTATGCATACGTCCTTGAGAGACTGCCCAAGCCTGAAGGAAATGGGCTTAGTCAGACATAGATTCTGTGTACCATAAGCTCGCTACGTAAACATTGTAGTCATTGTTTAACTTCCTGGAATTGGTCAGGAAGTTGTGTTGCTTGCCTTTAAAAGACACTGTGAAAATACACTAACTGCTGGCATGGTATTGACCAGCAGCCCTTCTATATCTGTCTCCTGCATCTTCTTTCTGACTTTCCTATAATCATCCTCATTCCTGCTCTGCTCCACAGCCATGGTTTCTGTGTTGACGGACTAACAGGCTCCGGCAACCACAGCACTATAAAACCTAAGATAGAGGTTGAAAGCACATTGATGCTTCTGCTCATGTTATGCCCACTAACATTCATTGGCCAAAGCAAGGCCAGAGTCAAGGGGCAAGAAAACATGTTTATCCTCTAGTGGGAAAGTACAGTAAGAAGATATGGCATAGTGTGTGAAAATGTAATCCTATTAGCTGAAGAAACTGATGTCAGTAATCTGATCAAGTTCTAGTCATGGGTAGGGAATTGCATGTGAGCTGCACTAGGCTGAGAGGAGGACAGGAAGAAGGGATGAACTGCGCTTCACAGAGCAGAAAGAGGTCAGGTGAAGGGTTAGGTACACTAGACAGGAAAGTGATATTCTTTTGCCTCCTTTTTATAAGCTCAGGCCAGATGGTCTATTTTGCAACTTGATTTACATCTATCTCAGCAAATAAAGAGACCATTTTGAAAGATCAACAGCAGCCCAAGACCCTGAATCTATTCAAAACCACTCAGTATCACATCTAGGAGTAGTCAAAGGCTACGGTTTTGGTCACCACTCATTCTCAGCAGACTCTTATGATGCTCATTAAAATCCTGGCTTGAATCTTCTTTAGTGCAGCACAAATAACAATTGAAGTAGGTTTCTTAAAAATTCCACTGCTCACAACAAGGCTGCTTCTTAATTTGAGGCTATATTCTGGATCAGAGGCCAACTGTTGGTTCCTTTGGGGTTTTTGACAATACTGCTCCAGGAAAGAGCTACAAGCTTATTGTTCAAGCTGCCACAGATAATATGGAGTTATAACAAAATTAATAGCATTTCTCAGATATGCAGTTTGTAGCTTGAGGGAGATATTTTAGAGCATGCCAAGGGTAGTATTGAAATTGGAAATAGGATCAGAGCCATATGAGAAAAGACTTAGGGTGTCATGATAAGAAATTTAAATTTCATGTAAGATTGCTGAGAAAGGGAGGAAATAAAACACTGATTGATTTTTTCAAAGATGCCTAATAGAATGAGAAGAATATATTTGAAAGGAAACAATGGGTAGGAAAGAGAGGCACCAGTTTGGAATTGATGAGGTGTTTCAGGCATGAGATAATAAGAGCAACCACATTCTTATTCTGGGGGCATCCTGTTCCTTTTGAGACCATCTGTTTGTAACATTCTCTAGCACTCTGAATTCTAAAACAACAAAATTCTGGAAGGATTTTGATAGAAGTACCATCTGACTTTTAGATCTGCATTGTTTCATTTAAAATAGACATGCTTCCTAAAATGTCTGGCTTAAAAAGTAGGAAGCAAACTTCTCTTTCCTTTCCTTCTCCCTCCCTGTTTTTCTGCCTCACTCTGTGCTAGCAGTTTAAGGGCATAAATATATCTTTAGCTTCTGGTCAATATCAGCTTCCTGTCTAAAGGAAGAGACCTCCTCCCCGCCAGCATGGAATGAGGAAATGTATTTGCTGATAGCCAGTCAAGAATATGTGAACCATACATAAAGACCTTTAGGTGAGGATAAAGCCATCAACAGGCAAGGTGAGACAGAGTCACAGATTTTATTATTGTTATTATTATTATGATGTTGTTGTTGTTATTGTTGAGAGTGTGGTGCTAATCAACTTGAAATTTGGCAGAAAGTTCTCCTCTTGTACTGTTTGTCTCATAATGAAGGTAGTCTTTCTCATGTTGGGCAGTGCGTATTTCAGGACCAGCATTCTGCATTTACCCTAGAACTCCTGGCTGGGCTCACCTTGCAAATGCTGCTGTCCTGGATTGAAGCTTCCCGAAGCTTTTCCCCTGTCTCTTTATAGAGCTGTTAAGTTCCAAAGAAGATCGTGTCTATTTCAAAGGGTCTACTGTTCTTACACCATCCTCCTCACTTTCTATCCCTGAGTGTAAGTTGTGCGTGCTTCGTACTGCCATACTAATAATATGACTGTCTTGGTTCATTCGGGTTGCTGTAACAGACTATTATAAACCAGTGGTTTATAATAACAATCACTTATTTTTAACAGCCTGGAGGATAGGGAATATGAGAGTGCGCACCGGCAGATTTCCTGTATTGAGAGTGACTCTGGCTTGCAAGTACTCATATTCTCCTTGTGTACGTGTATGGAGGAGTGTCAAGGGAACTTCCCATGGCCTGCTTGCTGAAAATACATATTTTCATTAATTGAGAATTTAATCTAATGTATTTTGACTATACTTACCTCTAATTTCTTCCCTTAACACTTCCCAGATCTACCCCAGTTCCCTATCCACTAAACATCTTAGCCTCTTTTTCAGGGTCTCTTTTTTATCTGTTCAGTTTTTCTTAGTATATGATAATTATACAAAATAGTGGGTTTCACTGTGACAATTTTATACACGCTTATTGTATACTCTGGTTACAACTGATCTCCGTGACCTTCTCCCATTTCTCTTACCAAAGAGTTTCCAGCGTCTCTCTTTAAGGGCTTCAGTCTCATTTATAGCAGAGACCTCCTAGCACAATTATCTCCCAAAGACCCATTCTTTTAATGTAATCCCATCGGGTTGCAGCACAGGGATTTTGGAGGGACACAGGCATCCAGTCTACAGCAGACTAGTCTCATATTTCTTGCCATGGAACAGATGTGTCTGTGTTCTTATTTTAACTTTGGTGGGTCCTAGGAAGCTGTAGTTGTAGTTCTGTCCTATTATTTAAACTTAATATTTGTATATAGAGTTTTATCCCAAGGAAGAGTATCCCTGAGATTTAGTCAGCCCTGAAAACATACATACAAGTAACACTATACAGACTGAGACCATTATATGCATGTACATGAACATATATGTATGTAAAAAAATTAGTTAAAAAAAGAGGAAATGGAAAACCTCAGCTTGGGCCACAGGGTCCCACAGCTAATCAGCGCCGGGACAAAGATCCCTCTCAGGACATCGCAAGACCCAGCAGAGGGCCAAAGACACGCCCCACAGCTCACCAGGTACTGCCCTGAACCCTCGAGACACAGGGACC
>CM052705.1:70310241-70327589 GCA_028551405.1 Uromys caudimaculatus | reverse complement strand
AAAAAAAAAAAAAAAAAAAAAGAGGAAATGAATTTGAAAGAGCAGCGTATATGAAGGTTTAGTGCAATGGTTCTCTACCTTCCTAATGCCGTGTAGTTCCTCATGTAGTGGTGAGCCCAACCATAACATTATTTTGTTGCTACTTCATAATTGTCATTTTGCTACTGTTATGAACCATAATGCAAATTTCTGATATGCAGAATATCTGATATGCAACCCCAAGGGGGTCAGTACTGGTTTACAGGAAGAACAGGAAAGGGAGAATTAATGTAATTATAATCTCAAAAAATCCTCTAAAATGGATAACTGTTTACTTGGCATAATAACCAATGGAAGGGTTGTATGGATAAAAGAAATTTTATTAATAACAACTGAACAACACATCTCAAGATTTGTCCTCAAATTCATAAGGAATATAGCAGAGTAAAGATTTTCATTAGTCCAAATTACTACAGATGAAGAATGGACTTGATTTCCTTTGGCCACCTTGATTACTGTTCACACCTCATTGTGTGCCTAGAGCAACCCTAGAGGTGATGGTGTGAAACACTCTACACTGCAGCTAAAATTAACACCAACCATGCCGCATGAGGCAGGTTATCAGGAGGTTTTGAGACTTACTCATCCCATCTGGATACTCTTGGGCTGATTTCAGAGTCCTTTTCATAGTACTTTCAGGTATTTTTGTTGTCTTCACAGTGCCATGTTTACTATCCAGACTCTTAGACCTCATCGGCATACCACTTTCCTAACAGATCATCTAAAAAGAGTGGAGGGGAACTTATGTCAAGGGATGCGCCTACAGGAAAACCAGCTTTTGCTTGCATATCCCCACTTCTAAGACAATCGGCAACAACATGGAAATCTTGACAGTGCTGATGTTCTTATAATTTTGACTGTGAGAGTATCACAAGGGGGGCCTGGGTATAAAACAGAAGCCTTTGAACTCATAGGAAAAGACTAACAATCACCCAGCTTTTGCTAGCATTAGAGGTAGAGCTGATTTTATACCTGTCTAATGGTCTACTTAGTGGCGATTATCAATAATATGGAGTTCCTTCACTTCAGTGAACACATTTCTAAGGCTGACATTAAATACCTGCCTCTGCAATCAACACAAAACATGCTCTTCAGACTGATCTCGACCCAACTTCACCTCTGGAATCAATAGGCATCTCTCAAGAATGTGCTACCTCCTGTAATGGAAGGGGTGGACTCCCTCCCCCAAGCTCTGACATTGCTAATCTCAACCAAGAAAGAACCTTCACGGCCTAATTACCTACTAAAGCTCTTAATTCTTGACTCACTTTCAAAACCAGTGTGTGTGTGTGTGTGTGTGTGTGTGTGTGTGTGTGTGTGTGTGTGTGTGCAGGGTCATTTCCTGGGCATGTCCACGAGGGTCAAAGCTGGAGGTTAGGCCTTTTCCTCTATGTCCGCCTGCCTTATTCCTTTGAGTAAAGGTCTTTCACTGAACCAGAAGCTTTCTGTTTTTCTGCCAATCTGGTGGCCAGTAAACTACAGCAATCCTCTTGCTTTGATGTCCACCCAGAGCAGGTGATTTAAGGAACATTCAGCCACATCCAACTTTCAAAATAAATTTTGGAGGGCACATAAACACAGGGGAATCTCTAATATTATCTAATAAATACAACATTTTAGACAATTTTATTACACAAGAGATTTTTTTATAAATGAATGATATATTTTAGATAGTCTCTCTTTATAGTCCAGACTGGCCTTGAACTCTAGATTTGCCCGCCTCCCAAGTGCTGAAATTACAGATGTGCACCACCAGGTCTGGCTAACAACTTACTTTTAATTGTTTGATTACTAATTTTGGGGAACTAGTTATTAATTTTAATATTTTCCAAGAATATTACAAAGAGAAGCTGAGATTTAGCATATTTCAAGCAGTGGGGATTTCTAATCCTCATAACATGGAGAGTAATTTGGTCTACTTAGTATACATCTCAGATTATACCAGTTAGCAACTCTGGATTTTGCCTACATATAAAATCAGCGTTTTTATGGGTTCAGTCTCCATGGATTGAAAACAATATAAGCATACACTGAGTTCTGAGTATGTGTGTTTCTGAATTCTTTAATTACTGATACTTTGAAAGAGTTATGGCAAAAAGATTTTTCAATGTGTATGTGTGTGTGTGTGTGTGTATGTGTGTGTGTGTATGTGTATGTGTGTGTGTGTAGGTGTATGTGTGTGTGCAGGTGTGTAGGTGTGTGTAGCTGTGTGTGTGTAGGTATGTGTGTGTGTAGGTGTGTGTGTGTGTGTGTATGTAGGTGTGCATGTGTGTGTGTGTGTGTGTGTGTGTGTGTGTGTGTGTACTGGCTAGTTTTGTGTGTCATCTTGACACAAGCTGAAGTTATCACAGAGAAAGGAGTTTCAGTTGAGAAAATACCTCCATGAGATCCAGCGGTAAGGCATTTCCTCAATTAGTGATCAAGGGGGAAGGGCCCCTTGTGAGTGGTACCATCTGTGGGCTGGTAGTCTTGGGGTCTATAAGAAAGCAGGCTGAGTAAGCCATGAGAAGCAAGCAAGCCAGTAAGCAGTATTCCTCCATGGCCTCTGCATCAGTTCCTGCTCCTTGACCTGCTTGAGTTCCAGTCCTGACTTCCTCTGGTGATGAACAGCAGCATGGAAGTGTAAGCTCAATAAACCCTTTCCTCCCCAACTTGCATCTTGGTCATGATGTTTGTGCAGGAATAGAAACCCTGACTAAGACAGTGTGTATGCTGTGTATGTTGTTTATAAATACAACTTCCTTTCCCTTTATTGTCAGCTCAGCTTAAGTAGCATTGAAAGCTCTTACCTCACTTTAGCTGTTTGTGTCCCTTATGAATTATAATTGCTTAGCATTTAAACACTGGGCACAACACAAACCCATTTTGAGCTGATGACCGCTCTGGCAGCTGGTTTCAGTCTTCATTTTCCTTCTGAGCAATGGCCAGAGCTATGCCTCTTGGAACATATAACTTTCCTCTAATAGTGTCTCTCCTTCTGTCTCTCTGTCTCTGTCTCTCTCCCCCTGCCTCTCCATCCCTCCCTCATGGCTTTTTATCTTCTTTTTCTCCTTCTTCCTTCCTGCTCTTTTATTTATTTCCTGTCCCCATCAGAATGTTACATTCGCCCTCCGTCTTCTCATCTCTTCTTGTTACTTGCTCTTTCCTGGGGCATGCTGTCCTGATTGCACTGGGCTTGGTGACTATATCCTTCCTCTTCCTTCGGCCTTTTGTGGGCCCGTTCCTCTACCTGTGCAATTTTAGTTGCTATTTTCTCCATATCTCTTTCCATTTTCAGACAGTACAACTGTTTAAAGTTCATTGTTAGACGAACCTGGGCTTTCCAGGTACTTTTTCTTCTATTTTGAAACAGTATTTCATTTACACAGCCTAAGCTGGCCTTTAACTCATGGCATTCCTTCTGCCTCACCCTCTAAATGCCATGGTTACAGGTGTGAGCCACCACACTTGTTTTCAGACTCGAAATGTCAAAACTATAGGCATATACAGGCATATGAACACATACATATTTGCATCATCATTGCTTATGCTTTTATATAGGTAGATTGGGATAAATTATTACAACTGCACTGAATTCAATCTCTTATTAACTTACCAGGTGAATAAAAGAATGCCTTGATAAAAAGGAGAAACAGACATGATATGTGAATTGACATCCCATATATGCTGTTGGGTACTTCGAGATAAAAAAGCAGGGTAGCTGTTTACAAGGTATGTTAGCATTGATAATTTGGAAACTATGAGTTTATGAAGTAAGGAACCTATACAAATAGAGTTTGTGTTGGGTTACAGTTCTCTAAACTGTAGTCTTTAACTGAGGAGGGTAGAAGGGTCGACCATGGTTAAAGTGCATAGTTAAAATAGGCAATGAGTAGAAGATGAGCACGCTTAAGATACCGGGCAAAGGCCCAGTTGCTTCTACAGTTGAGATGATAACCTTGAACCTTGGCTTTGCTATGTTGTACTTACAGACAGGAGCCTAGCATGGCTGTCCTCTGAGGCTCTCTGCCAGCAGCTGACTGAGACGGATGCAGATACCAGAACTAAGCATTGGAAGAAGGTTGGGGACCCTTATGGAAAAGTTAGGGCAAAGATTGAAGGAACTGAAGGGGATGGCAACCCTATAAGTAGACCAACAGTGTCAACTAATCTGGACCCCTGGGAGCTCCCAGAGACTGAGCCACCAACCAAAGAGCATACATGGGCTAGTTTGATATCCCCGGCACATACAGCACATTTGTAGCACAGGGCTGCCTTGTCTGACCTCAGTGGGAGAGGATATGCCTAATTCTGTAGAGGATTGATGCCCCAGGGTGGGGGTGGGATACCTAGGAAAGTGACACCCTCTCAGAGGCAAAGGGGATGGGAGAAGAACTCTGGGAGGAGGGACTGGGAGGGGGTAACATTTGGAATATAAATAAATAAATTAATTAATTTAAAAAAGAATATAAAGAATATTTAGAAAGACTAGTTTAATTTTAGCATATATTTTTGTAAGTTTGAATATTTAAATATGAATTATTTATTCTTGTCTGTATTTAGGGCTGAAAAGAGCCTAGTATGGCTTTGTTTTGTAGACTTTAGTCTTCCATAGTGAAATTTGGTGGGATTTCAAGGGTACTCTTACCTGAAAATATAAACCAAAGTCATCAGTACTCAGAAATTTCTTTTCAGAGTTCTCTGTGACATATACAAAAGCAGCAACATTTGCCTGCCAGTTTTTCTGATGTATTTTATAAATATGTAAAGGAATAATGAAGAAATAAAATTGCCTATTACTCCAGCACCCAGAAATGGGTGATAATACTACTGTGTCTGTGCACGTGTGAGCATATGTGTCTATGAGTCTCATGGGGATAAGAAACAGCACAAGAGTGGATTATTCTTCCCAGGAAGCTGTGACAGGGCTTTATTAAAATTCCAGACTTGGTACAGAGAGAGATCTTTAATCTAAAAATTTTTAACTCCATATTGCAGATTTTTGGAACTTAGAATATTGTAGATTTCAATTTTTCAGATTGGAGATGTGTAACTTCCAAAGTTTAAATAAATATTCCAAAATATTAGGAGAAACCCTGAAATATGAAACACTTGTATTCCTACACATTTTAGATAAGGAATAATATGTTTACCATACATACAACATAATTTTGGTGCATGGAATATATACGTGTGTGTTTAAAGAATAATTTTAAACCAATATAGTAATAATATGAGATCATATGCAATTATCGTAGAGGCTTTATAGACATGTAAAGAATAAATGATTAAGATGACTATTATTTCATTACCCAAGGATATCTGGTCAATGGGTATGTATGCATGTATGTGTGATCAGTGTGGAGGGTGTAATAGACTTTGTGGTCTGTAATGGGAATCATATTTGTAGGTATGCTTGTATCTAGAAGATGCTTTAGCATGTTACCTTGATATTCTTCTTTTATGATGGACTTTTAAAGTTAATGATGGGAAAAATAAAAAATATTGCCTTTTAAGTATGTTTGGATATTTGTTGCTTACCTCTTCTTCTTACTCTTCCTAGACAACAGTAGTCACCATTTTACACTCAAATGATGTCTTTAAGGTCAAGCTTTCACAGACGAGGAAGAGCATGCTGTATTTATCACTTTTAGTCTGCCTCATTTCAGTGAACATAGAACCCTGGTTTCATCTATCTTGCTAAAGAGGATAAGATTTCATTCTTTTATGCCTGAACAATATTTCATTGTATACATGCAACATGTTTAACTGACCCATTTATATGTTGATGGACAAGTAGCTTATATACATCTTGGTTATTTTGAATGCTGCTGTGGTAAGCATGGGAGTATACTGCAAATTCCTTTTTCTCTGTATATTTGAGCCACATCTAAGATTTGAACATTTTATCTCACCATTTTAGATAATATAGTGTTAAGCATGATTATGAATTTAATGCATTTTAATGCCTCGTGGGTAGCTTTCCCCAGTATATTCCTATTTTATTTTTTGATAATCAAAATGCATTCATTATATAAATTTACTTTATAGTCAAATCATTAAGTAGGTTATTACTCAGAAGCAGTTCATAATCAAAATAGCTGTTGCTGGGAATTTAATGTGTTAATTTTCTATTGCTGTGATAAAACACCAAGACCCGAACAAAATACCAAGAAAACAAGACAAAACAAAGAAAGCAAACAACAACAAAAATCCCACCAGGACCAAAGCAACTTAAAGAAAGAAGAGTTTGTCTTGGCTTATAATTCCAGAGGGTTAGCATTTTCAAGGCAGGACCAGCAAGGCAGCAGGCAGCAAGTATGGAAGGAGCAGGAAGCTGGGAGCTAACATCCTTATTGAAAGCAAGGAGCAGAGAGCAAACTAGAAGTGAGACTTTTTAATCTCAAGAAGTGGCTCCAGTGATATGCTTCTTCCAGCAAAGCTAAACTATCTAGTCCTCCCCAAACAGTGCTGCCAACTGGGGATGAAATGTTTAGATGCCCAAGACATTCCTCATTCAAACCACCACAGTATGACAAGATTCTGTCAGTCTGTGCTTTGAGTTTTTTGGTAACTAGGTTAGCTCTGAGTGCATAACTTAAGAGCCATTCATTTATAAAATGACTTTACTCTGTCCTGTTATCTCACTGACCCATTATGGATGTTGTGTGTAATTCACTCCTTGACTTTGCCAGTAGCTCCTTTTTAATAATGAAATTATAGATTGAAAGATGGCAAGTGTCTCCATAGTTGCAGTTCACTTGCATTTTGGTTTAGAATGGAAAACAGGGTCATTATAGGACACTATGGCTAAAAATTAAATCAAAAGAGTTCCCAGGAAAGAGAACCAACGAACCATTAGATGGACATTCATGATCTTCATGACATAGAAAGGAAACAATCCAATTAAACTGTTAAGATGTGAGCTAAGATCTTCGGACAGTTATTGCAATTCTGAGACAGCTCAGTTTTAGTTAGGCACAAGTGGGGAACCTCTTGGTTCTGCCACATAAACTACAGATGGGCACAATAGTCTATTATTTCCTTCCAGAATGCATTTCAAACCACGGTATGACTTGTGGAGAAATGTATTATAAGATTAGATTTTAAAAACTCATTCTCTTTGAGTGTACATGTGTGGCAACAGTTAGCTAATCTGTATTAGAATGTAATAACTTGAGTCAACAATTCTGAGAAATTCATTCTAAGCGCCATCACCTAGTGATAAAAAGGCAAGATGCCTGATGTTTCTGCAAAACAGATTTAGATTTTTTTTTTAACCTCTCCAGTCTATACAAAAGTAAACTGACTAGGACATGTTTTTAACATTGTTTCCTACCAACAATACTTTCCCATTTAGCAAATCATAATGTATTATTTAATTCTAATATACGTCTCCCTGTAATTGACTAGTTTCCATACAATTCCCGGGAACTTCATTATATATTTTAATGATTACAATATGACAGAGACAGAACACACATAGTGAGGTCAGGAGTCTCTCTGCCCTACCTCTCTATTCTTTCTCCCTAGTTTCACCCACTAAACTGCATGCAGAGGAATTATATACCATTATGTCCAGGAAAGATCAGCTTTGGGACAATGTAGGTGCTTCATGGAGAACTTAATGTAGTAACTCTTTAACCTAACCATGCACTCAGCCAGAAAAGAACATTCAGACTATTTGGAACATGGAAGCACAATTTTTTTTTCAGTGCAATAACTGGGTTTGAAATAAACATTTTACATATCTCCAGGGTGAGTTCTGTGGTTAAACCTTCCTGATCATAAAGACATAAAAGTCATGTTGGTTGCTATATTGTCTATTCAATTTTTTATTCAGTAATGTTTTGTAGAGTTATGAGTCATGTATTAGATACTATTCTGGACACTAGTTTATATATATATTTTTTTGGTTTTTCAAGACAGGGTTTCTCTGTGTAGCTCTGGCTGTCCTGGAACTCACTCTGTAGACCAGGCTGGCCTTGAACTCAGAAATCCACCTGCCTCTGCCTCCCAAGTGCTGGGATTAAAGGCGTGCGCCACCACTGCCTGGCTAGTTTATATTTTATATAAATTAATAGGGTTATATATGAGGAGAAATGTATATATAATTTAAAGTACAAAGATTTATCTAGGTGCCTATTATTAATGGTTTCACAGATTTCACACTGTGTTCTATTGTGGTGGACAAATGTATAGTAATATACCACTACCTCACTTTAGAAATATGACTTGAGAAAAGTCTGTCTTAGTCAGGGTTTGTATTCCTGCACAAAATATCATGACCAAGAAGCAAGTTAGGGAGGAGAGGGTTTACTCAGCTTACACTTCCACACTGATGTTCATCACCAATGAAGTCAGGACAGGAAATCATAAAAGGTAGGAACTTGGAGGCAGGAGCTGATGTAGAGGCCATGGAGGGGTGCTGCTTATTGGCTCACTTCCCCTGGCTTGCTCAGCTTGCTTTCTTATAGAACCCAGGACTACCAGCCCAGGGATGGCACCACCCACAATGGGCTGGGACCTCCCCCTTGATCACTAATTGAGAAAATGCCTTACAGCTGGATCTCATGGAGGCATTTCCTCGAGGGAGGCTCCTTTCTCTGTGATAACCCCAACTTGTGTCAAATTGACACACAAAACCAGCCAGTATAAAGTCTTATGACAGAAATAAAGCAATTCGTGAGTGAAGGTTGAGAATAAGAATATTTTTGAAAGAGATTTTGACTCTCAGGTTAGTTGGTTCCAATGTTTGCTAAGGAAAGGGTTGGTATGGAAGCCGAGCCTGAAGGAAATTGGGGGTAGGCACTAGACACAGGATGCTCTGCTCATGGCTGCTTCCCCGAGTGGTGGCCTGCTATAGAAGAGAGGTAAAAGACCCATCTCAAGCAGAGAGTTTCCACCCAAGTAGACCCTTGGGTCTCACTTGTACCCAGGAAACTGGAGGCTTTTAACTTTGAAGTACCTATTGGGCAGAGACTGAGGACTATAGCTATGACTGAATTGTTGGGGTAGGATCCTGGAGTCGTGTGTGTGTGTGTGTGTGTGTGTGTGTGTGTGTGTGTGTGTGTGTGTGTGTACGTGTGTACCAACAGTGCCTGAGTTTTTTTCCCTGAAGCAAAATTATGTTAGAGTAAAATAGAAGAAATTTAAATTGACAAGTGAATTTGCATGAGGTTCATATTGGCTGTATTGAAGTGCTTTCCCCATGCTACCTTTCTCTTACTCGACTCACTCACCTGCAAGTCCCACCCCCTCAAATGGTAAACATATCTGTTTACCTATCTAGATCCGGAGTTTATTTGAATGCTCTCTGGAGTTTACCAAGGATATGGCCTTTTATGACAACATTTCAGCAGCTTAAGAAAAGCTCGTTGGAGAAAATGGATTTTCCTTTTGCCAGCAGGTGTCAATTGCAGCTAGCTTCTTAGGGTTGGAGGGAACGCTGTGTCTCCTTCAGCTTGGCAGTGTTAGAGTCCTGTCTGGCTTGAACCTGTGCAGTATGTTCTATATGCTGCTACTATCTCTCTGAGCTCATATGTGCATCAGGCCTGTTGTGTCTGGAAGACACCATTTCTTTAGAGTCATTACCCCTGACTCTTAAGATCTTTAAGCTGAGTCTTCTGCCTAGATCACTGAGCCTTGAGGTTTGATGACTGCATCTCGTTTAGGACAGAGTGCTCTAAAGTCTCTCACTCTCTGCGCATTGGCTGATACTGGTTTTTCCCTAAGGTTATCAACCACACTTCAGGGTAGGCCCCACGCCTCATAGTAATTGGTCAATACAAAATGAACTCAGTGGTATTTTTATGGGATTTTTCTTTCATTTTCCTATGTCTCAGCATTTTTTTGTCTGACTGGTCATTTACTTGTTTTGATTTTTTTTGTGTGTGTGTATTTTTCATTTTAAAGTGAAAGACAAAATTAAGTTGGATAAGTTGAGAGGATCTTGCGTGAGTTGGGGAAGAATGAAAACTATGATAAAAATATATTGTGTGAAAACATTTTTTCAACTAAAAAAAGTTTAATAAAAAAACTGGCAAAAAAAAACGAGTGTCCTAATATTTGACCAAAGGAGCTTGAATGTCCAGAGGGGCTGGAAATCTTTCTTGGGAGCTATCTTAGAATTTGCCCACTAAAGTGAGACAACTGACAGTGTTTGGACAGTGTTTATCTACTCACTGATAATATATTAATTTATATTTTCTGTTTTACATATTCAAACCTTGATGATAATTGTATATTACTATTATGATAAACTGAATAAATAACATATGGGAATGCTTTGCCTTATATTTGTAATTTATTATAAATTTAAAATTATTTAAATTTTTTTAGCAAAAGCATGTATAATGTTTAATTTTAGTTATCCACTTAAAGGCTGGTAAGGTGACTCACCAGTTAAGAGCACCAGCTACTCTTCAGCGTACCTCCACTTGATTCCAATCACATGCTAGCTCATATTCATTTGTAACTCCAGTTTTAGGGGACTTGAGTAAAATGTATATTCTTGGGTGTTTGGGTAGAATATTCTATAGATAAATACTAAGCCCATCTGATATATGATGTCACCTAATTCTGATGTTGCTGTGCTTATTTTTTATACAGATGACCTATCTGTTGGAAAAAGTGGAGTATTGAAATCACCTAGTATTATAGGAACTTAAAGCGAGGTAGCAAAAACTACATGCTACAGCACTGTGCTCCAGGTTTCCAGCTTTTTGAGCCGTCACTCATGCGGGGGTGGGATTTGGTGATTGCAGCAGCTGTCTTGAGTTGTTTCTGCTCCTGTAAGTAACCTCTCACTCATATTACTGTAAGTACCCATAATTAAACTCACTGATTTACTTTGGTGGAATGTGTACTTTGGTCTTTCTTGGGCTTCTTATCTGGGGTGAATAAATTATTTGTGTGTGGAGTCTGAAGGGCTCTAGTAGGCCTGAACATGGCAAACACAGGCCTGGACATGGCAAACAGGGTACCGGAAGGTCTTGCCCTTTCCCCTTCCCTCTCTCTTGTTAAACCATTAGATTACATGCCTATAACTAACCATCAAGATCTGTTCCCATATTTGGTCACTTTATTATGTCTGACTCATTCAAAGTCTGATCGCCAAGGTCCAACTATCAACACATTAAGGCCTAGCAATCAAAATTCATTTTTTTGACTAACCTAATTAAAATACTCAACTAGAACTTAACATTTCATCCTAGATCATTCTAACACAGACCCCTGCCTTTCCCTCTTAAAATTAACACTTACAAAGCTGATTCAGATTCAGCTACCCTTGTTTCCTCTTGCAAGGATCTCTTTGTGCTTGAAAGTTGGGGTTTGGGTACGGTTTGCGCTTAGTCCAGGGTTCAGAGGGGAGCATCCCCCAATACCTGGGTCCCTTCAGTGTCTCCTCAGGAAAAGGCTTATCCTATAGCATTGGTGTTTGGTAGTACTTTATATTTTAACAATTGTGGTTTTGTGTTTCTTTCCATGGCCTCTCTGCTATGTTCACTCCTCTCTCAATTGTTTTGAGTGGGGAAAGTAAGCTGAGTAGTTAGGATTTATTTTCTCTCTGCTCTTGGCTGTGGTTGTGTCTAGTTGCTTCTAGTTCCTGTTGCCTTGATTTTCCTACAGTGATGGACTGTAACCTGAAATGGTGAGAAAAACAAACAAAGAAACAAACAAACAAACAAACAAACAAACAACCCAACCTCTTTCTGTAAGTTTCTTGCAGTCAGAGTAGTCAGGGTATTTTGTCACAGCAACAAAATGAAACAGGGACAGAAATTTGTACCAAGAGCGTGGAGTAGTATGAAGGAGTTTGGAACTTTGGCCTACGAAAGCTGTTGAATGTGGCAGGCAGAAGGCAACGGGCCATTGTGGAAGCTTAAAAGATAAAAGTGGAGAGAGAAATGAACACAGTGGAGGCTTGGATCATGAGGTTTTAGAGGGGAACAGTGGAGAACTGCTATGGGCTATCCAGGTGATACTTTGGCCAACAATATGTCTTCTGCCTGTGCCCTGACAACCGGAGTGAAGCTGAAATGACAGATGATTAACTGGCTTGAGACACACCAGCAGAGGGCATCAGATCCCATTACAGATGGTTGTGAACCACCTGTGGTCGCTGGTAATTGAACTCAGAACCTCTGGAAGAGCAGTCAGTGCTCTTAACCTCTGAGCCACCTCTCCAGCCCAATTAACTGGCTTGAGAGGAAATTGAAAGACAGAATAGTATTAAGGGCACTGCTAGGAAAGTAGTTGCAATTGATAAAGAGATTAGTATCATTGTAGAGGAGCCTCCCACACTGCACTGGGGCAATAGAAAAGTGTTTCTTTGTAATTTGTACACAGAAGCTGATAGGATTGTGGTCCAAGGAGATCAGGCTACATTCTGAGCTGTCAAATATTTGTCAATATCGTATGCATCATCCACCCGGTACTGGTATTCAAGGAATGAAAGATGCAAGGAGAGAGTCATGAAGAGCAACTGAGTCTTGGAACTGAATGGTAGCAGTCAGAGTCCTTGAGAAGAGACCACTGAATTACAATGAAGGCAGAACTTCAGTTGCAATGGAGATTCCAGGTCATTGGATATTGCAGGATTGCTGGCCATCTGCCAAGAAGAGCTGATGGCATGGACTAGAGCCAGGCTAAAAGCTGTGAGTGCTGCAGGTGGTGGAGCTGGAGGTGTGGGGCTACCCAAGTCCTCTAGAGGCCATAGAATTATTCTCTGAGGCTCAGATGCTGGGCCTGAGGCTGTAGGATTTGGGGGCTCCATGGCAGCCATAGTTGTTCATTGTGATATTCTGAATTTTTCCTTTTGGGATGAGAATATTTCTTCTGTGACATTATATGCTGTCGATATGTAATGTGTTTTGATTCTGTAAAAGCTTACAGACTTTAAGGCCTTAGAATTTTAGTTTTAAAAGATTTTAGGATCTTCTAAAGTTGGATTGCACTTTATACTATGAAACAAACCCACAAGACTTGGGTACAAGAACTGAAAAATTATGGTTTACAACGATGTTTTTGTGTCAAATTGACAAGGGGTGGGTTGTAAGGGTGAGCTTTGTTAACAGGACACAAGGTAGAATCACCTGGGAGGAAGTCTCAGTGAGGGGTTGTCTGGGTCGTGTTAGGCTATAGAGATGTCTGTGGAACACATTCTCTTGCTTAACTGGTGTGCAAAGACCCAGCCTGGGAATGGGCAGCACCCCTGCTGGGCTTGAATTCTTCAAGCTCCTACTGCCTTGATTTTCTCATAATGATGGGCTGTAACAGGGAATCCGGAGCTAATATAAACCTTTTGTCTCCTAGAAAAGACATGTTCACTAAGGTAAAAGTCAATTTTACAGCTGAACTACTTTATATATCTTTGGTACCCTTCACATGTTAAAGTGCTACCCTTTGTTAAGGATACCTAAATTTATGGTTTATTTTAAGAAATTACCCTTTCCTTTGAAGAGACTGTGGGGGATGACAGTGTTACTGGTGATGTTTTATTAATTCTAAGAAGTTATGCTATGCTCATTTGGGGGTGTACTGGCTAGTTTTGTGTGTCAACTTGACACAAACTGAAGTTATCACAGAGAAAGGAGTTTCAGTTGAGAAAATGCCTCCATGAGATTCAGCGGTAGGGCATTTTCTCAATTAGTGATCAAGGAGGGAGGGCCCCTTGTGAGTGGTAATCTTGGGGCTGGTAATCTTGGGGTCTATAAGAAAGCAGGTTGAGCAAGCCAGGAGAAGCAAGTCAGTAAGCAGCATTCCTCCATGGCCTCTGCATCAGCTCCTGCTCCTTGACCTGCTTGAGTTCCAGTCCTGATTTCCTTTTGTGATGAACAGCAGCATGGAAGTGTAAGCCGAATAAACCCTTTCCTCCCCAACTTGCATCTTGGTCATGATGTTTGTGCATGAATAGAAACCCTGACTAAGATAAATTGGTACCAGTGTGGTGGGATATTCCTGTGACAACCTGACCATGTTTGGGGAGGACTGTGGAAGGACTTTGGAACTTTGGGCTAGAAGATCCATTTGGTGATAAGAACTCTGTGGGATGTTGTGTAGGAGCTTGGAAGATAATGTTGAGAACAGTGCAGAAGATGGAGGCCTGGCTTGTGAAATTTCAGAGGGAAGATTAAAGACTCTTATCAGGGCCATTGCTAGTTTGATTTAAGATTCTGTAGTTTTGGTTAGCTGGGGCTGAAGGATCGCCCATGATTAACAAGATACCAGAACTACTAAAGCAAACCCATTGCATTACTGGGACTATTGATGCTGGTTAGCTGGAGTTGGGAAATTGGTGGTGATTGGGAAGAGACTAGCATCATTGAGGTGACATCTTCTGAGAAGTGTTTTCTGAGAGCACAGAGGCTGCGTGCGTTCCAGAGATAGCCAGGGTTGTACCTTGTGCTGTGGCTGGACTTGGTAATGTGTAAGAGTCACCCAGGTGGTACTGGTTTTGAAGGCATGAAGGAGTCGTGAAGAGCAGCTGAGGCCTGGGCACTGTGAGAGGCCATGGAAGGCCATTGGTGAAGGTGCAGCCTCAGTTGCAATTCCAGGACTGAAGGGGTCATGTAAAGGAGTTGAGGCTCGGGCGCTGTGAGAAGCCTCGGAGGGCCATTGGTGAAGGTGCAACATCAGTTGCATTGACAGCCCAGGATTGAAGGGGTCATGCAGGGGAGGTGAGGCTTGGCACCATGAAGAGAGTCTATGAGAAGCTGTTTGTAAAGCCTAGTTGCAGCGGAAGACAGCAGTGTTTTGGAGATGACAGTACCATGAGATGACCACCAAGAACAGCAGCAGCACTGGAGTACAGGCATCTGGGGCTGTGTGTGTTGTAAAAAAATTGCTGGTACGGGTCCGGCATGTGCTGCAGTGGACACGGTTGCACGTTCCAAAACCACACCAAGCCAAACAGTTCCACGTGAGGGGTTCATTGGGGGGGGGGGGGAGGACAAGGTAGCGGCAAGGAGAGAGAAAGGGAAAAAGAAGAGGAAAAAGAGGAAAAGAGAGAGAGAGGTTCTCCGTGTATATATAAGGAAAGTGACGTGGCATGATGTAGCCACAGGTAAAGGTGGGCAGTGGGTCAAGGTGAATTCTGGGAATATGGTGGCTGTTGCCTTAGCAACAGGTGGGCGGGTCACACTGTCAACTGGGTGACGTCACCTGGGAGCAACATCACCGGTTTGGCGGTCCTGATGCCAACATACCTCCCTTATTATTATTATAAAAAAGGAGGAAAAAGGGAGGGGGGAAGCCGATGGTGAAAAGGGAATCAGGACGTCGTGTCTCTTAAACTGCTTCCTGCTGTGTAGGGGTGTTGTTAATTTTGGGGTGTAGCTAACTTTCACCATGGAGGTCCACCTGGTAAACGTTTGCATCAGGTTTCTCTTTGGACAGCAGGTCTTCTGTGGTCAGTGGCTGGTAATCCTGTAACAGGAACTGATTAATAGTTTGGTTAGAAATTTTTTGCATTTGTCATTGAAGGAATGTAGAAACAAGATTAATGAGACAGGGGGCAAATAATAGCACCAGGAAAATGACTAGGAAAGGAGTTACAAAAGGGAGGATCCACTTCCATATAGGGTTTTCAAAAATCCCAGAACTGGTGGTCTCACGTTCCCTGAAATTCCGTATGTCTGACTGTAGCTCCTGGATTTTATTTCTCACTATCCCGGATTGGTTGACGTAGAAACACATTCTTCTCGGAGGAACAGGCAAAGACCACCTTCTTTAGCTGTCAGGACATCTAGCCCCTGTTGGTTCTGAAGCACCACAGCTGCCAAAGAATCAACCTGTTTCTGAATAGTAAGCACAGTTTAATGGACAGCAGGGAGAAGATAAGAAACCCATGTCTGATCCAGTGAGGTCGAGCTTGACTGCCAGAGTGGAGTCTCATTTTCTGGAACTGGGGACAAGGTGGGTGGTCTCGATGTCCTCCGGAGCTTAACAGAGCACGGTCCTGTTAGGGTTGACGCGTATGAAGAAGAATCATTTCTAGGTGGAGGGATGAAAGGTTTGAGGTGAGACAGGTGGACCCAATGAGAGAGTCCCTAGAGTTTAACAGCTGTAGGAGTCACAAGAATTACCTTAAAGGGGCCCTGCCATTTGGGAGAGAGGGGTGAGGGCTGATGACCTGGAGGGGATAGAAGGACTTGGTCTCTGATCTTGACAGGCAGGGGACAGGAGACAGTATGTGGCCGAGGTAGATGGTGGTTGGCGAAGTTCCATAGGAGAGAACGGAGGTGACAAAGTAATGGAGAGAGTAGATGGTCTGGGAGGGGAGAGCATTTAGGTGAAATACTATTAGTTAGGACTGGACATCCATATATGAGTTCAAAGGGTGAGATGAGGAGAGGTCGCTTGGGGGAGAGCTCGTAACCTGAAAAGAGCCAGAGGTAGTAGTTTTACCCAATCAAGGTGAAGTTCCTGTGACAGCTTAACAAGAGTGGTTTTTAAAGAGTGGTTAGTTCTTTCTACCTTTCCTGAAGACTGAGGGTGGTAGGGAATGTGAAAATGCCAGGAGATGTCCAGGGCCTTAGACAGAATTTGAGAAATCTGAGAGCATTGTCTGACTGGAGGGAGGCTGGGACACCAAACCGGGGGATGATCTCTCGGAGGAGGAGATCAGAGACTGTCTGAGCCCTTTTGTTAGCTGTGGGAAATGCCTCTACCCACCCCGAGAAGGTGTCCACCAAGACCATTAGGTATTTGGCACGTCTAACAGTGGGCATATGGGTAAAGTCAAGTTGCCAGTCAGTTCCAGGAAGGGAACCTCTAGCTTGATGGGTAGGAAAAGGAGTGCTACGATACCTTGGGTTGGAGTCTGACGTCTGACAGATTTTGAAAGAAGCGGTAATAGATCTCAAGAAACTTAAATCCTCAGGAGTAGGCTGTAAGTGGGTCTTGATAAAAGAAGACAACACTTGGCTGTTAGGGTGAAAGAGTTGGTGAAGATAGGACAGAGTTTGGCGAGTGTCAGGGGGTGAAGAAGGTGTGGATGCGGGCTGTAGTGTGAGGATGTCCTGAGGAGTGTGAGATGAGTCCAGGACCCTAAGGGCTGCAGTTCTAGCCTCCTCATCAGCTCGGTTGTTTCCCTTGGAGACAATAGAGTCATCCGTCTGGTGGGATCTGCAGTGGACAATCCCAATAGCTGTGGGGAGATGGGAGGCCTTTAACATGGCCATAATATGGTTTGCATTAGTTACTGACCCTCCTTTTGTGGTAAGTAACCCACGCTCCTTCCAGATAGCAGCGTGGGACAGAAGGATATGGAAAGCATATTTGGAATCTGTGTAGATGTTGAGGGATTGTCCCTGTGCCAATTGAAA
>CM052705.1:70276415-70309741 GCA_028551405.1 Uromys caudimaculatus | reverse complement strand
CCTTGACATTCCCCTTTACTGGGGCCTCTCCTCCCCCTGATGGCCAACAAGGCCCTCCTCTGCCACATATGTGGTCCGAACCATGGGTCCCTCGATGTGTATTCTTTGGTTGGTGGTCCAGCCTCCAGGAGGACCGGGGGGGGGGGGGGTCAGGCCAGTTGACACTGTTGCTCCCTCCATGGGGCTGCAGACTCCCTCAGCTCCTTCAGTCCCTTTTCCAACTCCTCCATTTGGGACCTCACTCTCAGTCCAGTGGTTACTATAAAGTGAAACTTGGGTATTCCGAACACACAAACTTTTCCTTTGGGGGATTTTTAAATTGTACTTTCTTTTTATTTGTTGACATTTCAAATGAAATCCCCCTTCCCAGTTACCCCTCCACAACCCCCCCCACCCCATCCCTCTTCTCCTCCCTCCCCTTTGCCTCTATGAGGGTGCTCCTCCACCCATCCACCCACTCCTGCCTCACTGCTCCAGCAACCACATTGTAGTTTCTTTGCAAATATATCCAATACTCTTTATAATAGTTTACAAGGTCTATGAGTTCCTTTGAATCAGATCATCCTTTTATATTGGAATGATATCAGCATGTACCTTTACAATGTAAATTTTATGGAGCAGCTGCATGGAAAGTTAGATATGTTTTGCTGATCATGGCTTGTCCCTGTGCAAAGGATGTGAAAAGCTATGACTTAACGAACCATGAACCTTGTGTGTCACAGGCATTGAGCTTCAGGTCTCAACCTTACAAATATGTTGGTGACAATGGTGGTTAATTTGATTAATTTCCTGAGTTTTGGAACTCTAATTCTAAACTCAGATTGAGATGAAAAATGTTAATACCTTACTTTCAGGAGTGCACGTGTGTGTGTGTGTGTGTGTGTGTGTGTGTGTGTGTGTGTGTGTGATGTGCATGTGGTGTGCATGTGGTATGCCTGGGCATGTGTGTGCGCACATGTGTTCATGTGTGTGCATGCATATGTGCTCGTGTGTGTGTGTGTGTGTGTGTGTGTGCATGTGGTGTGCCTGTGCATGTGTGTGCGTGCGTGTGTGCGTGTGTGTGCACACATGTGTGCACATGTGTGTGTGTGCATGTGGTGTGCATGTGGTGGGACTGTGCATGTGTGTGCACGTGTGTGTGCACGTGTGTGTGCACGTGGTGTACCTGTGCATGTGTGTGCATGTGTGTGTGCATGTGGTGTGCCTGTGCATGTGCATGTGTGTATCTAAAACAACCCATGCTCTCCCCATACCCTGGTTCCTTAAGATACTTGCTGGTACGTCCTTACTGAGCACGAGTTCTGGTCTGACTTCTGCTGGCATGTGTAGGTTCATACCAGGCTAGTCAGAAATTACAACAGATGATGTGAATGTTGACTTGAAATCAGAATGCAGAAGTTTTACTAAAAAAGAAATCTGAAGTTCATGAGGTGGTATACTATGTAGCTCATACTGATTTTGGTTAAATTCAGTTGACAACGAGTTATAGTCATGTCAGAAATAGCCTACATGCTCAGCAGTAGATGGCCAACAGAAAACAGTTCAATGGCATCTTTGGATAGTTCTTGTTTTATAATGTCCAGTTAGGACTTTTTCCCCTGATTTTTATTTTTATTTTAATATTAATTAATTATTAATTAATTAAATTAATAAATTAAATTAAAAATTAATTAATTAATTAATGTGGGCTTAGGGTTTTTCTAAACCTACTTTATTTAGGATTCTTAAATGCTTCAACCCCTTCTAACCCACTGACCAGAAGTAGGGGAATGTTGAGACTTCATGGGTCTAGCTTCTGACTCATACCAGAAAGACACAATCTCACTGCAGACTTCCTGGTCCCCTGGCTCTTATGATCTTTCTGCCCCCTCTTGTGTGATGTTCCCTGGGTTTTAGGTGTAGGGGTTGGGTTGTATATGTATCTGTTGAGATTGGGCACCTCACAGTCAGGTGTTGTCTGTATTTTGACAAATTGTGGCTTTCTAAAAGAAGAAATAGTCTCCTTTTGCTGCAAAAAGAGATGAAATCTATGTTTATCTGTGGGACAAAGATAGGTATTTAGAATGCTGTTTGGAATATTACAGTATAGGAAAGTGTATAGTTCTTTCAAAATACGTTCTCTCAGGTCTATGCTATCTTCAGTCATAGATTGATGGCTAGGTTTGCAGTACCAGGGATGTTTCCCACCCGTTGAAAGGGCTTTAATCCAGTTAGACAGTAGTTGGTGACTGTGATAAAAGTGTTACTGCTTTTACATTTTGGATATCTTGCCAGTCCGATACTGTTGTGGTTTAGAGGCTTTTACAGTTGAGTAGAAATCCTAAATGATCAATCCCTTGGTAGCTTGCATATCATCTTCCAATACTATGAGAGCCATTCTTCGGGGAGGTAGCTTCCCGATCAGTTCAACCTCGGTTACTCCATGCCTTATGTCTGAAGTGCATTGTGTCTCCAGCAGTAGGGCCTCACCTCCAAGTTCTAAGAGGCAACCATGGGCAACGGCAATAGGCCTGTATTGTTTTTGGAGATTTTTGGACTCTCCTGACCTAGAACTAAGGAGAAGGGTTCTGCATGGTTCTAGGGTTTTTGTTAGATAGTCGCTATATGAATGTATATATGATGTATATACATATATATACACATACATACACATATATATTATATGAAATTTTAGGTAGGTATAAAATAAAGTTTCCCTATGTCTTTTTTTCAAGCACCTTTGCTGTTATTTATCCATGAAAAATTTATTTTAAACAGACAGAGGAGTAGAAGTTAAGGAAGTGAACTAAAATGCAGTAATCTTCCACATTTGTTATGTTCTCTATTTTTCTTGACCTTCAGTTTTCTTTGAAGGCTCAAATAGCTTTGAGAAAGGTAATAAAGCTGCAGCTACTGGAGACGGGGGTGGGGTTCTGCCGTGCAGTTGGTCACTGCTCAGCAGTCTGCTTACTCTGCTTGTTCACTCTTTTCCTCCTTGCCGGATCTCCTCCCTCCTCTCCTCTAGCCTTTGTCCTCTGCCACCTGTCAGTGCTCTTTCAGGCCACACCCACAGGCGCATCTCATCTAAGCTGCGAGAGAAACTTTCCCAAGGATGAACCATTTGATTGGGGCCTTGCCAGGAACCATAGTCTCTTATGGAGAAATTGGAATGGAAGGTAGGAGAACTTGTAGCTACTACTTAAAAGTTGAGAAGAGCAAACGTGTACAGGTACACTACAGAATTACATTTTGATTTGGCAACAATCAAATATTCTCCTCCTTATGTCTTTACGTAAAAAATAAATTTTCTGAAGGTTAAACTCATTTACATATTTAAAAAATTTATTTTGTTTTATGTGTCGTAGTGATTTGACTGCATGTATGCGTGTGAACCATACATGTGTCTGATGTCCAGGGAATCCAGAAGAGGGTCTTATCCCCTGGAAATGGAATTACATATGGTTGTGAGTCACTATTTTGGTTCCTGTAATAGACCCTGTTTCCTTTTAGTGCAGGAGGTGCTCTTAACTGCTGAGCTAGCTTTCTGGCCATCATCATCACTATCGTTGCTGTCATCGTCATCATCATTCTCATCATTATGTTAATATTTCTTAGCAAGGTCATTTCATTTGTGTGTTCAAAATTCCTTTGCCCTGTACTGAAGAGTCAATAATAGCTGTTTCGTCTGTGCCATTTTTATTTTTCTTTGAATTAACAATGTGTGGTAAATATAACTCCAAACACGTTTTTTCTCTTGGCTGAAGATTTTGGCTTTAGGTGAAGTAGATATTGCTGTGTTGACCCCAGGCTTTTAGATCTCTGTTGTATAAACTATAAATGGTTTCTTCACATGCCACTCACATCTCAAATATTTTTGTTCACAAGGATCCCAGAATAATAAAATGTGCATCCAAGGCTTTGGCATAGACAATGAAGATAAAAAGGGTAGAGTGGGCTTCCTTTCTGTATTAGAAAGAACAGAGGGGAGAAAACAATGCAAACAACCTCTGGGTTGGGGTAAAAGAAATAGGGTGCTGCTTTTTTTGGACCCCCCCCTAAACATTCAGTTGCATAAGTCAGTGAATGACAGCAGACCCACATGGAAGAATTTTTACAAATATTCCTTTCCTGTGAACTATATCTCTTCACTTACATTTCCTATAGCATCTGTCTTATGAATATTTTCTTTAGATTACACAGGAGAAAAGAGGGAAACCAGGAACAGAACAGGAACAAATGGATAGAGGAAAACAATCAGTGAAACACAGCCATCCTGGGAAACGTTTAGCCACAGGTCCCAGTGGGATCAATTTTAGAGCTAGTCCCAGTCTGTAGAAGAAACACATGAAACAGCGCCTAGGAACACTTGCTTCTGTTGCTTATGCCTGAATGCCAGGTCTTTTCTGTATGGTTCCATTGCTAAATATAAAATAGTCTTATTGAAATCTTGCTCCAGCCTTTCCCAGTGGCTTAGAGGGCTGGGAAGACAAACAGCTCAAAGACAGTGGTTTTTACAGTTTACCTTGTCATGTCAGACCCTGGATATTCAGACTCTATTAAGGAGAATCTTGACAAAATTATTAAGGTTGTTTAGGTAAAAGACAGAGTTAACATAACCTTGAGCTCATGTGGAGTCCTAAACTTTTTAATCCTTAGTTTCCAGATGTTCTGTTTAGCATCCAAAACAGCAATGCAGACAAATCAACAACTGTAGTATGCAGCTACTCAGAGAAAACAGCCACGATAAGACAGGATTCTGACAAGTGCGGCTTGTTTTCATCTTGGCCATCCTGCTCTCAGGCGAATCCTAATCATGGCCACATAAGTCATAATTACAGGCCTAATGGTTGCTGTGTTCTGAATTTTAATAAGAACAAAATGACATGTTGAGAGTTGAGGAACAACAGCAGGAGAAAAGCACAGATGTTATCAGATATAGACAGCAACACACAGACTGTATGGGAAGAGTTAGTGTTCTTAACTTATTACTCAGTTTTCCAAACTTGATTTTAGCAATAAAGTAATAAGACCTTTGCATACATGTACATTGATGCCCTATACTCATATTTCCCCAAACCCCATATCCTTCTCTATCAGGGTATATATCTGGATGCTTATAACTGAGTCTTACAGTAGTTCTATTTTTAGATTTTTTTTGAGGACCCTTCATACTAATTTCATAGTGACTGTACTACTTTCTTTTCCCATATTATTCATTGTTGAATCTTTAATTTTTAGCAGAGCCTGGCACAGAATCACAGTATATGTTTAGTAAATGAATGTAATAACAAATTCCGATATCTCTGCAAGTGTGCTAATGATGCTTTTCTATTCAGTACTCCTGAGAATATGACTTTGAATATTTCATTTCAACTGGGTGTGACTATGGTTTGGATGTGAAATGCCCTCCATGGGCTCATAGGTTTAGGTACTTAGACCCAGCCTGTGGTACTTGTTTGGGTAGGTATAGAACCTTTGAGAACTGGAGCCAGGCTGGAGGAAACAGGTTGATAGGGTGCTGCACCATGAGCTTTTGTAGCTTACCACTGCTTCTAGTCTGTTTTCTGGTTCCTGTTCTGCTAGGATGTTAGTAAGTGAAGAGTCCCAGACACATACTTCTACCGTGGGGCCAGCTGCCATGATAGACTATGTTTCCTCAAACTGAAAGCCAAGTTAAGTCCTACTACCAGCTCTGTTGGGTGCTTGATCACAGTCATGAGAAAAATAACGAGTACAGGCCTCCTTCTGTTTCCCTTAATTTCTCTTCAATTCTCTTTTCTTTCTGCTCTCCCAGTTTCCTTCTTTCACTCCTTCTCTCCCCCTCCCCTCCCCCTTCCCCTCCTCCTTCCTCCTCCTCTCTCTGCTGTTCATTCTAGAAATAGATACTTTCATTTTCCATATCAGTCATCCTAGATTATCAACTTCTTGTTTCAGGACTCTACAAATAATCACAGAATTTCACAACCTTTGGTTAGTAACTGATCAAAGTACATGCGTGTGTGCATGCATGGTGTGTGTGTGTGTGTGTGTGTGTGTGTGTGTGTGTGTGTGTGTGTTTTGAGACAGAGTTTCTCTGTGTGGCCTTACTGTCTTGGAACTTGCTCTGTAGACCAGGCTAACTTTGAACTCATAGAGATCCATGTGCCTCTGCCTCCCAAGTGTTGGGATTAAAGGTTTGTGCCACCACTGCTGGCTGAAAGTATGCCTTTAAAGTAACAAATCCACACCACTCTCAATCAGTCCTCTCTGAAACATCCTCATAGACATATCCACAGGTGTGCAAAAGCATCTCCTATGTGATTCTAAAGCCAGTGAGGTGAACTTGGACCATCACAAATTCTTTGATAATCTTTTCTGTAACATTGCTAGAATCCGCACACCAGGAGTGTCATGTAAATTATACTTCATAATGCTCTTAATATTATGCAGACTACACAGCTATTTTAAAGATTTATTTTATTTTAAATTATATGCATGCATGTGTAAATATGTGTGGATGTGATTGTGGCAGTGCCTGCAGAGTCCAGAGTCATTGGGTTTCCTGAAGCTAAAATTACAGTGGAAACCAAACGTAAATTCTCTGTCAGAACACTTCTCCCTTTTAACTAATGAACCATCTCTTCATCCCCTACACAGCTATTTATTGGATACTCATTGTACACTGAGGAATTGTGAAGTTACCAAGAAATTTTAATACTTGTTGTTACATTCCCTACTTGAGGGTCCAGAAAATTAAATTGAGGGTGAACAAAAGAATAATAAAAAAATTAGGCAAGACCATAAACTATTGCTAGTTTGGTCACAAATACCCAGCTTCTTTCATATTTGAAGACTATTTTGTTGCATGTTCTCAAAGCCATGTTACCTTGAAGGAAGGGTGAAAGAAGAAAGATGGGATCTTAGTCAAAGAAAGACAGTTAGGGAGCAGGAGATAGAGTTGAAGCTATTTTTATTTTTGTTTATGTGTGTATGTGTGTGGCATATGTATTCAGGTGCCTGTAGAACCCAGAAGGTGATGATTCCCTGGGGTTGGAGGTACAGAAACTTGAGAGTTACCATGCCTGGCTCTGATGCTGGGCAGGGACTCAGGATCTCTGGAAGAGCAGTAAACTTTCTTAAGTGCTGAGACTGTATTTCTCCATATTTGTCAAACGACTTTTAAAAAAATAGGTTATTTTATATCTTGTATATGTGTTTTATTCAATTTAAAAAGAATTCTATTTAAGATAGAATTTCCTGGGCTGAAAGGATGGCTGTCCTTGTAGAGGACCCTGCAGTTCTCAGTAGGTGACCCATATCCACCTGTAACTCCAGTTTGAGGGGACTCTGATGCTCTGACTGCTGTGGAGCCAGCACAATCATACATGCACATACCCACACATGCCTGCACAGAGCCAGAGCCACACACACACACACACACACACACACACACACACACACGCAAATTAAAAATACTAGAATTTCTGACCCATGAACTCCAAGTTGCTTTCCATTGCAGTATGATGTCTGATTATCCTTGGCCCCCCTTGTCTTCCTATATTACCCTTGCTCGCAACATCATATTATAAGTGCACATTCTTTAATAGCTGCTTAAAAAAACCTTGAAAAATATATTCTTATACTTTTTGAATATCTGAAAACATTTTTTTTCACATTTATATTTGATTGAGAGTTTTGTTTGCTATAGCATTTCAATTAAAAATGTTTATCACTTAGAATGTTCCAAAAATTGATTTCTTATATTCCAGGTTTCAACACCGCTGATGAGAAATGCCATTCTTTTTCCCATGTCTTACAAATTATATACTCTATCTATCTATCTATCTATCTATCTATCTATCTATCTATCTATCTTTCTATCTTTGATTGCATCTGTATTTATTGAACATTTTCCCTGTATACTTTTCTGTGATCTTTTTCCTCAGTGTTTTGAATTACTCAGTGGTAAATCTTGGTGTATACATGCATGTGTGTGTGCGTGTATTTATAAACTGTATAGCTTAGTTTTTGCCTTATAATATGAAGCAGATTATTCAGTTCTAGAGCTTTTTCTTGAGTTACCTGATTTCTTCCTTCCTTGTGATTTTTGCCTCCTGCCCCTTTTTGACTGTTAATCAGATAACGAATATCCTGAAAGGCACATTTAAATATTTTATCTTTATAAAACATTTTCTGTCTCTTGATCTTTTTTTATCTGTTTGCCAGGAGACTTTCACTGTCACCTTTCAGAGCATTTAAAGATGTTTAATTTTTATCCTCCTGTTTTAATTTATAGAACTTTTTTCTTTTCATTATGGGAAAAAATTTCATTCTAATTTTGCTTTTAAAATGATTGCTGTAAAAAAAAAAAAAAAAGATTGCTGTCTCTTTTCTCTTTTATGATACCCCTTGCAGTTTGGTTTCATGTTCTCTGCTGTTTTTTCATCTAGGGAGGTATTTTCTGCCCATTTGTCTTATTCCATTCATGCTGATGTCTTTCCTGAACCTGTCACGAATCTTGCAAGTCCATTCATAACTATAGACAGAACACTGCTCGGGTCTCGGGTCTCAGACCAGGGCTTCCTTGCAGGTAGGTGTTGTCTTGGGCAGTGGGAAAGGGAACGTAAGGAGTGCCTTTAGAGATTAACATCCATTTATAAAGACAGAAAAATATAGTACTGTAGTGTCATCTCAACAATCCATGGCAATGTCTGTGACAAATAAGGGCTGTAATGGACTTTTAAAAGAAGAGCGCAGTTGTGTTGGCCTCATTTGAAACACTCTAATGGCACTTGCTATGCTTAGCATTTTAGGCATGTGCAGACATGGAATTACTTGTGAATTACTTGTCTTGCTCATGCTTTTAAGGGCTTTAACTGTCTTCCACTTCCTCTTTTTGACCTCTCTTTTTAGTTATTTTCTGCCATTAACTATTTTAATAGAAATAGAAATTGCCCATACCCACTACTGCCAAATGAGATGGAATAGAGGGAAGTGAGGCTTTGTGACCCATATCAAGTAAATACTCCACCAAGAAGGAAGTCTGCCTCTGCAGGACAGAAGTCACCAGAAGTGGGGAAAGGAGATAGTCTCACTCTCAGTGTCTGCTTCCTTAGGACTCTTCCTTCTCCCAAAGTGTGCTCAATGGGTTAAAACAACAGCAAAGACAAACAACCCCCCCCAAACCCTACAAAAACAAACAAACAAAACCCCCACACATGGATGTTATAGCATCTTTAAAAAAATTATGCAGGTCTCACCGTAACTGGAACGGGGGTGGAGGGGGGTTGTCCTGACTGTTGCGTGTCTGTGGAATCTATTCCCCTAACTGGGCTGCCCTGTCTGGCTTCGGTGGGAGAGGGTGGGCCTAGCCTTGCAGTGACTTGAGGTGCCAGTGTGGGTTCATAGCCAGGGAGGTGTAGGGGAGGGGTGTTGGGGAAGGGGCCATGTGAGGAGGCACTGAAAGGAGAAGGAGGTGTGATGGAGATGTGAAGTGAATAAATAAATGAAAAAAGAAACCAAACAAAGCCCCTAAATTTGTTTATCTATGTATTATTATTTATTTTATGCTCATTGGTGTTCTGTCTGCATGTATGTGTGTATGAGGGTGTAGTTTTTCTGGTGTGTAAATTTGTAGAGCTTGAGAACAAGGCTACTGAGCATGCAGGTGGCCCATGTAGGAATCAGGGAAAGTAAAACACTAGCCTGCATCTCCTAGGTTTAGAATAGTGATGGTTGCTGTTCAGTTGTAGAAAATTCTTTCATATTCTAGTAAGATGCCATAAGCCTGGTGACCAGAATTCTGTCAGCACCATGAAGGAAAAAAAAATGAAGTTGTCCCATCATTTGGAATTTCCCATCATTCACTATATAATAAACACTGAAGTCACCTGTACTCCACTATTGCCGAGTGATATAATGAGAATAAAGCAATGCAGACTTGAAAAGAGTGCATACTGGTCCTGTGCAGGTCAATAGTTCTCGTGCTGGCGCTTACATGTACTGTGACGTATCATGTGCGTCCTGCTACTTCTTGCATACACTGGGCCCTTTTCTCTTGAGATGCAGGTTTAATCTCTGTTTCTTTAGCTCATTCTTCTATCCCTGCTAGCTCAGCTTTATTTTCTGTAAGTGCTCCCCTCCTGCCCAAGATGTGGGAAAGGGGTAGGTGGGCAGAGTTATGAACATGGCTGCTTGCACTGAGGGAGGGTGCCTGGAGAATCTACACTGTACCCTTTGTATGCAGACCTCCAATTATGTCCCCCTTTTCATTATTTCTCAGTTTTCTATTTGTTTAAAAAAAAAAAAGGGATACCTGTCACGTTCTGGATCATAGTTATGGGGACAACAGATGAATTTGATTCATCTTCCTAGTCCAAAAGTAAATTGGTAGAATTGGTAGATTGGCAGAAATGAAAAGAATTTTAAAGAACTCTCATTATTCATACAGCTCTGGTGGGCTTTGGAAGAAATAAGGATGTGAGAATCTCCTGAGTGCTCTCTGAGTTGGGTCAATGATATGAATGAACGGACAAAGAAATTTGGGGCACACTTTTCTGGGATGGAAAATCCAGAAGGAGCAGTTAAAGCTGTAGAAAGGGATACCTGGATAGTTGATGATCAAAACAGAGCAAAATGCAACTCAGTCTTCTATTTTCATTTCCCACCATGAGTAGCAAAGCCTTTCCACGAGTTTTTAGTTCTGTAATCTCCAAACTTCTACATGAGCGGTTTCTGAGTAAGACAGGATATCTGCATTATTATTTGGGCTCCTTTTATGTATTTGAACATTAAAATGCAAGCTTAGAGATTTAATCCCCAGTTTTGTTTTCACAAGCGGTTATTATACAAGTGTCATTTTCAGATGTGCACAAGGCTTAGTCTGTCAGAAGTGGCTCAGGGATTATCAAAATGTAATTATCCCTAACTTTTTAATTTAAAGGAACAGCCAATATAAGCAAATGAACTTAGATTGTTGAAAAGGTTTTTGCCTCTGAACAAATTGTGCATTTAAATGCTCAGGCTGCAAGTCTAATGATATTTTGTGACTACCTCCCACTTCTCCTGTATGTACAGATATTATAACCCTTGAGCTGGAAGCAGGTGCCATCAGAAGTATAGATGTGATTTTTAGATATGATAATATTCAGGCTGGCAAGAATACACTCTGATAAATAAATAGACATGTGCCAGATGTATGGGACACTGGTGTGATGGAGTTGAGCAGTTGGTAGGTTTCAAAAGGAAGAGAAAGCTCTAGAAAGGCTGGCAGTTGGGAGAAACAGGACCTTTAAGGTCTGTAGAACCTGCTTTTCAGAAGATGTGAAAATGGAAACGGTACTCTGGAGGCTGCTCTCCTCCAGCTCGGGAAGGGGTCACTTTTCATTGCACTGGCCTGGGCGAGCTAAGTAGGGACAGATAGAAGAGGCTTCCTGATTTATGTACTACACACTGATTTGGAAGGTGGAGAGCCCTGATTCTGGCACTTTTCAGCTCAGTAGGCTGGCAGGTGGTTTAACTGCTTTACCTCTCAACTTCCTAACCTAGAGTGAGGATATTAATCTCATGGGGTTGTCTCAATAGTTAGCTGCAATGGTATATGTTAGAAAACTTGAAATGGCCCACGGGAAAATGCCATGAATGCTTGCTGGCATGGTTTTAAATTGTGGCTATGATTTTCAAGGTAGTAAGGAGACCCAAGGAAAGGTTCAGGTATCCCGAAGCAAGAAGTGAGATGAAAGAATGCTTTACCTAGTGAAGTGTTAGAGACTGCTGTAAGGTGATCTAAGTATGGTATTCTAGTTGTTACAAAGTCTGAAACAATGGGGAATTTTAGTCTAAGTGACCAGTTTAGCCAGGAAAAGATGAGGTACTTACATGGGAAGAAGCAAGAGCTGATGGAGAGTGAATGAGCCTAGACCAGATGGGCTTGGTAAAGTGTGTGCGGGTAAGCAGGGAGATTAGACAAGAAGTCCGGGAATGAGGAAATTCTGAACTGCACTTCCTTAGGTCATGTGTCTGGTTACTGTTGCTTTTTCTTGGGCAAAACCATATACGCAAAGAAATAGTGCCCAGAAACCTTTACATCTTAGCACAGAGTGAAATAATCGCACCTGGCTAGGTTTCCAACTTTATGTAGAATATGAAGTGAAAGCCGTTAGAGGGGCAGTCTTCAAGGCGTTCTGTCACTTCCTTTACACAGAACAAACATTTCGCCTGGTGGTATGAATTCAGAGTGTCCATAGGGTTAGGTTTCAGTGGATTAGCTGAGTGGTTTCTTATCTTTTGCCTACATCATTGGTGGTGCCCTTAATCCCTATATAACATATGACAAAAGCCTGCTTTTCACAGCTGGTTATAATACTTGGAAAGCAAATGCCAGGAAAGTAGCATATGTTGATAATATCAAAGTACAAAATGGTAGCGGTGGGACTTTTTTGTATGTGAATATCACTGAGAGCAGAAAAGACCATTTGGTGTCTGACAGGGTTAAGAAGAGTAATGTAAGATTATGGACACACACACACACACACACACACACACACACACACACACACACCATCTATGATACTATAAGGCTGTGTCTGCTTTTAAAAAGTAGAATTAATAGATATGCCATCAATCAGTACATTTCATTATATTTGGGTTGAATGGCTTTTAAATCAGTGACACACTTCTCCAATATTTAAAGGAATGTTGCTTTGGTTCTGTACTTTGTCCCTTTGCAACTTCGAACTACACTATGAAGAATCTCGTTCCCTCTAGGAGGTTTGGCATGAGCAGAACTGGGCAGTTCAGTGGGTGGCCGTGTGTGTGTGTGTGTGTGTGTGTGTGTGTCAGCTCTGGAGTAGGGAGAGGCTCTGAAATAAATGGACACTGACTGTGCAAGTCAGTGGTTGGCACCACCGAAGGGGTGGAGAGCACTTGTAAGAGCTCAGCCTTACAGCAGAGGTGCTTTCTCAGTGACTGTTGCAAGTGTGAACACAGCCAGTGGGCAGTGACGATGTGTGTGTCCTCCCCCAGCAGTCAGAAAGCTAAAAGCAAACAGAATCAACACTCAGGAGAAACATTAGTATCTAGCATTTCTTTTTCTTTTTTGAGCTAGCTTTTTCTTTTATTTTGTAAATCCAAATGATATATTAGACAATCTTAATCCCTTTAAAAGTCTCTCTCTGTTTCTCTGTCTCTGTTTCTGTTTCTCTACTTCTTTCTGTGTGTGTGTATTTAGAGAAAGGGGAGAAAGGAGTAGGACAGCCATGCTCACGGAGAGTCTCCCATGTGCTAGCTGTTACTGATACTGCACTAATTAAAGACATTGTCTCATTTTAATTCCTCAAATATATCAGAGAAGTTTCCATTTCTCACACAGAGAAGAAACAGCATGCTTTTGTTTTCAAACAGCAGAACTTTGTTGTTGTTGTTGTTGTTGTTGTTGTTTGAGACAGTGACTTTCTTATGTGGCTCAGGGTAGCCACGAGTTAAGGATGACGTTGAACTCCTGAATCTCCTGCCTCTACTTCCAAAGTTCTGAGCTTGCAGACATGCCCCACCATGACTGGCAGAAACTGGGCTTTTGTCTAACTTTTTCAAGGTCACACACCAAGTCAATGTCAGGGCTTGATAGAAAGCGGGCTCTAATGTTCTGATTCTGTAAACAGATGGTCAGAAGCAGGTGCCTAGTTTAAAGCAGTTTTTCTGACAGTGGAATTAAATAAAAGGAAAATCCCAGAGCAACTGCAATGGCAGTTGGCTTCTTCTAAACATGTAAGTAAATCAAAGAGCACCAACGACGCATTGTATGACTAAATAAACAGTCCTTAGCTGATAAGTTCGTGTCAGAGAATCTGCAGCATGGATATTTCTGCAGTGGATTTAATTTTCTGTTCTGTCAGCTGAGCTTTGCTTTCTTCCAGGAAGCTCCTGGCCCCACTGACCCACTGTTCTCTGCATCTTCGGTAGTCATCCTTGTTGTTTGAGACAGAGTCTCTCTCTGTAGCCAAATCCCACTCTCAGTTTGAAGCTTTTGACTAGCAAGTTTTTCTTCTAAACTAAGATGCATTAAAATACATTTTAAAAAGTATTTTGTCTTATTTGGCTGTTGTTTACCCTCTGGTAGTGTTAATACCTTTCTGTCTTTCTTTCCCCATCACTAGTGCCTTACTCCATTACTTGGCTGAGTCTTCCCTCATGACTAATCACAAATGTGTAGAACAACAGAGTCAGTCACATGTTAGTAGTGATTTCCTTAAAGGTAGCTCACCATTGGAAACTTGAGCAGCTGTATGGACTGCTTACAAGCATGGGATTTGAAGCCCACATGCCAGCCCTCCCCATTGACTCCCCATCGACTCCAACAGTGTTCCAGATGTGTGGTGCTGGGCAAGCATCATATCCTTCAGATTTCTTTGTTTTGTCTTGCCTCCTGGAGTTGGCAAGACTGAATAAATTAACAACTTCAGAATATTTGAAACAGTACCTGAAATGTAAACACAGAACAAGAGTATGCGATCATCTTTTTTTTTTTTAAGACGAAAATCTATGAAGGAGAGAGCAGTCATAGTTTATTTAGTTAGAACTCGACAATTTGTAAGCCTATAGCAGTCAATTTGTTTAAATTATTGTTGGCCATAACTGAGGTTCCCAATATAGTGAACCTGTGTTAATTGATAAGACTATTGAGGGAAAGATGGCCAAAGTAACACAGGAAGCTTGGAAAATATGCCTGAAAGTGTTAGAATCCATTCTTTCCTTCTACAAGGGCAAATTCACAGATGCCAGCCATACCCGGAGGAGGCACAGTGATGACTACTCTGACCCTCTTAGCTGAAGAGGTGGTGATGGCTACCTCAGGCCACACTCAAGCTCTGGGCAGGGTAGGGGGGCTCGTTACAGATCCTTCTCTGATAGCGACTTTTCCAAAGGTAGCTAACTCCTCCAGCTGGGTAGTTGGATGCAATCAAATTCTCTGTGGGAGCGTAAGAGGATAAATGACTCACCTCCAGCACACAGGCCAGCAAGACTCATTCAGTTCTAGAGCGACGAGTGTAAAATTTTAATGCAGCAGATCTTGGTATTTATATCTACATTTCAGAGGGGATAGCAGGGATGACATAAAGTCTATCAAAACAAAATTTCCATTTTAATATACATTCCAAAGTGCAATCTACTATTTTTGACCCCTCAGAATGAGATCCTTCAAGGGATACTCTTTCACACATGCTCCGAAATTGAGCCGGGCGCTTAATTTTCTTCACACAGGCAATACTCTTTCTGAAAATTACTGCATTACAGGATAAAAATCCTCTAAAGATTTAGACTAGGACTTAATATTGGTAGCACAGTTTTTTCTTTTTCAGCCTGAGACTTAAAAAGTACAAGAACTTTTTGACTGCTATCTCCAAAAATGTAGTAACAGTTTGAAACTGTAGTTTCTCTATCCAGTGAGTTGATAGCAAGTTTTCTTATGCTGTGTCAAACATTCCACTGTTCTTACTGCTTTATAAAGCATTTCCTAGATGGGAGCCCTCCCTTAAAAATAAGGCCACAATGTCCTTTTAAAAACTTGATAAACCCAAGTTTTAAACATGACTGAAAACTAGATTTTTTCATTTACTTGGTGATGAAATTGGGTGTCTACAGTTTGTTCGGAATAATTTCCACTCTGCTCCCCCAAATGTCATTGGAAATCATGAGGGTTAAAGGTGAGTAAGGCTAAATTTCAACAGATGTTTATGGTGTGAGATGTGATGCAATCATATTGTTACAAAATTGATGCTCACACCAGCGACTTGTGATCCAGATACCAGGTAAGCTCTCCAGTTCCTGTCACTGTGTAGGAGACGTGCTTGTATCCCCTCTGCCCTGTCACCAACCTGGAATGTGGGAGGAACATACATTATTTCCTTACTAGGTAGTGTAGTTACTGCTGCCTCTGAGAGACCAGATCTTGGGTTCAGATTCCATCATAGAGTATCCAACCTAAGGTTGAGCTCTAGTTAACTAACAAGCCAGCAGCAAGCACCAGTTTCCAGGTTACTCTCTCTAACAAGTCTGCCCCTGGCACTTCACTTCCTAACAATCACCAACTCATAGGAAAGCAGAAGTTAAGTTTATGGTTTGGCTCTCAGCACCAACCAATTATGTTAAAGGGCAATACAATTCCATAATGCACCCCCACCCATTAAATGTGTGCCAGGCTATAAACCCCCTTCTTGTTTACTTACCTATATAAATAAGTGCTTAAAATTGGGCTCCAGGATACAACCCCAGTTCTGTCACATCAGAGATGGTGAAGTGGCCCAAGCTTGAACTTGAATAAAGACCCTATTGTGATTGCATTGGAGTAAGCTCCTTGGTGGTCTTTTGGGGTTCACGAAATGGGCACAACACCTCCACACATTCTCCTTTATCTATTATCATAAAAGCTAAAGCCCCACCTGCCCAAGGACTTCCTGGAATGCTGGGAGTTATGGTTTCTGGAAAACAACAAATCCATGTGGAAAATATGGTGGCCCTGTGGTTTTGACCTTAAGAAACCCCATACAATATGTGTCTTTTTACCACTTGCTGGGAAAACAGGGTTGGACCTAACGAGAGTTTATTTTTCTTGTCAGTACTTAATTAAAGCTTGCTTTAAATTTGCCACAAAATTGTGGAACTGTTTTTACTCTTGGGAATCTCAGGATTAAGACATCTTTGCCTTGCTTACCACTGTCCATCCTCTTCAGACAGTAAAATCCTCAAGAAAGAAAGCACTGGTAATCTTATGCATGGCCATATCTGCAGGGCCAAGAGTAGAGTTGAATGCTTAGCAGACATTTAGCAAATATTCAGCAAATGTAGAGCCAGTTCAAAATCTTTTATGTATGATTTTTCATTCACGAGTAGTACCTTGCTTTCTGGGAACAAATACATTTCAAACAAAGCCATCTTTTGTAGATGTGATACTTAGAACAATAATAATTTTTGTACTATTTTAGGAATTTCAAAGACTATTCTTTACAAATCTACACTTATTTGTGTGTGTGTGTGTGTGTGTGTGTGTGTGTGTGTGTGTGTGTGTGTGCATGCATGTGCGAATTGCTCACCTGTGAATGCCAGGTTGGACTGATGGATGGCAGATAGCAGCTTGAGGAGTTCAGTTCTTTCCTTCTACCGTGTGAAATCTTGAGATCATCAGGCTTGGCCTTAGGTGTCTTCAGCCCTGAATCCATATTGATGTCTCTGCCATGCTGTTCTTAATCACTTCCTTCCTTAGGCCCCTTCACCTTAATCGTTAATTCAGAAACAGCTCTGTTAGACTCTACTTAATTTTTTCATCCCTGTCAAGGAATCTGTCTTTGAGTAATTTCCTTCATTGCCTTCTCTGGTACTGATGTTAATGTAAGCAATACAACTCTTCATCAAAGGGGAGAAGGGATAATTTGTTTTGGGACTAAATATGAATGGTCATGTCCTGGGTACCCAGGTTTAGGATATCCTGATTTCCATATTCCAATGTAGTAACAGTTTGAAGTTTTTTTCTTTGTTTGTTTGTTTGTTTTTTAATATTTTGAACACATTTATTTTTTTGTTCATTCATTTTATTTTATTTTTTATTTTTTTATTCTCTTTTTTAAAATTTTTTGATACTTTATTTATTTATTTATTTATTTCCAATGTTTCCCCTTTTCTAGGTCTCCTCTTTGGAAACCACCTATCCCCTTTGTTTGTTTTTTTTAATAGCAACAGAACTTCAGATATATTAGTGGATACATTCGGTAGATGGGTTATAGTAAAGTGGGAAAATGTCAACTTTGAGCACCAGGTGATATCTGATATCATTGTTAACCCTTCAGACAGTGGCTGAATAAAGGTCTGTTCATACATCCCAAAAGATTTACCTACTGGTCACAAGGATGCTAGGTCTCTGACAAAGGAGAGCTAAGAGTTAATAAATGGCTACAAATTCTCCAGGATAAATTGGCTAGTACTTGAAATATGCCAAGCTCTCTAGAGTACTGTTTCAGTCAGTTAGCCAGCCTTGCAGAAGGTCCAGTGGAAGGTTCTTTCCATATGTGTCCAATCACACTGGATCTTGTACTCTTCCTGCAGAACTCCCTCTCCTAAAGAGAGGCATATTTTTTGCATATTGACAAAACTGAGTTATTATAGTGATCTTTTTCATAAAGTGTTGTAATGAAAAAACTCTGTGAAAAGCAATGACTTTTTTGGTCTCCTCTCTCTCTCTCTCTCTCTCTCTCTCTCTCTCTCTCTCTCTCTCTCTCTCTCTTTCTGTGTGTGTGTGTGTGTGTGTGTGTGTGTGTGTGTGTGTAGACAGGTGATCCTAATAATGATGCAATTGTTCTCGCTTAGCTACTCAGTTCAGCAAGATGAAGAAGAGAGCACAAATGACATCAGCTTAAATAAGATAAGGGTATATTTTCTAAGGTAATGAGAAGCCTGGTTGTTGGTTGCCTTGCGGGTTTAGGCTGTGTACTGGCTAGTTTTGTGTATCATCTCGACACAAGCTGAAGTCATCACAGAGAAAGGAGTTTCAGTTGAGAAAATGCCTCCATGAGATCCAGCAGTAAACATTTTCTCAATTAGTGATCAAGGGGGGAGGGTCCCTTGTGGGTGGTACCATCTGTGGGCTGGTAGTCTTGGGCTCTATAAGAAAGTCAGCTGAGCAAGCCAGGAGAAGAAGCAAGCAAGCAAGTCAGTAAGTTACATCTCTCCATGGCCTCTGCATCAGCTCCTGCTTCCTGACCTGCTTGAGTTCCAGTCCTGACTTCCTCTGGTGATGAACAGCAGCATGGAAGTGTAAGCTCAATAAACCCTTTCCTCCCCAATTTGCATCTTGGTCGTGATGTTTGTGCAGGAATAGAAACCCTGACTAAGACAGGCTGTCAGGGAAAAGACTTCTGTTAGTCATTCCAGTTCTTTCCTTAGGGTGAAAATGAGAAAGGAAGGTGTACAGAAGGGCAAAGGTCATTACACCAGCTGAGACAAATTATTTTTTTTCTGGAGATTTATTAGAAGCTCCAACCATAAATTCTTCTTTTATGCTATTGCCTTGTTCTATGTCTCTGGCCACTCCCATCTGCCATGAGATTGGGAAATATTGCTAATATTTTATTCCCTTCTGAGTATGTGGATGCTGCCAGAAGTAAAACTGCTAGCAGGGACATTAACACTGTGTAAGCAACCAACTGCTTAGTTTTCATTTACCTTTTCCTTTCTTTAAAAAAAAACATTCTTTATTTTTATTCTGTGGATATGTCTTGCCAACATTATGACTGTATATGTATGACATGTCAGATTCATTGGTGTCCTTGGAATCCAGAAGACAGTGTTTGAGCCCCTGGAACTGGAGTTATAAACAGTTGTGAACTATCATGAGGGTACTGCAATAGAACCAGGGTCCTCTTAGCCACTGAGCCACCTTTCCAGACCTTATTTGCCTTTTACACAGAAATGAAATTGATCAAGCTGTATCATCTAATAAAATAGTGTTGGGGGGATGGAGAAATGGAGCAGCAGTTAAAAACACTAGTTGCTCTTCTAGAGGACTCAAGTTCAATCCCCAGCACCTATGTTTGTAATTCCAGTTCTAAAACCCTTTATGGCTGCTCTAGGTGCTAGGCATGAATGTGGGACATAGAGATAAATGCATTTAGGCAAAAACACTCAGGCACACAAAATAAAAATAAATAAAATTAAAAAAAAATAAAAAATACTGTTGAGAAATTACCTGTATAAAATTGCAATTCAATTCTTTGAAAGCATGTCTTTTACAATATAGTGCAGTTGCTAAATGTATATTAAAGAAAAGAAAATATGCTAAGTTCCATATTATAGAGTTATGGTTGCCTTAGAGTTATTATTGCTGGGATGAAGCACCATGATCAAAGCAAGTTGGAGATGAAAAGGCTTATTTAGCTTATGCTTCCACATCATAGTTCATCATCAAGGAAGTCAGACCAGGAACCTGGAACCTGGATGCAGGGACTGATGCAGAGGTCATGGAGGGGTATTGCTTTATCACTTGCTCCTCACAGCTTCTCAGCCTACTTTCTTATAGAATCCAGAACTACCAGCCCAGGGATAGCACCACCCACAATAGGTTGGAACCTTTCACATCAATAATTAAGAAAATGCCCTTCGGGGTTGGAGAGATGTCTCAGTGGTTAAGAGCACTGGTTGCTCTTCCAGAGGTCCTGAGTTCAATTCCCAGCAACCACATGGTGGCTCACAACCATCTGGAATGGAATCTGATGCCCTCTTCTGGTGTGTGTCTGAAGACATGACAGTGTGCCCATATTCTTAAATTAATTAAAAATCTTAAAAAAAGGTGGGGTGTGTGTGTTTCTGGAGAGATGGCTCAGGAGTTAAGAGCACCGACTGCTCTTCCAGTGGTCCTGAGTTCAATTCCCAGCAACCACACAGTAGCTCACAACCATCTGTAATGGGATCTGATCCCCTCTTCTGATGTGTCTGAAGAGAACAACAGTGTACTCACATACATGAAATAAATAAATAAATCCTAAAAAATAGAAGAATGTTTAAAAAAACCCTAAAAAAAAAAAATGTCCTTCAGGCTTGGCTACAACCTCAATTTATGGAGGCATTTTCTCAGTTGAGGCTTCCTCCTCTCTGATAAGCTTGTGACAAATTGATGAAAAACTAGCCAACACGATGTTAATATTCTATCTGCTGAAAGACTGCTTAGAAAATGTTCTAAATGTCAGAAAAATTTTAAATTGTAGTTCACAGTGATTCTAGATGATCAAATAGATCATAAAGATTACAGAATTTAGTGAAAAATTATACAATAATTATTTTGATTATATAAAATAAGGTATTGTTATTTGTAATTAAAAATTTGAAGCTATCATCATCATCATCATCATCATCATCATTTATTTTATGCGTATAGGCATTTTGCCTGCATGTATGTCTGTGTGCTGTATTCATGGCTGTCTTCTAAACATGCCAGAAGAGGGCAGCAGGAGTCCTGAACTGGAGTTATAGACTATGCGCTGCCATGTGGAATTGAACTCAGGTCCTCTGGAAGAGTAAAAGTAGTCAATGCTCTTAACTAGTGGTCCATCTCTCATGCCCCTAAAATTAGTACTTTATAAAATCTGTCACATGACAGTTAATAATATTTTTCTAAACATAAATAGTTTGGAATATTCATAGCTTGTTTGTTTGGTAAAACAGGGCATGTATTCCAAACAATGAGCTTCTATCTCTAGAAATTTTATTGGTTCTTTTGGGATCATTATTGTTGAGTAATTTTAATATTTCCTATTTCAGAATACAATTTTTAAAATTTAATTTTAATTTCCAATCATAATAGTTAATAAAATACCTTGAGAAGTTATGATATATTATTCTTAGGAAAGGCTTTAAGGTATTTAACTTTAATTTCTTTTATTATGATTTAGGAAATGGCTTTAGGATCCTCATCATACATGTTATAAAACAGTGACTGGAGTAAGAGAAACTGAATTCTCAAAGAAATGACACACTTTAATTTTTAAAGTGACGTCTGTGATCAGACGATGATGAGTCTTAGTCCCAGTGAAAGCTTAGGGGTCATAGTCTTCATTCTGACGGAAGAGGAATCTTACCAGGTCTTCTTTATTGCTTATTTTATTTATTTACATTTCAAATGTTATCCCCCTTCCCGGGTTTGAGGTGAAATTGTACATGGAAATGCGGATGTCAGGAGTTTTTTCTTTTAAGTAATAAAAGGAACTGTTTTAGTTTTTACAGTTTGTACTCTAGAAAACTAATTACAAGTGCAGTGATCTTTTTGATTAAGCCAGGCTCAGGGACACAAGTATGATTCATATTCAAGAAACTTCTAATCTTATGGGGATAGGGACACTGAAATATTCCCTTTATTTTATTTTACTTTATTTTTATTTATTTATTTATTTATTTATTTATTTATTTATTTATTTATTTATTTATTTATTTTTGGTTTTTTGAGACAGGGTTTTTCTGTGTAGCCCTGGCTGTCCTGGAACTCACTCTGTAGACCAGGCTGGCCTCAAACTCAGAAATCCGCCTGCCTCTGCCTCCCGAGTGCTGGGATTAAAGGCGTGCGCCACCACTGCCCGGCGAAATATTCCCTTTATGATTAAGGTGCTATCTTAGTTTTCTCAAGCTGCTGCATCAAGCTACAATAAGCCGGATGACTTATAAACATTTACTTCCTGCATCTCTAGAGGCTGGGGCCTCTAAGATCAAAGGTCTCTAGTGTCTGGTGGGAGCATCTTGTGTTTTCGTTTATCTTCATCTCACTGTGCTGATGCAGCAGGCAGAAGGGGAGTTCTCTGAGATTTTACAAGGACCTTTAGTCTATTTACAGGGCACTGCCATCGTGACATAACCACTTCACAAAAGCACCATCTCATGATACCAGTACTATGTGGATTAGTATTTCAACACATGAGTTTTAGGGAGTGTAAACATTCAGACCTCAGCAAAGGCTCTGCTGGATACTTGAAGTACTTGCTGTGGAAGTCTGGAAGAAGGCAACACGATGCCAAAGAAATTCAAGGAGGTTTAACCTATACATGCAGGTATTTAACAAGATGCAGAAAGGACTAGATGGTGCAGAGAGAAAGTGGTGGCTCTCTGGAGAAGTGTTTAGAAGCAGTGTTGGGTAAGAAGTGGGTGGCAACTTGCTGGGCTTTGCATGCCTGGGTAAAGACTTTGGATTTCACTGGTAGGGAGTGAAGCGCTCACAGAGATTTCAAGCAGCATGGTAAAATGTGCAGATTGAATTGTAACAGTTGTGACACTCACAACAAATTAAGGGCATATAGCAGTTGTTGGTAAGAACCTACCCGGAAGCTCCTACCCAGAAATACTGCAGAAGAGGAGGTAATTAGGATTTAAATAAGAGTATGGCTTTGGGAACTATCTGAGTTTCTTTTCTTTTTGCTGTGATAAAATACCCCAGAGAAAGTAACTTCAGGGAGAAAGGGTTTATTTGGCTTACAATTTGAGGTTGCAGTTGGCCATGGCTGGGTCATAATGCAGCTGGAGCTTCAGGGGACTGGCCCCATTGCATCTACAGTCAAGATGCAGAGAGGAATGAATGCTTTTGCTCAGTTCACTTTCTTATATAAGGTCCAGGATCCCAGTGCAGAGAATGGCGCCACCCATAGTGGGCAAGTTTTCCCATCTCAGTGAACAACTCAATTGAGATAATCTCCCTGATAGGCATACCCAGCAGCTAACCTCATCTAGATAATCCCTGAGAGATATGCCTGGGAATTTACCTCCAATATGGTTCTATATTTTATGAAGTTGACAACTTAAATTAACATCACAGGAAGCATTGTCCTTGGGCTTACACATTTGCCTATCTAAGTATGTGTGTTTGTATCTGGGAGTCTTGACCATGGAGTTGAGTATAAATGATATTTCTAGATTGGGAACTGATATAGTTATCATTTAATGAAATTAAGCCTATAGGAAGGAGGGACTGGAGAGAGGGCACACATGGTGAAGTACCTGCTGTGCTGCATGAGAACATGGGTTTGGATTCCTAATACCCATATACAAGGTGGGAGCTTCGACTTGCAGAGGGAAAGGGGGAAAGAAAATTATAAGGTGGAATTTTGCTAGAGAAAGCGTCATTGAAGGTAGCTCCTGTGGTTTACAGCCTGGCCCCACTTCCAACACGAGTAGTCAGTGCTCTTAACTGCTGAGCCAGTTCTCCAGCCTCTAAGCTAATCTTCTCTTAGTACTCACGTGGATTGCTTCCAACCACACACTCACAACTGCCCACTGTTTTTCTTATGCCTGTTCTATCCCCAAAGCCTGCAAATATCAAAGAGCAAAACAACTTTCTTTATAAACAGGCTGCAGAGAAATGATTCTCTACCAGGCCCTGTGGAATTTCAGTGAATAACATTTTCTCTATTCTGTCTCGGATATTTTAGATCAAAGAGATATTGGCTGTTTATCCCTTAATATATCCTCAAGTGTAGAATGGTATTCAGGATATCAGGTACTATTCCAGTTCAACAAACACAGAATCACCAATGGAGAATCAGACAAATAAACATACAAAGATAGCAAATACAAATCAGTAAGGTAGATGCTGATATGCTTTTAATTAATGTAGTTGATAAGCATTTAAAAAGAGCTAATCGCTATTGACAAGAAGGCATGTAAAGCAGCCATTCTCTCGTATTTCTGAAAGATCGTTTAACTAGGTCTTCTACATCTTACACTTAAAAGTGCATTGTAGAATTTTCCCAGTTCTGTCTGTCACTGTGGAATCATTGCCACTATATTCAAGACATCAGAAAATATGTCAGTGAAGTGAGACCAGTTTATCCACAAAGGCCACATCATGGCCACTTTATGGACGCAGATCTTGACAAAACGATTCTCAAGTTGCCAAGCAGGTTAAAGGCAGTCAAAACAATGGTGACAGTCATAACAGAGACAGACTTCATCACTTGCCACGAGGATGTGGGTGCTGTGAAGCAGAACCACCAAGACATGCTTTGGAAAACACAGAGTGCACTGAATAATGTAATAAACTATTTCTATTATACAGGGAAACATTTTTGCAACATTTTCTATTGTAGGACCTTATATTTCTCCATGATATATTTGGGTATATGGTAAGATTGGATTTTTAGTCCTTATGTTTGTAGGCAATATAATTAAATGGGTAGAGAAAACTCACTGTTTTCCAGATAGCTGAAGGAAATGCCATGTTGTTAAATGACTTTTTCATTTAAAGGGTACATTATTCCTTACTAATTTATTTGCAGACAAGCTATGTTTACCTTATGGTTGTTCTCCCATTTCCTATCTGTCTTATTGTTCAGGTGCAATTCTCAGAATTTGCAGAATAGAAAAATTATGTTATTTACATTCCTCTGTCTTGGATTCATTATAAGATCAATGTAATGATGTCCTGGTTGGTTTTTGTCAGCTTGACACAAACCTAGAGTTATCTGGGAAGACAGCCCTCAATTGAGAACATGCCTTCAGATTGCCTGTGGGCATGTCTGTAGGGTGTTTCCTTGATTAATGACTGATGTAGGAGGGTCTAGCCTATTGTGGGTGGTACCACCAATGGGCTGGTTGTCCTGGGTTGTATCAGAAAGCAAGCTGAGCAAGCCATGAGGAGAAAGCCTGTAAGCAGCACTCTTACATACTCTTGCTTCAGTTCCTGCTGTCGGGTGCTGCTCCGAGTCCCTGCCTCTACTTCCCTTTTTGTTTGAATAGAAACTGTAAGCTGAAAAATTTCTTCCCTCCCTAAGTTGCTGTTGGTCAAGGTATATTTATTGTTTTAGCAATAGAAACTCAAACTAGGTCAAATTATTAAGAACACAGGGACAGAGCCAGAGGCAGGTGAGTTTCTGTGAACATGAGGCTGGACAGGTCAGCAAATGTACACATTGTGACCCTTTCTACAATCACCACCAGCACCAGCACCAGCACCAGCACCACCAGCACCAGCACTACCACCACCACTGCCACCACTACAACACACACACACACACACACACACACACACACACACACACACACACACCAGTTATTTTCTGCATTTTGATCAATTATGGCTTTCTATAATGGTCTCCATTTCTTGAAAAATGAAGCTTCTTTGATGAGGGGTGAGAGCTATACTTAGCTTTGTCTGGGTCACAGGCTATGTGGACCTGGCTGGGCTTGGAAGTTGGATACAGTGCTGACAGGATAAGGTTGGTAGGAACAGGAGCAATGATATGATATTTTGAATTGTGGCATGCTGGTCGATTACAGCTCTTTTGGTGCATTAAATATTTATGACTTCCACAGGGGCCTGAGGACAAGGCACATATACCCAGTTACAATACAGGGTAAGTGATCACAAGAACAATCAAACTGCTGTCAGACAATGCATACGTGAGCCCTTATGAAGAAAGTGAGCTTTAAGAAATACAAGTTGACTAGGCTTAGAAGGAGGGGTGAATACTGGCACACATGTGAACACTTTGCCCAAAGAAAGTTTTATTCTTAGATTGGACTCAGAATCTTAAATACTGCTGGGTGAAAATGTGGGGAGCTGTCAATTCATGGTTTCAGCTTTTCTCTTTCATGTGACTAAAATGAATTAATGCCTGGAAGTTAATTGTGCTGATAGTGGCATAATTTGTGAGCAGCAGCGAAGGCCAGCAGGTTATATAGTTCATATGGGTGAATTGTATAACATGCAATTACATCTTAATGAATCTGTTTTGTCTTTAAAAAATAATAAAAAACCTTCTATAGAAGGCATGATATTATTGTTTCTGCTGAAAAACATATACATAAGGAAGAAAGCTTGGCTCTTGTGACTTGATCACATAGAAAATGGTAATTATATTTTAAGCCAGGTACGGCATAACTATATGTTTGTAACTGTAGCACTCCAGAAGCTAACACAGGAGGATTGCAAGTTTGGGTCCAGCTTGAGCCACATAGTAAAAACTTGTCTCAAATAATAACAACAAAAAGCCTAGTATATTTATGTATTTTTATTTTTAAATGCTTTAGATTTTCCTTCTGCTTGGTGTCAGGTTGCATTGTGTGACCTAAGTCATGACTCTGCCTTTAAGTTATGCTGTGATTTTGAGAGAGACTATTAAACTCTTTGCACAGTTCAGAGTTCTTCATCTGCATGCTTGCTAAATGATCCCTAGAGTAGCATTTGACTTAAAATCTTCAGGCTGACTCTTGTACAAGGTTATAATCCTCTGATTTCTGATATTTGAAAATAGTACCCAATTGGATTTAAAACACAAAATAAACATTTAAAATATTTCTATGCTCTTATTATCATCTAAATTGTGAAGCGCATTTCTTATTTATCCCGCAGTCTTTGAGAAACTCAAGACTGGCTGTTAAATAGCTCTTCTAATTAGTATGAACTGTTGTAGCATTTAAAATCCATGTCTTGCCTTTGATAAAAATCAAAATTAGAGTGAATAATAGGTCTTGGTTGAGCATTAGCATGCAAAGCATGCAGAAGCAAAGATGGGTTTAGCTCTGAGAATAAAGCAGAAGCCAGCACGTTCTGACAGCTGTGAGAAACACAAAAAATATTAATGGTGGCAGTTAGAGAGCCAGCCAGAGACTAGCAATGCGCAGGTGCATTCCCAGTGCATAGAGTTCTTCTTTAGTATTCATGATAAGTTTCCAATAACTTCATCTTTATACACAAATTAGAAAGCAGTTCAGATTTATTAGGCTGGCTGAGCAATTGCCCAGGACAGCTAAAAGAACAATGCCCACAGGGGCATATATATTTGTAATGAAGTAGTCTTCTATGATAATGCCTTAAATATCACTACAATGCCATCTTTATTTTCTGATAAAGTCATCATCGCAAGAGGTTTAAGATTCTCTTAACTTTATTCTTAAGATCTCATCTAGGTAGAATGAAAAATTACATTGTAATTTTGCTTGCTTCAGTATATTATCTTTTAGTGGAAATTTCCATTATTTATCCTTCAATATTTTGACTTTAGAGGCTAAAGTATCACTTTGGTTTAGAGTAACTAAGTGGAAAACATTTATAGCAGTAGAGAAGCCCACCAATCCAGAGAACAAATTATGTAGAAACAGGAAGTAAGAGTTTTCTCTTCAATGTATTTGAGCACATAGTCACACTGAATCTCTGCACATGCTCCGCAAACTCAAGCAAGCTGAAACCCCACACACTCTCCTCTGAGTGTTACACAAATGCCCAAGTCACTGTGTACAAATGAGGTTTTAGTGATGCCAGCTATCTCTCAAGTTTGCTGTCAATGAACAATGTGAAATATTTGGATCTTGGATGTCTACAGAGAAGTCTTCCTTATCTTCAAACTTTCAACTTAAGCCCTGGAGAAAAATAATGTAAGTAGAGTCACAGTGTCACTGAGACATGAAGAACAGAACCCAGTAAAATCACTAAAGACCCTTTCCATACATAACCAAGAATGAACACTTACATGGTGGTTTCCATAAATTTATACAAGTGCCTTAGAATATATAATCTATCTATCTATGTATCTATCTATGTATCTATCTATGTATCTATCTATGTATCTATGTATCTATCTATGTATCTATGTATCTATGTATCTATCTATCCATCCATCCATCCATCCATCCATCCATCCATCCATCCATCCATCCATCCATAGATCCATAGATCTATCTAATCTATCTAATTTATGCACATGAATATGTGTGCCATCGTATATGTATGGAAGTTAGATAACAAGTTGTGGAAGTCAGTTCTTCCCGTACATCTTATGAGCCCTGGGTTTCAGACTCAAGTCTTCAGCTTTGGTAGCAAGTTGATTATCTGCTAAGTCATTGTCCTGGCACCAGAATATGTATTTATATAATTTATCTAAATGCCTTGGGACATATATAAAAAACTGTTTTTTTATAATTTATATTAAAATATAATGAACTCTAATTTTTAATTTTAGCTGTTGAGATTTAAATATTATCTAGAAGGTACTGTTTAAGGGGGATGGAGAGATGCACAGGGGTTAAGAACATGGCCGCTCTTGCAGAGGACCTAAGTTTAGTTACCAGCACCTACCTGGTGGTTCACTACCACCTATAGTTCCAGTCTAGGGATCTTACACCCTTGTCTATCCTCTTTGGACACCATGTACACATGTGATTCCCATAAACACACACACACACACACACACACACACACACACACACACACACACACACACACACACACACACTCTTCGAAAGTGAAGATTCTGTTTAGTGGCATTCTGACAATAGCTTGATGTCATCCTAGGGCAACTTTGGAGTTTATTGGTTTCTTCTCTGAAGCTCCTTGTTTCCCGCTCATGCCCTGTGTTTCGCTATCTCTAACCATTACGCTCCTAATGATTTCTCCTGGAACCTTTCCTTTCTTGTTTAGGATCTAATGATGCTGGGTGGAACAACTTCATTACGTTCCTAAGTGCCAGCTGTGATGTCCTATGTGAGGCTTGAGATGGCTGAGACCGGGAATGCTAGTATACATGCATTCACATACTGTAAAAAAATAACAAGGTTGTTTCTAATCTATTAGAGATGAATTTTAATATTAAGTTTTGAATGAGATCACATTATTTTTTAGCAAGTTCTGTTTTGTCAATCCATATTGCCATTTTTAAGCTTAGTTGTAGAAAAAGCATTAATTTATTGACTAAAGAAAACCATTTCATAGGTCTAAGTGTGTTTTGCTTGCGGTCTGTGCGCTGCATGTGTTCTAGCACAGTTATGAATGTAGACAAACACATTGCTGGGTCACAGTGCCATGTCTCAAAGTCAAAAGGTTTGATGCCCACATACTGTAAACATTTTGCTCTGGTTACATTCTTTTAGATGAAAGGTTCATATTTGACTTCTCCAGTAACACATTTACATAGAATAACACGTCAAAAGCTTGCTTGTACAGCAAAGCCAGGATCTTTTGGATGGTTCAGTCTCAGAGCTAAGACTTCAGTCAGGCTCACAGCAGAAACACCCCTTCCTTGCACCAAATTATATAGCTCTCCCAGCTTGAGCTGGTCAATAATTTCATTAATATCATTAGATGTCAGCTCTCAAAATTACTTTTGACCACAATGATGATTCCTGGTAGATAAAAATGTGTTAATACCAAATGCTTTTGGTAAAACAGAGAAAACTGATCTCTTATATATTGTTGGTTAGAGTCTAAGATTGAATGGCCACTCTTTCAAAAAAGAAATGACAGTTTCTTGTAAGACTAAACATGATCATACCATATGACCCAGAAATTTTACAAAAAGATGTATGTTTATAGCCATTTTATTTGTAGTAGTAAAAATTAAAAGAAACCCAAATACCCACCAATGGTTGAATAGGTAAATTATAGACGTGACCATAATAAAATGTTACTCAACAGTGAACAAAAGAATAATCTGTGATCTCACAGGTAGCATTCTCAGTAAAAAAGTTAACCTTCTATCTCTTATGTAATTACAATTTATGTAATGTCCAACAACTGCAACAAAGCGAAGATAAGGTGAACAGATTGGTGTTTCCATGGAAGACAGCTGGGTAAAAATGGGCTGGGTAGCAGTGCTGCTATGAATGGAAGGAATGCAGGTGTCCTTTGTGACAGTTGAGCAGATGAGTGTCCTGACAGTAGTGATGACTTCATGAATGTATACACTAGAAAATATTAGATACAATGACACATATTCATACACATACAAATAAATTTACACAGAAAATAGTGGAAAGGAATAAAAGTTTAAACTAGTAAGTATAGTTAAGAACATTTGTAACAGCAATATCACTTTATGGTTTGATATCATTCGGCAGTTTTATAAGATGTCACTATTTGAGGAAGTTAGGCTAAGTGTGTAAATGACAAATTTCTTTGAGTTTATAAGAAAAGAAATACCCTTCCTTTCCTCTGGCAGCAGCCATCAGGTGAGCCAAGATGGGTGCATACAAATACATCCAGGAGCTGTGGAGGAAGAAGCAGTCCGACGTGATGCACTTTCTTCTGTGGGTCGGCTGTTGGCAATACCGCCAGCTCTCTGCGCTGCACAGGGCTGCTCACCCCACCTGGCCTGATAAAGCGTGAAGACTGGGAAAAGGCTAAGTAAGGTTATGTCTTTTACAGGATTCGTGTCCGCTGTGGTGGTCGAAAACGCCCAGTTCCTAAGGGTGCAACTTATATCAAGCCTCTCCACCATAGTGTTAACCAGCTGAAATTTGCCCGAAGCCTTCAGTCTGTTGCTGAGGAGAGAGTTGGGCGTCATTGTGGGGCTTTGAGAGTCCTGAATTCCTACTGGGTTGGTAAAGATTCCACATATAAATTTTTTGAGGTTATCCTCATTCATAAAGCTATCAGAAGAAATCCTGACACCCAGTGGATCACCAAACCAGTCCACAAGCACAGAGAGATGTGTGGGCTGACATTTGCTGGCAGAAAGAGCCGTGGTCTTGGAAAGGGCCACAAGTTCCACCACACTATTGGTGGTTCTCACTGTGCAGCCTGGAGAAGGCGCAATACTCTCCAGCTCCACCGTTACCGCTAATACATGTGATATTTGTAAAATTCATACCCAATAAACAATTTAGGACAGTCAAAAAAAAAAAAAAAAAAAAAAAAAAAAAAAAAAAAAAAAAAAAAAAAAAAAAAAAAAAAAAAAAAAAAAAAAAAAAAAAGAAAAAAAGAAAAAAAGAAAAAACAAGAAACAAAGAAAAGAAATACCCCGGTGTATCAAATATTTGCAGCTATCCCTGCAAACGTCACAATTTATTTTTTTCTTTAGATACAAACAGAATTCTATTATGTCTATGTATCCCATTTTCATTATCCACTAGTTAGTTGAAGAACACTTAGGTAGCTTTTACATAATACTCTTTCTTAAAGTTTCTGGAACTGTCAGTTTCCTGAGGTACATTTTTCTGTCAGGGTACTTGACAAGCTCATTTGTATTAGCTCTGCATGCACATGTGTGTGAATGTGAGTACATGTACTCATGGTTTTTGTGCACACGTGTGCACATACATGTGTACAGGGTATGCCTATGTAGACAGGTGTGTGTGTGTGTGTATGTGTGTGTGTGTGTATGTGTGTGTGTATGTGTATGTGTGTGTGTATGTGTGTAGAGGCTACAGGACAACTTCTAATTCTCTTCCTTGAGTGCCATATCCCTTTTTTTTTTTTTTTTTTGAGATTGGGTCCTGAAACTCTGAGTGGGCCAGGCGGGATGACCAGCAAACACTAGGAAACACCTGTTTCTGCTTTTCCAGAGCTTGTACTATGAATCCTGGCTTTTTGTTTGTTCATTTGTTTTTGGTTTTTGCTTTTTGGATAAAATGTTTCTCTGTGTATCTCTAGATGTCTTGGACTCACTTTGTAGATGAGACTGGCTTCCAACTCAGAAATCCATCTGTCTCTGGCTCCTGAGTACTGGGATTAAAGGCATGCACTACCATGCCTAGCCCAGGCCTGGATTTTAGTTTTTTAAAACTTGGATTTTGAAGATCACATTATGATCTTCTAGGCAGGTTAGAATGTTGTGTTTCCATCAATAGTCTAGGTTTAGACTCATCCCATTTGCTCACTCAGTAATCCTAGTCCCTAGTCCCAGAGTTCAGATCTTAGTTTCTCAAACTGCTGATTGCAAGGGAAGCACACTTCTTTGATAGCCTTCTAGCCTGATAATATCTGCTTACATTTTAAATCTATAATATCTGGAGAGAGAAAAGGTAACTCTTTTCACTGCATCTCATATGTGGACTGTACTTGAACAGCAGATAAAGGACTAGGTATTTGTATTTTTTTTAAATCTATGAGTAGAACGTAAGATATGGACTTTGAGTTATCTATGCATAGAATATTAGTGTTATATGCCTCAAATGCATAAAATGCAAGGTCAAGAGACTCAACCTTACCTCTCATTGTAGGAGAAAGCAACAATACTGTGATATTAAAGTTATTTCAGAGGGAGACTGGCAGGATGTCTCAGTGGATATTGAAAGTTTGATGACCTGAGTTCAGTCATGGAGACCACATAAAGAAAAATGAATTGTACCAAATCCACACAGTTGTCCAATGACCTCCACATGTATGCCATAATGGACTTCCACCACACACACACACACACACACACACACACACACACACACACACAATAACAGTAAAAATATCTATCTAAGAGAAATACACAGACCTTTAATGTCCACTGTGCACATAGTTCATTTTAGGTAAAGAAAAGGTAGATTGTCTTGAAAGAAGAAGGATTAAAGATCAAAAGAATCGTCAGTACATTCTAATGAATATGAAAGGTAAATAGAAGCCAAATGAAGAGCCAGGAGTGGGCCAAAGACACGCCCCACAGCTCACCAGGCACGCAGAAAAGCCCCTAGCAGGGGCAACGCGTCCACAGAGCTCACTGACTCTGCCCGCTTTGCGCGGGCCACAGAGACTGTCAGTCAGCAGCTTCCGACAACTGCCGGAAACCTCAGCTTGGGCCACAGGGCTCCACAGCTAATCAGCGCCAGGACAAAGATCCCACTCAGATCGTAAGAGCCAGGAGTGGGCCAAAGACGCGCCCCACAGCTCACCAGGTACTGCCCTGAACCCGCAAGACACAGGGACGAGATAGGCGGGCCTAGAAACCCCCCCGGATCCCAAAAGCGGGCGGCTGTGGCAGGAAACTTCTGCCTGGGACACTAGGATTCCATAGACCAGCAGCTCCGGGAGAAAATCCTCTCTCGCAGGCACGCAGAAAAGCCCCTAGCAGGGGCAAGGCATCCCCAGAGCTCACTGACTCCTCCCGCTTTCCGCGGGCCACAGAGACTGTCGGTCAGCAGCTTCCGGT
>CM052705.1:70261037-70275915 GCA_028551405.1 Uromys caudimaculatus | reverse complement strand
AAAAAAAAAAAAAAAAGAAAATTGAGAAGGACATCCCAGAATAAGTATGTGGATAGATCTTTCCAAGTGGGAAAGGAATGTGAAGATAATTGTGTCCCACGTAAAAGCTTATAACAGATTTCTTCAGCTGAGGAGTCCAATAATCAAGTGGATAAGATGACCCATTCTGTGGAAAGTCAGCCTCTTTCCCCAGTTTCCCTGTCATTGCCCAATAGCCCACGAACAAAGTGGCCATGTTGACAGAGATGGGGGTTATGGATGGACTTCAACTCACCAAGGCTGACCTGGTTATAGCTATTGCTGAGTACTTTATCTGCCAACAGCAGAAACTAACCTCGAGTCCCAGATATGGAACCTTTCCCTGGGGTGACCAGCCAGTGACTTGGTGGTAGGTTGACTACATAGGATTTCTTTCTTTATGGAAAGTATAATGCTTTGTTCTTACTGGAGTAGATACTTATTCTGTGTATATATTTGCCTCTCTTGCATTTAATGCTTCTGTAAAACCTATCAACTGTGGACTTACATAATGCTTTATCCATTGTCATGGTATTCTACACAGTATTGTTTCTGGCCAAGGAACTCACTTCACAGCTAGGAAAGTGTGACAGTGAGCAATCATGGAATCCTCTGGTTTTACCCTGTTCTCTACCATCTTGAGATACTAACCTTACCTTTTGGCTTCTGTAGTTCTGCTTCTGGCTGACAGTTTTTATTAACTGAAGTATGTCAACATGGAACATTTTTTTGTGTGCTTAAAAGCTCGCCCCAAGAAAAGCTCAGTGCTACATTGGCATCCTTAACACTCAGCTGTCACTGACTAGCTAATTAAGACATTCTATTGGCTTGAATCCATGTTTGAGTAGTCTTCTCTGGTGGATACCTCACAAAAGGATGGCTTAGTGTTCTTCAGAACATGGCATATGCTTTGAATCAGCATCCAACATATAGTGCAGTTTCTCCCATAGCCAGAATCCACAAGTCCAGGAATCAAAGTAGCCAAAAATGGAATAATTCTACCCACTAGGGAAATTTTGCTTTCTCTTCCTTCAACTTTACATTCTGCTGTCCTAGAAGTTTTGGTTCTCAAGTGGGGAGTCCTCCTGCCACAAGTCACAGCAAACATTCCATTGAACTAGAAGCTCAGTATTTCTCCTGGCCATTTTGGACTTCTGATGCCCTGGAGCCCACAGGCTAAGAAAGGAGATACAGTATTTGGAGGAATGATTGATCTATATTATCAAGAGTAAATTGGGTTACGTTGCAACAGTGGGGGCAAAGATTATATCTGGAGTCTTGGATTATTTCTTGGTGCTATCATGTCCTGCCACTAAAGTCAATGGGAAACGACAACAATCTAATCTAGGCAGGATGACAAAGGGCACAGACCCTTGAGGAATGAAGGTATGGGTGACTCCTCTAGGAAAAGAGCCAAAACCTGCTGAGGTGCTTGCTAAGAATGGAGGAAATACAGAATGAGTCGTAGAGGAAGGTAGTTATAAATACCAGTTAAGGCCACGTTGCAGAAATGAGGATTATAATTAACATGTTTCTGTTGTATTTTGTTATGAATTTGTTTGTACAGATATTTGTGGTCTTTTCCCTTGATTTCTTTATCATGTAATGTAACATCAATTAAGAGAATATCAGTAGTTATTGTATTTAAGTTTGAGATACTAAAAGAATGTTCTGGAAGAGACATTGCCACATATTCTAAGTTTATACTGTGTTTGTGGTTGTATGAAGGATATTTACATCTTGTTAGGCATAATTATGACCTGGTTATTGTTTTTATTTGTTAGTTAAGCATGACATAAGGAAATATGATTATGTCTCAAGTTGACAAGAGGTAGACTAGTGATGACCATTCTTGGTTGTCAACTTGATTATACCTGGAATTAACTAAAGCCCAAATGACTGGATATATCTGTAAGGGATTTTCTTCTTCTTCTTCTTCTTCTTCTTTGGGATTCTGGCATATACTGAAGACCAGCTGAGACATCCAGCCTTGTGGACTTAGCAACTATGGGTTCTTGGAACTTCTGTTGGTAAATAAGCAGTCATTGTTGGACTAGCTTGGTCACAGCCTGTAAGCCATTCTAATAAATCTCATTCGTATATATATTTTCTGTTCCTCTAGGGGATCTTGACTAATTTCTTACTCATCTAATTCCCTAAGATGAACATGAGAGAAAAAAAATCAGTATTAATTTCAAAGTACATTTTACCAGTTTAGAGTAAGTGTCCTTATTCCTCCTTCAATGAGGATGCTAGAGTGAGCATTTGTTCTACGATGAGGATGAACACAATAATAAAATGCACCGCACATTTTCAATACAACTGAAGTAAAGTTCACAGCCAATGAATGGTCATTCTCTCTTTCACCAGTGCCCATATGTGACAATACCTTGTGTGTTTGCTATACCATTGTATAGCACTATATGTAGCAACAGAATTGCACTTTGTGTTTAAGTGATATTGAAAAAGAAAAGAAAAATAAATTTCTTGAGACCACGAACTTTAATTTAAGGTGGTTGAGTGTAAATCCCTATGCTTTATTTCTTCCGCACTACATTCAATTTAGTAAATCATCTCATAATGCATCAAAGTATAAGCAGGTTCACTGATGAGGAGTGAAGTACAATTAGAAAATGCGTTTAATTTTTTTCTAACAAATTCCTGAATTATATTTAAACAAGGACATTTACCTGTTATATCCTTGTTTTTAAAGAAGTAATCTGGAGTAAATATTAAGTACTACTGAAGTGAATTAGTTTTTAATTTTTGTTGATTGGGGGTGTTACTTGGATACTTTAAAAGGGATCAAAGAAATTGGGTTAAAGAACCTAGAGATTGTTTCTTTGATATAAAATTTAGGGCTGTAAGATTGCCTATCTTTCAAAGGTGGCCCTGCTATATAAGACATCTTGGGGATCCTGTTATCCTCTAATTCACTGCCCCCACAATGCCAGATGTTTCTTGGGCTGTAATTTCCTTGCTGGTTCAACATCAACACACCTTAGTTCAAAACCCAGAAAGGGAGAAAGAATTAAATTTGAGTGGATTAAATGGTTATTGCTTTATGTTAGGCCATTCTATTGGCTTTGAAAATTTCTGGCCACTACAGAGATTATGTTCTATCTAGATATAGTAGCCTGAGTTGGGGATAAATGTCCCTAGCCAGAAAACAATATACCTAATTTAAACTAGAAGAACTTACCACTAATAGAAAGACTACAGTAATATACACAGACAAGAAGTGAATAGTTTTAAAATCTCAAATGTGTGATCTCAAAAACATCAAGGTCAGAGGCTGAGGTAGGAAGATTGTGAGCCTACTTCTGTTACCTAGTAAGACTCTACCCCCCCCCCCCAAAACTCAAAAGACATCAGGTTTTTGTGGATAACTAAATTCCTAGTCTCCACTTCTTCAGAGTAAATCAAACTTTAGAATTGAGGGAGTCAAGAAAGAATGAAAAAGAAACTAGAATTTTCCCTCCAGCAGAATAAACAATATGAGAATATAGGAATCTTTCCCACTGTTATACACTGTATAGTTCATATATAGCTATGATGTACAACATGGAAAAGCAGAGGGAGGTGAGATGGAACAGCAGTAAGATTTGGCTTGTTAAATTTCGATTACATATAGAGCAATCCTTTTTCTTCAGAATACAGGCTTAGATTGCAATAACAATGCCAATAGGCATACTTTGGCAACTACCTACAATACTTAAAGCATAGGAATTCAAAACTATCTGGAAGTTATCCTTGAAGAGAAATGGCCAGAATGCGTGGCATTGCTCATTTTGTCTTGTAGTTATTTCTCAGTGAAATTTCATGTCTGTCCTGATTCCATGGCCATAACTCCTTACAAAGAGAAAACAACTCCTCTGAAATGAAGAATTTCAAGTTCTTTATAAACTGACTTCTGTTGACCTAGATTCCATTGATTTCAGTCAACCAGACATCTCTGTTTGTTTGTACAAATCCTCCATCACATAGCTACTAAAGCATATTTTTAATACAGCATAGATCACTACAAATATTGTTGGTAGCAGATGATGTCAGGATAATTTATATAAAACCCCTATGTTCCCGGACATTCATAAACATTCATTCATCCATTAAAGAATTCATTCACTCATTAAAGAATAGTGTTGCATTTTAAGAATTAGCAACACAATTCTTCTCCATGTTAGTTGCAATTTGTGTCCCCTGCAAGAGCAACATTGAATGAAATCTTCCAAGACTTTTCAAAATAAAATAACTCTCAGTGAGAAGTTGATGTGCAATGTGCACTGAGCCAGTCCCAGAAATTTCTTGCAAGGCTACCTTGTTTACATGTGTTTGACTTGGAGTAGCTTTACTCTAATTATAAGTTTTAACTCAACCTGAAAGTGAGAGACTTAAGAACAAAGGTGTGTATAGACCAATGATTTGCCATTTTAATGGCCATGGTAAGGAATTGGTTCCTTGAACTCCTTACAATGTACCTTATATATTCAGTTTGGCTACTGTCTTAGTCAGGGTTTCTATTCCTGCACAAACATCATGACCACAAAGCAAGTTGGGGAGGAAAGGGTTTATTGAGCTTACTCTTCCATGCTGCTGTTCATCACGAAAGGAAGTCAGGACTGGAACTCAAGCAGATCAAGGAGCAGGAGCTGATGCAGAGACCATGGGGGAATGCTGCTTACTGGCTTGCATGCTTCTGGCTTGCTCAGCTTGCTTGCTTATAGAACCCAAGACTACCAGCCCACAGATGGTACCACCCACAAGGGGCCCTTCCCCCTTGATCACTAATTGAGAAAATGCCTTACAGCTGGATCTCATGGAGGCATTTTCTCAACTGAAACTCCTTTCTGTGTGTTAACTCCAGCTTGTGTCAAGTTGACACAAAACCAGCCAGTACAATTGACCCCTTGTCAACTTGACACACAAATCCATCACTATCAAATCTCAATCCTTACTTTCTTATTCATCCCCAAGATCTAAATAACTTTAAAAGTCCCACAGTCTTTACAAGTTCTTGCATATTAAAATTTCAATCCCTTTAAAAATATCCAATCTCTTAGAATTCAAAGTCTTTTTACAATTAAGTCTCTTAACTGTGGGCTCCACTAAAATACCTTCTTCCTTCAGGAGGGAAAATATATCAGGGCACAGTCAAAGTCAATGGCAAAATCAGACTCCAACCGTCCAATGTCTGGGAACTACTCACAATCTTCTGGATTCCTCCAAGGGCTTGAGTCACTTCCCAGCTCTGCCCTTTGTAGCACATACCTTATCTTCTAGGCTTCAGATGCCTGTACTCCACTGCTGCTGCTGTGTACTGGCTAGTTTTGTGTCAACTTGACATAAGCTGGAGTTATCACAGAGAAAGGAGTTTCAATTGAGAAAATGCCTCCGTGAGATCCAGCTGTAAAGCATTTTCTCAATTAGTGATCAATGGGGAGGGGCCTTATGAGTGGTACCATCTGTGGGCTGGTAGTCTTGGGCTCTATAAGAAAGCCAGCTGAGCAAGCCAGGAGAAGCAAGCAAGGCAGTAAGAAACATCCCTCTGCATGGCCTCTGCATCAACTCCTGCTTCCTGACCTGCTTGAGTTCCAGTCCTGACTTGCTTTGGTGAGGAACATCAGCATAGAAGTGTAAGCTGAATAAACCCTTCCCCCTACACCCCCCCCCCACCTTGCATCTAGGTCATGATGTTTGTGCAGGAATAGAAACTCTGACTAAGACAGCTACTTAGGACTTGATTTGCCTTATTTAGGCCTGTTTTATGCTTGTTGCTTCAGTAAAATTGTTAATAGTGTCCTCTTCTATCAAAAGTGCTCCTGGTTGGATGATATATTATATGGTCTCCCTAACTGTAGTAAATATTGAGGATGAAGTAATTTTTCTCTTTTTCAAAAGACATTTCTTAGATAATTTCAGCAAGGACTAGGTGATCAAGTACTTATTTTAAGCCATGGAAAATATGCCTTCCCTCTAAATCCTAAGAGACTTTTCAATCTTATTGTTATGAACTTGGTTTTCATCCATGACATTTGAAGACTTATGAAATGTCAGAATTTACAATTTTGGTGAGACATACATGCAAATCTGACTGCTTTGAATTGTTGTATCACCACCACATCTCAGTGTTGTTTTTCCTCAACTCTTTTAGGAAATGAAAACATGCTGATTTCTGTTCAAAGAAACTGCCCATACTTCCATTCAACTACTAAATTGTCATGAGTAGAATTTGTGGCCTGAGAGTTGAGGCAGTGTTCCTTGTATGTATTAGATTCTCAATTAATATTTTCTTCCTTGAAAGACTACTTCTTTTATAGTGTGCTATATCAAGAACTGTAGAAGGGTTTTAGATAAACAATAATTACAGGTTAGCAAGTTATCCTTTCATTAATTTCTAGCTTCTAATAACAACCAGAAGACTTCTGATTCAGCAGAAGGAAGTGTCAGTTTTAGTACAAGTTCCAAAATCTACCATCTGCAAGCTGCTAGCCAGGAAACTGGTGGTTTACTTTCAGTCCAGCCCTCACACATTTGGAGCCCTAGGAGCCCATGATGTAAGTCTCAGTCAAGACTGAAGGCTGAGAGCCAGGAACACTAGTGTCCCATTCCCAGCATGATGGGTGTCCTGAATCAAAGAAAAAAGAAGTAATTTTCCATTACTGTATCTCCTTTTTCTATTCAGGCCCTCTGTGGATTGCAAGATGCCTGTACACATTAGTAAAGAATAGCTAATAGTGAATCTCTTCCTAAAACACCCTAATAGAAACACACAGAAACAATGTTTTACCAGCTATATGGCTTCTCTTGGTCTAGTCATGTTGGCCAATAAACTCATTCACCACAGAATGTACCAAAGCTAAGAAACTCTAAGCTCAGTTTTCAATTGTAAATTTAAACAAAACTGTCTGATGCTTACTTTTCATGGGAAGCATTCTTTTTATTATTCTGGGCAGCAAATCAATCTTCTTTCTGTTCCAAGCAAGTAAGTGTCTTTAGTCACCTTTCAAGGTCATGTATCAATCAGTCTTGAAAATGCAATACTTAATTGAAACTCTGTGCCCTCTGATCAACACCTCCTCATCTCTCCTTCTCCCCAACCACTCTTCTCTCAACTTTTATGAGTTCGGCATGCTAAATTCTGTGTATATGTGAAATCATGTGGTACTTGGCTCTCTGTGTTTTGTTTATTTCACTTAGTATAGTAGTTTTCAGGTTCATTCATGTCACAAATGTGAAGATTTCCTTTTTTTTTTCTTTTTTAAAAAAAGACTAATTAGCATCCCATTAAATCTTCTCTTATATAGTCCATTCTTTACTCCTCAATGAACATTTAATTGTTTCTATACCTTGGCTATTGGGATAGTTTGTATGTGCTTAGTCCAGGGAGTGGTACTATTAGGAGGTGTGGCTTTGGTTGGAGTAGGGCGTGGGTTTAAGACCCTTGTCCTAGCTTTCTAGAAGTCAGTCTTCTACAAGCCACTTTAAGATGAAGATGTAGAACTCTCAGCTCTGCCTGCACCATGCCTGCCTAGATGCTGCCATGCTCCCACCTTGATGATAATGGACTGAACCTCTGAACTTGTAAGTCAGCCCCAATTAAATGTTGTCCTTTATGAGACTTGCCTTGGTCATGGTGTCTGTTCACAGCAGTAAAACTAAGACAGCTATGGTAGAGAATATTGCTGTGAGCATGGGAATACATGGTTTAATTTTCTTTGAATATTAATCACTGTTCTATTTGACCAGGACAACCTCTATAAAAGAACATATTCAATTGGGGGCTTGCTTAAAGTTTCAGAGTGCTAGTCCATTTTATCACAGTGGTAGGTAGTTGTAGGTAGGCACTGGAGTAGTAGCTGAGAGTTTTATATTCTGACCTGAAGACAGAGAGAGACAGAGAAAGAGAGAGAGAGAGAGAGGTAGGATTTTGAAACCTCACAGTCCACCCCCAGAGACACACCTCCTCCAACAAGGACACACCTTTTTTTTTTTTTTTTTTCAGCTCCATACCCAAATACCACAGGGAAAGAGAAACCCTCCCAGGAGTGTGGACAAGCCTGTGATTGGGGGTAAGGCTAGCACCTCTGCTCAGAGGGACCAGCCCGGAACCCTCAGAGAACAGGGACTGAGGAGTGGCCTTCTGGTTTCCTTCTGCAGCCAGGGAGCTGATCCCATGCCACAGGGCTCCATACTCAGTGCCAGGAGAGAGCTGGTCTTCCAGGAGTGCCAACACACCTTTGAACACAGGAAGACCACCACTTCTGTTCAAATTCCTCAATCAAGAGGGACCCTCACAGAGCCATCATGACACAGGAACCAAGGAACAGCTGGGAACAGGATCCTTCTGGTTTCTGTCTGCACCCCAGAGCTGACCCTGTACCACAGCTCTCCAAACCAAATTCCTCTCAGAGAGAGCTGGTCTCTAAGAAGTACTGATGCAAAGGCTTGCAGGAGTTGGCTCTTTGAGAAAATCAACAAGATAGATAGACCCTTAGCCAGACTAACCAGAGGGCACAGAGACAGTATACAAATGAACAAAATTAGAAATGAAAAGGGAGACATAACAACAGATTCTGAGGAAATTCAAAAAATCCTCAGATCCTACTACAAAAGCCTATACTCAACAAAACTGCAAAATCTGGATGAAATGGACAATTTTCTAGACAGATATCAAATACCAAAGTTAAGTCAGGATCAGATAAACCATCTAAACAGTCCCATAATGCCTAAAGAAATAAAAGCACTCATTAAAAGTCTCTCAACCAAAAAAAGCCCAGGACCAGATAGGTTCAGTGCAGAATTCTATCACCTTCAAAGAAGACCTAATACCAATACTCTTCAATCTATTCTACAAAATAGAGACAGAAGGAACACTACCCAATTCCTTCTATGAGGCCACAGTTATACTGATATCAAAAACTCACAAAGACCCAACAAAGAAAGAAAACTTCAGACCACTTTCCCTTATTAATATCGATGCAAAAATACTCAATAAAATTCTTGCAAACTGAATCCAAGAACACATAAAAATGATCATTCATCATGATCAAGTAGGCTTCATCCCAGGGATGCAGGGATGGTTCAATACCCGGAAATCTATCAATGTAATTCACTATATAAACAAACTCAAAGAAAAAAACCACATGGTCATCTCCTTAGATGCTGAAAAAGCATTTGACAAAATTCAACATCCCTTCATGATAAAAATCCTGGAAAGATCAGGAATTCAAGGCCCATACCTAAACATAGTAAAAGCAATATACAGCAAACCAGTAGCCAACATCAAACTAAATGGAGAGAAACTTGAAGCAATCTCACTAAAATCAGGGACTAATCAAGGCTGCCCTCTCTCTCCCTATCTATTCAATATAGAAATTGAAGTTCTAGCTAGAGCAATTAGACAACAAAAGGAGGTCAAAGGGATACAAATTGGAAAGGAAGAAATCAAAATATCACTCTTTGCAGATGATATGATCGTATATTTAAGTGACCCGAAAACCTCCACCAGAGAACTGCTGCAGCTGATAAACAAGTTCAGCAAAGTGGCCGGATATAAAATTAACTCAAACAAATCAGTAACCTTCCTATATTTGAAGGATAAACAAGCTGAGAAAGAAATTAGGGAAATGACACACTTCACAATTGTCACAAACAATATAAAGTATCTTGGTGTGACTCTAACCAAACAACTGAAAGATCTGTATGACAAGAACTTCAAGTCGCTGAAGAAAGAAATCGAAGAAGACCTCAGAAGATGGAAAGCTCTCCCGTGCTCATGGATTGGCAGGATTAATATAGTAAAAATGGCCATCCTGCCCAAAGCAATATACAGATTCAATGCAATCCCCATCAAAATTCCAACTCAATTCTTTATAGACTTAGAAATAGTAATTCTCAAATTCATTTGGAATAACAAAAAACCCAGGATAGCAAAAACTATTCTCAACAATAAAAGAACTTCTCGGGGAATCAGCATCCGTGACCTCAAGCTGTACTACAGAGCAGTAGTGATAAAAACTGCATGGTATTAGTACAGTGACAGGCAGTTAGAACAATGAAATAGAATCGAAGACCCAGAAATGAACCCATAAACCTATGGTCACTTGATCTTTGACAAAGGAGCTAAAACCATCCTTTGGAAAATAGACAGCATTTACAACAAATGATTCTGGCTCAACTGGAGGTCAACTTGTACAAAACTCAAGTACAAGTGGATCAAGGACCTCCACATAAAACCAGATACACTAAATCTAATAGAAGAGAAAGTGGGGGAGATGTCTTGAACACATGGGCACCAGGGAAAATTTCCTGAACAGAACACCAATGATTTATGCTCTAAGATCAAGAATCGACAAATGGGACCTCATGAAATTGCAAAGCTTCTGTAAGGCAAAGGACACTGTCAATAGGACAAAATGGCAACCAACAAACAGATTGGGAAAAGATCTTTACCATCCTACATCTGATAGAGGGCTAATATCCAATATATACAAAGAACTCAAGAAGTTAGACTCCAGAGAACCAAATAACCCTATCAAAAAATGGGAAACAGAGCTAAACAGAGAATTCTCAACTGAGGAAACTCAAAGGGCTGAGAAGCACCTAAAGAAATGTTCAGCATCCTTAGTCATCAGGGAAATGCAAATCAAAGCAACTCTGAGATTCCACCTCACACCAGTCAGCATGGCTAAGATCAAAAACTCAGATGACCGCAGATGCTGGTGAGGATGTGGAGAAAGAGGAACACTCCTCCATTGCTGGTGGGATTGCAAACTGGTACAACCACTCTGGAAATCAGTTTGGCGGACCCTCAGAAAAATGAACATAATACTACCTGAGGACCCAGCTATACCACTCCTGGGTATATACCCAGAAGATGCTCCAACATGTAATAAGGACACATGCTCCACCCTGTTCATAGCAGCCATATTTTTAATAGCCAGAAGCTGGCAACAACCAAGATGCCCCTCAACAGAGGAATGGATACAGAAAATGTGGTACATTTACACAATGGAATACTAATCAGCTATTAAAAACAATGATTTCATGAAATTTGCAGGCAAATGGATGGAACTTGAAAATATCAGCTTGAGTGAGGTAACTCAGTCACAAAAGAATAAACAAGGTATGTACTCACTGATAAGCAGATATTAGCCCAAAAGTTTGGAACACCCATGATTCAATCCATAGCAACTGTTGGACTCAGTGTGGGGTCCAAAGTGGAGGAGTTAGAGAAGGGACTGAAGGAGCTGAGGGAGTTTGCAGCCCCATGGGGAGGGAGCAACAGTGTCAACTGGTCAGCCCCCCCCCCGCCCCCGTGCTCCCAGAGACTGGACCACCAACCAAAGAATGCATTTGGAGGGACCCATGATACTGGCCACATATGTGGCAGAGGAGGGTCTTGTTGGCCATCAGTGGGAGGAGAGGCCCTTGGGTCTGAGAGTGTTACATATATAGGGGAATGCTAGGGAGGGAAGATGGGAGTGGGTGAGTGGGTGGGGGAATACCCTCATAGAGGCAGGGGGAGGAGGGAGGAGATAGGGGGCTCCAAAGGGGAGACCTAGAAAGGGGAAACATTTGAAATATAAATAAAGTATCAAAAAAAAAAAGGAAAAAAATGTAAAATATGAGATAAGCACTGCATCCTTATTAGGAGAAGGTTAATTAGTAATAAAATCTGTTGCTGCTGTTTGTAAAACATGTACAAACATGAGACTCTTAGAGAGTTCTCCATTGTGTCTATGCAATGCCCACATTTTGAAATGCAATAACTTTCATTGTTAAATTTTATCATTTTGATTATCTATAGTCATAGGTCAAAGTAAAGTTAAAAGTTATTTCTCTTGACTATATTTTCATTTAATTTAATCAAAAATGGTACACATGTAAGATCTTTTTAGAGGAGATTATATCTGCTCTTATTTCATTGTATTATCCACTGTTTAATACTACATAGATATATAGGAAACATATTTACTGTACCTGGTAATTTACATACAATAAGGTAAGATAACACTGTTGTAAGTGCTCCTTTAGCAGGTGTGGGTTAACTTGCTTTGCTTGTGTGATGGGGACGAGATGCTTGAGGGCGATTCTGATGCTTTACGCCTAAAAGGAGCCTCCAGTGTTACTATTTTGATTCAATGGCTAAAGTTACCAGATATCTTTATATTCTTCATTTCCTTCTGTGTTTCTACTCTGTCATATTTCTGCTTCAAAAGAGTATAAACTCCTATCGATTCTGAATCCAAATAATCCAAAAGCCCAGATGTTGAGTCTGAGTCAAAATTCTATGTGTACGTAACAAAGTCTTCACAGGGGCTCAAATGATGATGTACGATATGATTATGGTTGGTGGAGGTTTTCCTCAGTTCAGGCATTCAAATGATAGAAAATATAGCAACTCTAGCTGCAAAACCCACAATGGACTGAAGTAAATTTCTTGCAAAGTAGGTACCCAGTACCGTTTATTGTATTTCTGACATCCAGAACAGACAGCCATGGGAGGCGTCATCTCCACTCCCAGATCAAGAATATTGAGGTTCAGTGTTCAAGGCCACCTGCTGTGGGTAATTAATGTAAGACCTTTTATAACTTTGATCTTATTTGGATGATTAAAGATAGAGGTCATCATCCTTGGGGTGGATTTTGAAAATTAATAAGCCTCAGTATGCCAGATCTTACTATTTTTGTCTTCAAATTTTATAATTCATTTAAACATTTTTAGTAAGTGAAGACATAAATTATGCATTTAGAACAGCTATAATCTATGTACACACATATTACACATGTTTATGTATGTGCTGATTTCTCTCATTTTCATTTGTAAATATATATGTATGTATGTGTGTATATCAAATTTTAGCAACTATATATGGCATAGATTCTTTTCAACATATGCTGTTCATTATTCCTTCTCTGCCTGTGATCACACAGGGCTTCATCTATCTTCTTCTACAGCATATTGTACACAGGAAATGGTTGGGTGACTTCTCTGTGTCTCATCTCTAAGGTTCTGGAGGATAGGAACTATCTCCCATGTACCTTTATATCTGTGGAGTGTGGTCTAGTGTGTGGAATTTAGGTAAACAATTAATGTGTTTTTAATGAACCAATGAAATAATTAGTTCAATCTTTTTGTGTCTATTTTTAGCAGTCCCATGGCCCTTCATTTTTTCACAAGTAATTTGTATAAAGGGTAGTTACAATGCACCAGCGCTACTACAATAGCACTGAAAGTGTAGAAGACACTTAAAATAACTGACATAGCTATAAAAATCGCTGACTAGGAATTCCTATTCCTAGAATGGGAATCATATTTTTTCTGTAACTTATTTCTTTTCATTCATGACATTATACTAAAGGATGTGAAGCCATAAGGCTTGGAGGGAATCCAGGTGGTTGCAGGAGCTATGGCCTTATCTTTAGGCAAGTGCAAAACCCAAATCAGATTCCATTCTCTTCTCAGATGCTGCAGGGAAAACAATTCTATAGATTTTTTCTAGCACCACATTCTGTGCTTCTGTGTCACTGAGAAAGTGTTCCTGAATACAGAATCTGTATCTTCTAATCTGGAGTCCAAACACTATACGTTAGGTTAAATGTTGTCGAGAAGTACAGAAACTCTTTAGTGCTTTTGTATTTATCAGGGTAGACGAGCACACGTTCAGACACCACCTCCAAATCTCTTTCGCTTCAAGTCAATTGAATATATTTTTTACTTACTATAAACATCTCTCTGGGGGCAGCATTGAGTATTTATCATTGACATGCTTGGCAGCTACTGAGGGGAAGCACCTGCCCTCCAGAACATTGCCATAGGAGAGGATACAGAAAGGAAGTTGCAAAACATATCTTGGCTCTTGAATTATCCACTTGGAAATGGCACATGTACCTAAATTCCAGTATCAGGAATGTACAGTCTTACCACATGCTTGGACTGAGAGAATGACAGGCTTAGTTTTGGTAACCCTTATGACTATCACAGAGTTTTGTAACATTTTCTCTAGGCTGCTATGAAAATATTTTAGAGCCAAAGCTTTTGGTTGCCTAGGAGGAAAGAAAAGCTTTAGGATTGAAGATACGTTTGCAGCGTATTTGATGTTTGATTTTTGATGCTGTAATATTTAAGTGTTTCAAGGTGATAAACAACATAGAGCAGTCTAATCAGAGGTTTTCTGTTTCTAACATTACAGGTTCATACAGGTTCAGAGTATAACCTCTCAATAAACTAGTTTTATTCAGAACAATATCAATACCATGATTGAAGCACATGGCTTTCCCACAGACTGTGCTTCTCTGTTGGTTACCCATCCAGTATGCATGGAAGGTCTAACACTACTGGCTCATAGTGAAGAAAGCACAGTGCCTTTGTGGGAACACTGGTGCTTTGGAGGTTTGCCATGTGGGAGGGAGTGTAGATGACTCTATTCAGACTCATTGGACTTCTGAATGTGTGGATTCATGTGTTTCTCTTATTATTCCTCAGTAATGTCTCTTAGAATGGACTTTGTTCTAGTCTTTTCCTACTTCCAGAACTTACTAGACTTTTGTGAGACTTTCTATCTTCCAGGTCTTTAATATCCCCTTTATTTATTTTAACTTGTGGATCTTTTTCTTCATTCTGATGACTTTTGAAGATCTATTGGTCATTCCTGGGTATCTCTTCAACTTGTGTCTATTTTGTTACTAAGCTTGCCCACTGAATTTTTTTTTTTTGATACTTTATTTACATTTCCGATGATTCCCCTTTTCTTTGGAAACCCCGTGTCCCCTCCCCCTCCCCGCCTCTGTGAGGGAATTCCTCCTCCCACCTACCCACCCACCCATTCCCATATTCCCACCTTGACATTCCCTTTTG
>CM052705.1:70229534-70260937 GCA_028551405.1 Uromys caudimaculatus | reverse complement strand
CAATAGATGTGTATTCTTTGGTTAGTGGTCTGAACTAGAGGACGACCAGGGGGAGGGTCAGGCCCATTGACGCTCTTGCTCCCTCCATGGGGCTGCCAATTCCCTCCGCTCCTTCAGACTTTTCTCCAACCCCTCCATCTGGTACCTCACTCTCAGTCCAGCGGTTACTGTTAAGTGAAACTTAGACATTCTGAACTTGCCCACTGAATTCTTAATTTCAGTTAAGCTAGGTATTTTATTTGGTTCTAGGATTGGCATGGTCATATTTCTAAGGTTGGGTTTTTTGCTCTTCAGGTCTAACATGTTATCATTTGATAGTCTGTGTCTGTTGACTCTGATGCCTGAAATATTTTAAAGGTATTTTTTTTTTGATTTTCAAACTTGGTATTTTGTTATTTATAGTTTCATGATGCTTAAATAGAGGTGACACAGTTTTCTTGAAATGCAAGGTCTGTGCTGGCTTATATATCTGTGTGCACTACTAGTCTTGGAGCACTTTAAATATCTATTCAGCTTTCTTTTCTTCCTCCCAACTAGAAAAACTAATGAAAAAAATTATTTCAAAATTTCATGAAATTCTCCTTTTAAAAAAATTGTAGTCAATACCTCATTTAAGACTTAGATAATGTTATCAAAATAATTTCAGTTTTTAAAATCTCCCCAAAATACATTAAAAAACAAGAACAGTAATATTTTTCAGGCATAATTTTTAACACTTTATAGAAGGGAAAAAAAAAAGCTATATATGCCTAAAAGAGTTTCCTAAGTCTAAAACTAAGATATAATTATTGGCCTTACTAATATAACTTGAAAATTAAAATTACTTTTTCTTCCTCTCTTCTCGATTTCTCATTTCCCACCTCTCTCTCTCAGTTTTGTTTGATCTGTTTTGTGGCAGGTTCTTGCTATGTAGGTCAACACTGGCCTTGACCTTAAGATCTTCGTACTTCAGTCTCTTGAGTGCTGGGATTAGAAGTGTGAGCCTATTATACCTGGAAAAAGTCACTTTCTCACTGACAATGAATGCTTAAAAACAGGGATGAGTACTCCATGGGCTGATAGTAGAGATTTTTTGTTTGTAGATCAGCGTTTCCATTTCCGTGTCAGTTTACACCTGTGTGTGTGTGTGTGTGTGTGTGTGTGTGTGTGCACGGGCGCGCGCGCCTCACGAGTGTATATGTTTATCTTTCCACTGCACGAAAACCTATTAAGCAATAAGAAGGAAGAAGGCAGACCAACAATGGGATCAAATAAGTGAGTGCTCTGTGTCTGAGTTGTAATTTTTCTCCTGTGCATGAAGTATTCAATAACAACTTAAAATGGGGAAAGTGAAGAAAATAACAATCTCTTTTGTGCACTCCCTGAATATACACTGAAACAGAAAGTATGACCTGAGCTTTCAGGGTCAGATTCAGTGATCGAGTTTTTATACTCTGTTTTTTAAGTGTCATTCCAAGGAGAGCAGAGGAGAGTCTCAGCTTTCAGCAACGCGTTGTTTCCGAAGCTACTTTTTCCTTAACTGTTATCTCAATATGGAGCTGTCTGAGCTCACCCTTATCATTTTCTGATCATTCCTTTTACTCATTGCTTTCAAGAAAAGTCCGTTCCAAAGACAAGAAAACTGTCTCCCTGTGCATTCTTCACCGTGGAGAAAGCAAGACCATAGTGTTACAGCCACTCTATTTTCCTGCCTTCTCTTTGGTTACTAATATCCTTCATATATTTCATTTTTTGTTACTGGGGATTGAACACAGGATCCTCAAATGATTCAGTGAGACACAACTACGGTTTTTTTTATTTTTTTTTATTTTGGGTTTTCGAGACAGGGTTTCTCTGTATAGCCCTGGCTGTCCTGGAACTCCCTCTGTAGACCAGGCTGGCCTCGAACTTAAAAATCCACCTGCCTCTGCCTCCCAAGTGCTGGGATTAAAGGCGTTCGCCACCACTGCCCGGCTCACAACTACATTTTAAGGGTGTAATAGTAAGCATTGGTTGTGAGCTTGAAAGGATCCAGAAGTACCTAGGAGACAAGCTTCTGGGCATGGCAGTGATGGGGTTTTTAGATTAACTGAAGAAGGACCCCTTAACTGTGGGTGACACTATTTGATGTGCTGGGATACCGACTGAAAAAAACAGAGAAAGGAAGTTGAATAGCATGCCACTCTAAGCTTCCTGACCTCATGTGCCACGTGACTAGTTGCTTCCTGTTCTTCCATCCCTGCTTTCCTCTTCGTGATAGACTGCATCTCTCTCTTCTATAAATTAAAAGAAGCCCCATTGTTCTTCAGCATGCTTTTTGCCAGGTATTTCGTCCCAATGAGAAAAGTAACTAATATACTTGTGTGTGCTTGCACGCATATGGTATGCATTTGTATGAACATGTACATGTCAATGGGGAAGCCAGAGGTTGACATTAGGTATCTTCTATTATCCTGCACCTTATATGTTGAAGCAGGGCTCCTCAAGATTGGCTAGAGAGAGGTTCTCCTTGCCCCACCTTCCAGTGTTGGAATGGCATGTGTGTACCACCATGCCCAATGTTTTATGTGGCTACTGGGGATAGAAATCAATTTCCTAAGCTTCTGGGTCAAGTACCTTACACACTGAGCCACATCTCTCGAACCCCTAAGCATTACTCTTCAAGGGGTCTTTGGTTGGTATTTGAGAATGGTGTAAATTTATCTGAATTTATTAAAACAAAGCACTTATGGATTTGATATATTTCATTTGGCTCAAAAAATACCACATATTTTTATGTAAAAAGATTTCTCTGGTTTTAAATTTATTCTTAGTTATCTAAACATACATTTATTTATGGTAAAATTTATTTTACACAAAGAGGGTTATGCCAATGAAAATCGCTAGTAGATTCAATTACACATTTTAAGTCTCATATTATTTGAATAGGACCAATATTCTTAAATATACATGCATATAAAACTAATCTACAAGCAAGTATTAATAGATGTCTTGATTTCTTTAAAACATTTGTCTGCTTATTTTTAAATCTTCCTGCGGCTAAAAAATGTTTACTCCTTTAGGAAGCAGCTATGCTTTCCCAAGCAATTTTGAGAGATTACCTCCCAGCTGGTAGAGATTGCATAGCAACAGGGATAGCTGGCTAAAATACTAACTGGATTTTCATTATTGATACTGATGGGATATTTATAGCCATCATTTAGAGTCAATAAATAGAGTTGTTAGGGAGAGAGCCCAAGATAGACGGGTTACACAGTATGGCCCAGGAGAGAATTGAGCTCAAGATGACCACCAGTTTGGTGCCATGAGTACCTGGACTGGGAGCTAGCCTGACATGACCACCAGTCTGGCACCACGCAGGCCTGAGGGGGAGGTGGGCAGACCGTGCCAGAGATGACTCCTGCTCTGTGCCATAATACATGAATGGGGTATAGTACTCCTGAGACTACTCCTGAGATGACCCAAGACACTCAATGACCCTGGGCACCAAAAAGAGGAGCAAGTAAGTGGTGGAAAAAATGGGAGAGAAAGAGAAGCCGAAGGATGTAGGCACAATAAAGAGAGGTAGAATTGGAGACTCGATGGTGGTGAGGAACAGCCTGATGTGAGTAGCCAATGATGCCTTCTAGGACCATGGTGGAATCCTGACCTATGTTGCCACTGGAGGCTATGTCTAGGTCCATAGCCTTGCAGCAGCAGGGGTCTGTTACCACCTAAGACCAGGCAGAGGTCCCTGGTCTGGGTTGCTACTGAGGAACATGTTGATATCTGAGGGCTGGCCTTACCCCTTGCCTGGTCATTGTGGAAGAGCTGGCTCAGGGAGCATGAGAGTAGGAGAACTGTTCCATGTCATAGCTGTCTGCACTATTCAGGAAAGTGGGCCCTGCACATAGCCCAGTGTCTTAGCCAGGGTTTCTATTCCTGCGCAAACATCATGACCAAGAAGCAAGTTGGGGAGGAAAGGGTTTATTCAGCTTACACTTCCATGCTGCTGTTCATCCTGAAAGGAAGTCAGGACTGGAACTCAGGCAGGTCAGGAAGCAGAAACTGATGCAGAGGCCATGGAGGGATGTTCCTTACTGGCTTGCTTCCCCTGGCTTGCTCAACTGGCTTTCTTATAGAGTCCAAGACTACCAGCCCAGGGATGGTATCACCCACAAGGGGCCCTCCCCCCTTGATCACTAATTGAGAAAATACCTTACATCTGGATCTCATGGAGACATTTCAACACCTGAAGCTCCCTTCTCTGTGATAACTCCAGTATGTGTCAAGTTGATACACAAAACCAGCCAGTACAATTGACCCCTTGTCAACTTGACACACAAACACATCACTATTAAGCCTCAACCCTTACTTTCTTATTCATCTCCAAGATCTAAACAACTTTAAAAGTACCACACAGTCTTTACATATTAAAAGATCAATCCCTTAAAAATATCCAATATCTTTTAAAATTCAAAGTCTTTTAAAAATTCAAAGTCTCTTAACTATGGGCTCCACTAAAATACTTTCTTAATTCAAGAGGGAAAAATATTAGGGCACAGTCACAATCAAAAGCAAAATCAAACTCCACTGTCCAATGTCTGGAATCCACTCATGATCTTCTAGGCTCCTCCAAGGGCTTGAGTCACTTCTCCAGCTCTGCCCTTTGCAGCACACACCTTGTCTTCTAGGCTCCAGATGCCTGTGTTCCACTGCTGCTGCTGATCTTGGCGGTCATCTCATGGTACTGGCATCTCCAAAACACTGCTGTCTTCCACTGTAACTAGGGTTCACCGATAGCCTCTCATAGGCTCTCTTCATGGTGCCAAGCCTCAACTCCTCAGCATGACCCCTTCAATCCTGGGCCATCAACTGCAACTGAGGTTGCACCTTCACCAATGGCCTTCTGTGGCCTCTCACAGTGCCCAGCCTCAGCTGCTCTTCATGACCTCCTCATGCCTTCAAATCCAGTTACCACCTGGGTGACTCTTACACATTACCAAGTCCAGCCACAGCACAAGGTACAACCTTGGCTATCTCACGAACACAGCCTCTGTGCTCTCAGAAAACACTTTCCAGAAGATTTCACCTCAATGATGCTGTTCTCTTCTTAATCACCACTAGTTTCTTAGCTCTAACTAACCAGCATTAATAGTCCCAGTAATGCAAACTTTTCGCTTTAGTAGTTCAGGTATCTTGTTAATCACAGCTGATTCTTCAGCCCCAGCTAACCAAATCCATAGAATCTTCACAATCAAAACAGCAATGACCCTGATAAGAGTCTTTAATCTTCCCTCTGAAGTTTCACAAGCTAAGCCTCCATTGTTTGCACTGTACTCAGCGTTATCTTCCAAGCTCCTACACAACATCCCACAGAGCTCTTAACATCCAAAGGCTCTTCTAGCCCAAAGTTTCAAAGTCCTTCCAGTCCTTCCCCAAACATGATCAGGTTGTCACAGGAATACCCCACTATGCTGGTACCAATTTGGCCCACCCCAACATCTACCCCATCTATGAACTGCTGGAGTGTGTGAATGGGCTAGTCCTATAGACCTGAAGCTATAGGTTATCCATGAAACAGGGCAGCAACAGGATGTCTGAAAGGAATCCCAGCGAGGTTCCAGAATTGAGAGTAGCAGAAGCTAGAGCGAACTTTACCAGACCAACAACTCATTGAAAGGAATATTTGCAACTAAAGATGGGTGGACAAAAGTGTACACTGGGGGACACACAGTGACACATTGCGGCTTCCATAATGAGATTTCTTTTCCCTTTGTTGGGGGGATTGCAAGGGTAGTCAGTAGGTATAAGGGGAAGGGGATAAGAGTGAGATTGGGGTGTACGATGTGAAATTCACACACATACAAAAAAACAATACAAAGTTAAAAGAAAAAGAATTCTGTCCCACACTCAGACTTGTGATTTTGAAAATCAATTTTCACTTCCTTTTCCTATATCGATGCATCCTTTGTTTTGACCACGTGATTGTATGATATTTCATAAACTACTTATTCTATGAAGACTCTGTATACTGATTATTCCATTTTAAGCACTTCAAGTTGTCCTCTCCTTCCCCAGATCATAATAGTTTAGTAAAGACTCTTAAATGTCACTCAGAGGATATATTTGTTTATTTTGGTTTAACTTAGTATTTCCCAGTTTAAACCAATATACTTTACCCAGGTTAACTCATTAACCTCCTGGACTGAAGGTGTAGGAAACGCCCTCCAGTGACCCTGTGGCTGCTCCTCCCATCCTCAGGACTCTCAGTTCAGCCTGGGGACTTATTATTGCCTACCTAGATTAGTCTATTAGCTTTCCCAAATGGAATCTGTGCTTTTTTTCTGTGTCATTTTCAGTATTTTTTTTTTTTTTTTGGTTTTTCTTTTTTTTTTTCTTGATGGGGCTAGTGTGATCTTTGCATTATGCAGTTCTGAATGTGTCTCAGAGTAAAAGGAGCCCAGACTAGGAGCCTGGCGATATTGATTTCCTGGGAGCTGGGAGCTGGGAGCTGGGAGCTGGGAGCTGGGAGCTATGGATTTCCTGGCTTTGCCATCCACTAGTGGCATCATCTTGGAATTCATATTTGTCTGGGCTTTTTTTTTTTTTTTTTTTAAATCACCAGGTATTTCTAGATGGCTCTATGCCCCCTCCCTTTCCTCATCTCCTCTCTTATATTTTCCCTCCTGATTATTTGAGACAGGCCTTTGTTACACAGCCTGAATTAGCCTCAAACTGGAGGCAATCCTCCTGCCTCCACCTTCTTGATGCTGAGATTACAGGCGTGTTTTCTATTGTTCTTTTTAGATACCCCCCCTGCATTTTAGATACTCCCCATGGGAATGTATGAATGAGTGCTAAGTTTAAAATGCTTAACTGAAGAATAAGTTTTGCTCCATTAGAGAAATGCAAGAGTAAAATCTGAACCCCTAATGAAACTAGTGGCTTTCTCTTGGATATAAAGCTATAATGTGAATAGGAGAATAAAAAAAAAAAATTGGAACTACATTAACTAAGCTGTGAACCTATTGTAAGCTGTATTAAAGCATAAAATGCTATGGAAACAATTAGGGATTTGGTGCTCATACAATCCTTTTTGGAAAAGTTTGTAAACTATGATTTTCTCCTTGAAAATAACAAGTTAAGTAAATAAAAGTCCTTCTTTAAAAAAAGCTGTGACAATCTTTATGATTGGCTATTAATTCCCTCTCAGTTTGTCTTTGTCTGAGATCTAAGTCCTTCATTTCAACCTAATTTTTAGAAGTTCCTTAAACATTGCATTTTAAAGTCTCGCGGTGCTCAAATTAAGCCAGAATAATTATAATTCAGAGCAAGCTTCACATACTTTCTCATAATAAAAAAGGAAAAAGAGACTCAAGAAACAGTTTCTTACATTTTATACACAGGTATATACATTAGAGAAATAAAATTCTGCCACTTTAAATTTTTCCTCCTATATTAAACACAATTTTTCTTTTTACCAAGAGCCTTGGAATAGCTTCTGTTAGAGGATGCTGCTGTGATTAGAGGAGGGAACAGTGTCGTGCCTGCCATTTGAATAAGGATTTAGTGAGGTCTATAATGCTGAGCTAGTCATAGAAGATGCTTGAAATATACATCAAAGGGAATTTAATCTAGGCAAAGCTAAAAATAAAAAGGCCCATTTCATATGGACATGCTAGTAAAAAATCGCAGAATATGAAAAGGAGACTTATCTGAAATCCATCTGAAAAGGGAAGATACAGCGTTTACTGGTGACTGGTTGGATCTAAGATTTCATTTTTATCAAAGGACTAATGTTTATATTGAAGAAGCATGGGCTAACTTAATGTTTTGTTTAGCTGTCTTAGAAACTGTGAGAATTTCCTGGGAAATTTAATTTTTAAGTGGGAAAAAAATCCTAAGTATGTGATTGATATTTTTGGGACATACATTTAATTACTGGGAGCATCAGTGACTGAGGCCCTGCTATCTATTTCTGGTATGAGTACCCACAAAGTTAGAGTTTATTTAGGCTGCATGATTTACTTTTTTTTTTTTTTTTTTTTTTGAGTTTGGTTAGTGCTGTAGACCCAAGGTATGTGTCCTCAAAATTCATATGATGAAACTTAATCTTTGACATTATAATATTTGTAGGTGTGGCCTTTGGAAGATAATGAAGGTAGATTTGTCTAAGGTGGGATTAGCGCTATTGTTCAAGGGCCCCAGAGAACGTTCTTATACTGTTAACATGCGATGAGATGCATCATCACGGTGTTCTTATACTGTTAACATGCGATGAGATGCATCATCACGGTGTTCTTATACTGTTAACATGCGATGAGATGCATCATCACGGTGAAAGAATGCTAGGATATGGTCCAGGAATCCAGCTCCTAAGAGAGAAAACCATTTGCCAGCATCTTGGATGTCCGGCCTCTAGAACTCTTTGTTGTTTGAACTATCTAAATTTCCCAGTACATCCATTTTCTTCCTGTTGCTGTAACTAGAATCTGAATGGTCTGAGACAGTATATCCTTGGCTGTGGGCCAGTACCCATATGCATTAGGTCTTTATTATGGGTGTAGATGATGCCAGGATTTCAAGTAGGTCACTTGCCACTGATCAGAATCTAGGTGGTTAAGAGACTCTATCTCTTTTCTTTTCTTTTCCATTGGAACAGCTTCTCAAAATGCAACTCACGTTGCTGGCAGCTGAGTAGCTTCATTTGCACATATAACACAACAAATGGCTTAACGTGGAAAGCATTTTATGTTATGTACAGTCAGCTAGTTGTGCATAGGGTATATAATTCATCCCAATAATGGATTTTTGTTATAGTTATATTTGTTGGATGTCTTTCTATCACAATAAAAATTATTTAGAAAAATATCCATTATTTCTGAAAATAAGAGATTCTTAGCAAGATAAAGAAGGGCTGCTTTTTCCCTTGGATATGAATACGCCCACTAATTTCACATAAACCGTTGACCACTAGCAACTTGAACAGCAATCCAGAGTTAGTAAACGTGTTGTATGTTTTAGAGGGTTAGCTCAGGCAGACATTTAATGAAAGCTTTATGTTTTACGACACATTTTAAAAGCTAAATTACAATTTGAGAAAAGAAAAGCTTCATTTCAGTTCTAGATAAGTTTGGGTTTGGAGTCTAAGATATTACTGTATTTTTGTTTTAAAATATAGTGATTGCTTGGCTATTAGTTACAGCCAAGACCATTCCTTTTGGGATAGGCATCTTAGAATTATTCTGGCAATAAAAGTCAGTGTTAATACAGGGAATGTTCTAAACCACGACCAAATATCTTCATCATTATATATGCATCCCCTCTATATTATAACATATGTTGATATTCATGACTGTGCCCATGAGACACTGTGGGCTAAGAAGAAGGTACAGAATTAGTAAAAGCTAAGTTTAACTTTATGTGATTTTGGAGATGGTGTATTTGATTGCATTCTGCTCCACAACTGATGTTCACATGTGGTACATGAAGTGACTTTCAATTTCCCAGATTGGAATCTATAAAACTTATGAACAGATTGAGTTCACAAAATATATTTGTATATCAATTTGTTTGGAACTAGACAAATATGTTTCTATGAAAACAATGTTATATTGTTTATGCAGAAAAGTTTTTTTGAGTTTGTATTATATGCCAGGCAGTTCAAATATAAAAGAAAGATGACTTATATTTCCTCAACGACTTTATAGTCTCATGGCCGTGAGTGATATGCAGCAGTGGGCAACTAGGATGGGGACTTTTGGACTCAGACAATGATGATAGAAGTAAGTGTAGGGACCAGAAAAGTTCCCCCCCCCAAACAGGGCAATACCTAGGGAATTTTAAAGAATGAATGAGTGTTATCATACTTACTCTGTGGGGTAGAGGTTAACTCCAGGCAGAGGGATTTCAGGTAGCATGCGACACTCAGGTTCATTCAGATAACTGCCAGTGGTTTTTTTTTTTTTTTTTTTTAATATTTTTCTCTTTAATATTTCATGAACATATTTTTAAGATTTTATTTATTTCATGTACGTGGGTATACTGTCGCTGTCCTCAGACACACCAGAAGAGGGCATCAGATCCCATTACAGATGGTTGTGAGCCACCATGTGGTTGCTGGGAATTGAACTCAGGACCTCTGGAAGAGCAGTCAGTGTTCTTAACTGCTGAGTCATCTCTCCAGCCCCCTGCCAGTGTTTTGATGTAGCCAAAGGATTTGTTCTTGTAGGAAAAGTAGGATAGAAAATTGAGTATATAATTTGAAAGCTGTGGACAGGTTACAGTTAACAGGAGAATAAAATATTTATGTTGCTGTGTTGGAAAGGCTAGTTCCAGTAGCTCCATGGAGGGTCAAATGAAGTAATGTTATCAGACAGGGAAAAGCTTGAATAGACAAACATAGGTGTCCTCCAATGAAATGATAAGACCAGACTTTAAAAAAAGTCTCATAATCAGGAGCCAGTGAATGGCTCAGTGGGTAAAAACATATGCTGACAAGGCAGATGATCCAAATCTCACCATCTGGAACCACCAGATGAAAGGAGATACAGAACTGCCACAAGGTCATCCTCTGACCTCACATATGTGACATGGCCTGTGCAATTGTTCATTAATTTGTGTGCACACACACAAAATAAATGAGTGTAAAAGAAAGTAATAGATGAAGAAAATAAATCTTATAATCACTCTCATCGAGACTGCACTTGTATTTCAGCTTCTGTTTGCATTTCGTCTATAGAGAGGTCAAGTTTTGTCATTTGAATTGCTTGAGAAACGATCATTATACTGCTCTCCATTTCCATGATACTTCTCTCCTGAGTCCTGGGACCCAAGTCTTCTCTATTTTATTCAGTCGAAACAAAATGTATCTCAATACACTTAAGAATACTCCTAGGTGTGTAAAAATGAGAATGTATGCAGAGAATGAGGACAGTTGCAGGTCATTGTACAACATTTTTGGTGGCTTCTCTCAGGACCATTCTGATATAACAAACCCGAATGTTCCATTGTTGGATTAGATATTTGGGGAATGGAAGGTAAGGGAAAGTCCAAGATAATTCTGTTTTCTAGATCAGGTGATGAAAGTGTCCTTTAATGGTGGTACATAAAAGGAGAATAAAAAATAAGGGCAAGAAAACAAGTTCAATTATATATCCATAGGATATTCAAGGAGGCATAGAAGTAGGTAGCTTTATATCACTACAATTCAGAAAAGCTGTTTTTAGTGGGGTAAATAAGGCAGAAGTATACATAGAGGATATTATCGGAAGCCTATGTCAGATCAACTCAGAAGACTGATGAAAGTAAGAATAGGAGGATAACACAAGAGACAGGAGCAGCTGTGGAATTTAAGAGGGCAAGCCAAAGAAAAGGCTTTAGGGACATGGGAGCTCCTCACTGAGAATGAAAGATGTTATACGCAGATACTTAAAAATGTTACCTTGAAATGAAATTCTTTCCAACAACACAAACAGTCTTATCTTTCTGATTGAAGAGATTATTTCTACAAAATATTTTTCTCACTGTGGCCTCAACTATGAACCGTAAGTTGAAAAGTAAAATTAAGACATAAAAACATTCTGATTGGGAAGCAGTGAATTTGTACTCCTGAAGAACTGTGTTTGTTTTGAGTGCAATTTTTCCCATTATAGTCAAAACAATTTCAGCAAAACTGTAGATAAATACAGCAAGAAGAAATGGCCAAAGTTCAGGGAATAAATCTTCTCCTTGTTAAAATGTTTTGATCTAGAGCTCATAGGACAGCATGAAGTATTCTGAAGTCAGCATTTCTGAAGAAGCCTTGCTGTCATGAAGGGAAGATTTCTTCCTGTCAGCTATAGCAGAATAAAGTGATATATAGTGAAAAGAAACTACAGATAGCAAAGATTTCCCAGAGAGAACTGCTGTGGGAATTCGTTTTAGTCTTCTGTTACTTGATAAAATTCTTTCCCCTGGGTAAATAGATTTGCATAGTTGTATTTACCAAGGAAATCTTTATGATCTAGAAGTTACAATCCTGACCCAGAAGAGTCATAACTCTGCTTCTGTTAAGTTGATCTTACTAAAATGTCTCAATTTAGAGGCACCTGACTCTCAAGGCTAATTTTAATTGGGAAAAAATCTAATATAAAAATTTCTACCAAACCTAATAAAGTAAGGACCATACTGATTTCTGCATTTTTTAATACTTATACTCTAAAGTTCTCAGGTTTGTTGGATGGTCAAAGCACATTAAATTATCTGGGAAAAGCTAATCACTCATCATTAGTAGATAAACTTTGTTAAATGATAATATCAGTAGCTCCTTTTATTTTAATTGCATTCTTGCACAGTTGAGGGTACACATGACTGAATCCTGTTCTGTACTGTTGAGTGGTAGGATTTAGTGTGCCATGCTGTATTGCTTGGCACATAATATTCTCTTTGTCAAGATGACACCCTTCCTTCATAAGATACAACCAGTTCAGGAAAACATTGCTGACATTAGGTTCTATTCTGCTGATGTTACACAAAACTGCAGAATTGGAAATGTGGCATTGCTCTGGAAGCACAGGCTGTTTTTCATAGATAACACAAAGTAACACAATAAAAAGTCACATTTGTTGCTATTTGTCCATCATATTTATCAGATTATACCTCCATCAATATGCTATAAACTTTTCAGATTTTCCAGTAAACCTTAAGACTCCATTAGCTAAATGAATCAAAGATATAAAGTCATATATTCCCTCCAGTGTAGGTTTTTGCTTTACAGTGTAGGATTTTATGCACTCAGAATGTATTTACTGATTGATTAAAAAGATTTAAATTGTAAGTGCATTATCTCATTTATTTAATCCACAATATAGTTGGAGCCCTATTGTGTTAACTCTTCATGGAGAGACATGAAAAGTTATCTACATGAAACATCTACTTACCCTAGATTTCACCAAAGTACAATTTGATAAGTCAATGAGTTTATTGGAGTGACTTAAAGAAACATGGATAAGTCAAAGTCAGCTGCATCACCAAAAGTTCTACCTGGTGATAATAAACAAAAGCTATATTCTTAGAACTTCCTGCATGGCTTGCAGCTACTTTGTTATATTGGACAGTTTCATCTTGGAGAGTTCTTACTGTTTATATAAGCTTGGTGAGGGGTCTGGCTAATTTTGTAAGCTTCAGGAACTTTCTGCGACTTGTGAATTGTTTACTTCCTGAATCTTAATGAATAGTCTTTTTCCAGGGTAGACTGTTTCAGTTAAGAGGAATTTGCCAAAAACCAAACCAAACCAACCAACCAACCAACCAAACAAACAAACAAAAAACCAACTCTCTAGTTCCACAGCACTCAGCTCCTGTGGAAGGACAATCAGCTTCTATTATGTTAAAGTCACTCATTTTGATTCCATCCCACACTTAAACTCAATATGACTGTGGTGATTAATGTTTAGTTATAACTTGACAGAATCTAGGAACACCAAGGGGCCATCCTCTGGGAATGCCCATGGAGAGGTGTTGATTACATAAATTGAGGTGGGATAATCTGTCCACTATAAATGACATCATTTGTTTTCTGGGTTCCTGAACTGTATAAACAAAGAAGGGAGACTGAATAGCAGCATGCATTCATAACTTTCTGCTTTCTGGTTGTGGATGTGATGTGACTAGCTTCTACATATCCATGCTGTCTTGATTTCCCTACCACAATTTAACTGTATTGTTAGAAAGAGTAAGCCATTCATCCTTTAAATTGCCTTTATTGTATATTTATCACAATAAGAGGAAAAGAAACTAAGACAATAACCTAACAATCCTGCTTTTTTTCTTAGCTTGCTTACAGACTCTAAATGTTTGCCAGGCTTGATTTCTCTCTGTAAGCAGGTGGCAGGTGCGAATCAGCATGCAGGCCTTTATACACATTAGGTGAATGCTTTACTGACTCAGATATCCTATATTTAATTTCCAACAAAAACAAAATGTCAATGATTGTTTTAAAAAGCCGAGTGGTATTAGCATTTCAGTAGTTACAATTGTATTACATTTACAGTAGTTCAATTGTGTTCTTTATGAAGTAAAAACATCCTACTTATGGGGCATGTGTTTCTGCAAAATTGGACTACATTCTTGTTCAGCATTATCCATGATTTCTCCATAATATCTCCACTCTTTTCAGTCCCCCTTTCACCCATTCTTTCTGGAGACTCGTCTCTACAAGCACAGCCTTGTGCTTCCTTGTTCCAATTTTGGACTTGATGTTTTCCTGTAGCAGTTAGACAGTAGTTCCATTTAGTGCTTTCAGAAGCCTATCAAAAGTCCAAAGGCAACACTATGTCACTTTTATCATCTATCATAATAATTGTGGAGGAGAATCCGGTGGATGGGAGAATCCTGTTTTATCCATGAAATGAACACCCGCCACATCATCCCCGTGAACCTTGACAATCATTCCTGTTTCTTAGGCAATTTTTAACTCCTAGCTCAGTGTTAGGATTATGCTACTACTCCTACTAATTTTTATCCTGATGTTCTGGAGAGTTTTTTTTTTCTGTAAGTTTTTCTTACTTTCCCCACTTCTGAAAGCCAATAAAATGAAGCCCATCAAATGAAAACTTTTTAGAATTCGATGAACTCAGGGCTATCCTAGCTCCCTTACTAATTGGCTATGCAATTCTAGCAAGCTAACACTTACTTTATCTATAAGATTTAATTTACTCACCTATGATGATATAGCATCAACTCTATAGTTTATTGTAGAATTCAGTATGCTGATTCATACTTATTGTTTAGTATAGTTCTTGCAACATAAAAAAAAAAAAAAAAAAAACAGTGTTAGTCTTGACCCTTTTATTAGAGTGAGTTGGCCAAGACCACACATATAAGAGACCAAGTTAGCCTACCCTGACTCTCAAACTTGGTGTCTTGAATAACTACCCTGTTCAGCTGCATGTGAAATGCATGTTTTGAGTTATTCTGTTGGGAAATACCATGCTGTATGGAATGGTGGGTTGTGGTGGTGTATGGGATGTGGAAGGTGGTTTTTTTTTTAAATGTCAGGTGGAAATGAGAATACTCCTGTCACTTAGGGGCATTTTCAAAGTGCCCAAATTTGGTATACCCTGAGCTTGATATGCCTGAGGGTGGCATGTGGCAGGGATATATCCTGATCACACTTGACTGGCAATCTGACACTCCTGTGACTGAGAAACTGGTTTGGAAGAAGTTGTTAGATTGTGCTGAAGTGGGATGATTTTACAAACAGAAATCTTAGGAAATCAGCCAAGAGGGAAGTCAAATAAAAGCAAAGAGAAATGTTCTTAAGCTCAGTGTGTGCCCCACAGAAATAGTCAGAGCAATCACCGTCCTTTTCACACTGTCAGGGAGGTGACTCATATTTTATATGCATAGCACTCCAGTAGGCACATCAATAGTTTTTATTCAGCTCTTATTCACTAGTGTCTGACTTCGATAAAACTTTAGTTAACTCTTAAAGAACCAATTCTGTATATGAACCTCTAAATCCCTGCTACTTTAAATAAAGATAATTAAAGATTATCTGGCACTTTAGTAAGATACATGCTATTTTTATCTTAAACTGAAACCTCTTTGTTAAAACTATATTGCTCTTTTCTGCAGGGAAATGAAGGAGCAGTGTATCTGGGAAAGAGGGGAGGTGGGGGAGGGGTGGGAAGACTGGGAGGGGGAAGCTGTGGTTGCAATGCATTGTCTGAGAAAAGAATAAATTTAAAAAACTTAAAAATACAAATTTTCAACAAAATTCTTATTGTAACTTATGAGGCTGAGATGCAAATAATTTAAAGCACGGTTGAAGTACAAAAATAGATTGCATATTAAGTAAATAATCTCTTTTAAAACTTTTGATTGGGTTTTTGTGAATTTCACATAATGCACCCCAATCCCACTCCTCTCCTCTCCCCATACCTCCTCCCCAACAGAGAAAAAAATGTCACTGCGGAAGCTGTAGTGTGTCACAGGTGTCCCACAGTCTATTCTTTTGTCCACACTTCTTTGCTTATAGATGTTCATTGAAATGAGTTATTGGTCTGCTATAAGGCAAGCTCAGATGCAACCTCCACATCCAGGGCCAGCTGCCCTCTATGGTGCTGCCCAGGTGAGGTACAGAGCCTGCTCTCCTGAGTGCTGTAACAGGTGAGGGGCAGGACCAACTAACCCAGTCTGATGGCCTTAGGGCCAGCTCTCCTGCCTGTTGTAGTTGGCAAGGGGCTGGGGGAGCATCTCTCCTCAACCATGGCAGAAAAGTGGTGGGGCCAACTCTCTCTTGCTCACACCCTGGGGACTGGCTCACCTGAGCCCATTACCAGGGTCAGCTCTACTATGTTTTCCAAGGAGATATAAGGCCTCCTCTCCTGATTCCTGCAGCTGGGGGGGGGGGGGGCAAGGCCAGTTTTCCTGCTCTCATGACCCCAGGGCCAGATCTCCCACCTACCACAGATAGTGATGGGAAGGGGGGAATGAGGGTATCTCTCCCTCATGCATGCCACCACATGGGACATGAGTGGTAGGGCCAGCTTTTCCATGTTCATGGATGGTTCATCTGTAACTTCTGCAATGTCCTGAGTACTGCAGCTGATTAGGAGCAGCTGCCAGCTCTCTTGCTTCTCTTAGTGGCACCAGAGCTCTCTGAGCATCTGGGGTCATCTCAGGAGTGCTATACCTTGCTCACGCATTATGGCACTTAGCACGGGTCATCTCAGCATGGTCTGCCCTCCCAAGCTTGAGCAGCTATGGACTGGTGGCATCTCAGGATAGCTTAGCTCCCTGTCAGGGCTTCATGGCTTCTCAACAGGTCTGCCTAAGGTGGCCCCTTGAGAGAGTGTTTGCCTCTGGCTCACTCCTGTCCAAGGCCCGAGGTCCCAGGTAAGGGTCTTCTAGTCTCTTGCTTGCTCCAAACCTGGGAGCCCATCAGGTCCTGCCTGGTGCTAGACTGGTGGTCATCTCAAGCTAGTTTCTTGTCCTGGACCCTCTGGTGCTAGAGAGGTGTCAGTCTCAGGCTTGCTTTTCTTCAGTGAATGTTAGGCTACTAATTATTCAGATGTTCATAAGTCATAGCACTGAGTACAGCCATAGCCTTTCTCCTCTATGACACAGCGGTCACACCTGCAATGCCTCTAAGAACAGGAAATAAATAATCTTTACAGGAGACTTGCTATCTCTTTGGGGATTAACTGCAATATAAATTATATTTATACTATAAATTATCACACCTTGTTGAGTGCTGACTCAGAACAAGAAAGCATGTTTATTTTAATTGTCCTACAAGACTTCCAGTTCTGGGGCAGGCTGGACTCTTGACCCTGTAACAGGGAAAAAAGAGCACAATAAACAGCTAAATGTAGTAAACTGGAATGCCTTTGAGATTAGCTAATGGTAAATCATTTTCAGTAGAGGTTGATATGGGTCAGTCAGTGGCATAAAAATGCCATCGTGGGAATGAGAATCCAGAAACACATCCATGGATAGAACACTCTGATCTCTCAGGATAAATCTCAGTCAGGAACCCCAGAGGGATTTTCCCAGACATTGCTGCTGTGGGTTTTAAATACCTGCCTTGCTGCTGCTGCTTTTGTTTCCCTCTCCAATTTGGGTGCTCCAACGATGGCTGGATATGGTAAGTACCAATTTAATGATGCTCACTGTCTATCGGCTGTTTCTATCTGCATTTTTCTATTTGTCCTTTTACGATTTCTTGATAAATGCTTAATAAAAAATCACCCATTCAAAAACATAGATCATCCTTCATGAAAAAAAATGCTGTATATGAAATGATTTCAACTCATAAGATGACCTAATAATAGAATGCCAATGATTATATTTTCAGTTTTCTAGATGAAGGAAATTAAAAGAAATTAATATATAAGGGTTGAGGAATTGAGATTTGAAACTAGATGTATCTGACTGTAGAACATATACACTTAACATTTTTCTTCTTTCTGAACCAAAAGTGAAAGAAGGGCAGAAAAAGTAGCCTGTGACAAATAACTAAAAGGTACCATATGATAAATTAAATATTTTATTCCATTTTTGGAAGATATGTTCTTCGTATAGGGAGTCATTAAAATCTACATTTTAGTTCTTGAAATTAAATATTCTCCTATAGACAGTACAGCTCTCAACTCTGAAATATACTATCATCCAGGGTCATCTCTTTCTATTGACCCTTCTTTCTCCAGAGAACTACAATTCTATGTAGTTGTGCATATATTTTATAAGATAGTTATGTCCTATTAGGCTAGCCTAATGATTCTAAATTTTGGTTTACATCAGAATCTCTTGCTGGAACTGTTACAACACCACCAGAGATTCTGATGTAGTGGTCTGGAGTGGGAGCAGAAAGTTTGTGTTAATAAGTTTCTAGATAACTATGATGTAGCCTAGAACTACACATGAGAACCATTAATCACCTTAAGCCCTAAGAATGATAAGGGGAAATAGTACATTAGCACTTATTTCCTAAGGATGCTGGTTGGAGAACTTTGTAAACAAGCAGAAATATCACACACATACACACACACACATTGAGACAAGGTTTCTGTGTAGCCCTGGCTGTCTTAGAATTTGCTCTGTAGACTAGGTTGGCCTTGAACTCAAAGAGATCCACCTGCCTCTGCCTCCTGGGATTAAAGGCATGCAACACCACTGCCTGGGTTTTTTTCTATATTTTAAGCTCTATCCACAAAGCATTTTTCTGGGTATAATATGGATATAGATTTTTGCTGTCTCCCTCCTCTTCCTCCACTTATACTTCCCCCATCATTTCCCTCCTGCTCATCTTTTCTTTGCTCATTCTCTAGCTTGGCCTTCCTTCTCCACAGCAGAATTTATTAAGTTGGATAGGTGCTTGGTGGTCTTTGGGAGGTGCTTGATGGGCATGTGCTGACATGTCTAGTTACCAGAACTCAGAGCCTGGGGATGTGAGAGATGCTATGTGACTAACTCATCACTCCTGGCCAGGCTGTGATGTTCTAGAGATGTAAGAAGAATGCTTCTCAGACATCTTCCTGCTTTCTATAAACTATATCACACCAACAAAAACGGAATAAAAACATAAGGTACAGACAAAGAGAAGAGAGAAGAGGAAAACTTAACATATTGCCTGGTGAGCAGAGATGAGGAAGGAAGCCCAGAAGGATGTTCCTACAAGAAATAGATTTGATGACAGTACTGGAGAAACCTTGAACCCAGAATCATCAACATATCAGAGGGTAAAATTGTGATGTGTGGCTTAAAACAGGGATTGACTGAAAAATCTATGAACAGTAAAAGTCTGTTCCATTTCAGCATACGACAAAAATAAAACAAAATAAAATACATACAAGTTTTCAACTTATGAATGGCTAAAGAGAATGTGTACAGATGAACAATAAAATATTTTTCAGCCACAAGAGGATGAAATCTTGTCACTGCAACAACATAGAAGTGGAGATTTTTATATTAAGTGAAATAAACCAGGCACATAAAGACAAGTACTGTGTGATCTTAGTCATACAAGAAATCAAAAGAAGAAGACCTCAGAAGTTAAGAGTAGACTTGTGAACAGAAGGGATCAGGTAAGGGATGATGGGAAGAAAGAATAGAATACAGGCAGAGACTACTGGAAGAGGGAGGCATTTATAGAGCCTAGTGTAGTGTAAGCTTCCTGAAACCCATAAATGTGACCATAACAGGGACTCCTAGTAATGGAGATTACAGAGCCTGAACCATCCATCTTCTGTAACCAGGCAAGGCTTCCAAAGTTGGGATACCAGTCCATAAAACCTTTGACATACAACCTGTCTTGCCTGCAAGACGTGTTCTGGCCATGGTGGCTTAGAGCTTGTGAGAGTGACCAACCAATGCCTGGTCTAACATAAGACCAGAGCCATGAAAGGGAGCCAATGCCTGACATTGGATGGACAGGGACCAAAGCTGGATAGTCCAGAGACTTAGGGTAGAACCAAACATGACAGACAAAAAGAAATCTGATAATATTCTGCTATACTCATGGATGGTGGCTAGCCAATTTTCTTTAGAGAGATTTTTCTCTGGTAGCTGATGGGAGCAGATGCAAAGACCTACAGCCAAGCATTAGGAGGAACTTGGGGAGAAGAGGGGGGAAAGGAAGGATTGTAGGATCCAGGGGGTTGGTCCAAGACACCAGGAGACACATAGTCCACAGAATCACCTAAGCATGACTCACTGGGACTCAAAACTGGAGTGACAATCACAGAGCTTACATGGGACTGTGCTAGGTTGTCTGCATACAGGCTGTGCTTGCATAGCTTAGTATTTCTGTGAGACTCCTAACAGTGGGGATGGAGCTGTTTCTGACTCTTTTGCCAGCTCTTGGAACCCTTTTCCTTCTACTGAGTTGCCTTGTCCAATCTTGATATGAGTGTTTGTGCCTAGTTTTATTGTAACTTGCTATGCCTTGTTCAGTCGATATCTCTTGGAGGTCTACTCTTTTCTGCAGGGAAATGGTGGAGCAGTGCATCTGGGGGAGAGGGGAGGTGGAGAGCAGGGATGGGCGGAGTAGAGGGAGGGGAAGCTAAGGTTGGTATGTATTGTATGAGAGAAGAATAAATAAAAAGAGAAAAGAATTAAAAAGTATCTTGGTGGTCATCTGAGAGCAGGGAGACTAGAGTGATGGTGGGACAAATAACATTTGATCAGTGGGTACTGAGTTATCATTAGACATCACTGACAGATTTGTGATCTGTTACTGCACAGCAGAGTGACTAAAGATAGTGATAAAGTTCTGTATGTTTCAGTAAGTTACAAACACTGATTTTGATTATTTTTACCATAGACGACAGATGTTTAACATTTAATTGATCTTAAACATTACATGGCACATCCATGTTTCAAAATGTCACATTGTATCCTACAGATAGGTATGATTATGTGCTTGTATGACAGTTTATGAACAAGGAGAAGGGTGGTGGAAAGATGTCTTAGCAGTTAAGGGTGTGTGATGCTCTTCCAGAAGACTGGGGTTTGGTCCCTACCACCCAAGTTATGGGTTTTAAATCTTCCTGTAATTTCTAGCTTCAGAAGACACCTGTACTCTTGTGTACATGCCCACATGCAGACATACACTCACATACATAATAAAAAAATTAAAAAAATGTAAAACTAAGTTAAAACAGATTTTTCTTCTCATTTATTTATAGGAATAAACCCATTAGACAGAATTAAAGTAGTTATCAAAGCTTCCCACAGTGATACCCTTTGTTTACCTAATGCAATTACATTTCAATATTCCATTTGAAAACAACTATAGATTTCCAGGACCAACACAAATCTGTGAGAAATTTATATGTAGAGAGATACATTGTTCTAGTGTTCTAAAGTTGCAATGAAATGCAGCCATGACCAAAAGCATTTTGGAGGAGGAAATGGTTTATTTAATTTCCAGGTAACTGCCCATCCCTGAGGGAAGTCAGGGTGGGAACAAAAGCAGGGCAGGAATCTGGAGGCAAGAGCTGATGCAGAGGCCATGGAGGAGTGCTCTTACTGGCTTTTACTGACTGGCTCCTCATGCTTTGCTCAGCCTGTTTTCTTATTGCACCTAGGATGACCAGCCCAGTGGTGGCACAACCCACAAAGACCTTGGACTTGCCATATTATTAAGAAAAATTCCCTGTAGTTTTCCTACAGATCAATCTTATAGAGGGAATTTCTTAATTGAGGTTCCCACTACTCAGATGACTATAGCTCATATGTAGTTTTATGTCAAATTGACATAAAACTAGGCAGTACAATTCATGGCTTGTAAACTTTGCACATGGACACATCATTATTAATCCACAACCCTTTCTTTCTTGTTTATCCCCAAGATCACACATTAATAAATATCGCAATATAAAACATATTACAAATTAAAAGTACTATGGTCTTTACAAAGTAAAACACTTTAAAATTCAGCCTCTTTACAAATCTAGTTCCTTTATTTATTTATTTAAAGTTTTAAATTAATTACTTTATTTATTTATATCCTGAATGTTGTACCCCATCCCTGTCCCCCCTCCCAGAGTTCTTCACCCCCCCTTCCCATTTGCCTCTGAGTTCCTTTGAAACTCCAAAATTTCCTTTAAAAGTTAAATGCCTTTCAATTGGTGGTACCCGTAAAACCAGTATAAATAAAATACTTTCTTACTACGAGAACGAGGAACCTGGGCAAAGTCACCACATGAACAAAACAAAACATAACTTAAAACAGTGTAAATAAATTAGTGTCCAATGGCTGGGATTCGCTGAAGATCTGGGCACCTGCAAAGGGCCTCCATCCTCTGGAGTACTCTCCAAGGCTCAGGCCAGCTCTCCTCCTCGGCTGCTCCTGTTCTTGGCAGTTGTCCCATGATACTGGAACTTCAAAAATGGCCTTTGGCTACAACTGCACTGAGCTTTCATTGGTAGCCTCTTCACCAACAGCCTTTCACCAATGGCTTTCTTCAGGGACTCCAGCACTTCTACACAGTGTGAAGCCTCAGCTATTACCCATGACCGCTTCATGGCTTCAAAACTAGTACCATTGGGGTGACTCTTAGGCTACAAAGTTCAGATGCCAGTATGAGATACAAACTTGGCCCTTTCTGGAACAACTGTTCTGTGTGCTGAATCTGAGAAAATACTTCTCAGAAGATTTCACTTCAGTGATACTGGCCTCTTGTTAATTACCATTAGTTCTCAACTCTAGCTAACCACCTTGAATTGCTCCAGTAAAACAAAGGTTTCACTCAATGGTGTTAATCTCTTCATAATTGCAGCTAGTTCTTCAGCCACAACTGACCACAATCACAGTTTCTTAGTTTAAGATATTACATAAATAGCCCAGATTGTTTTTGCTTCCCTCTAAAAATTTTCAAGCCAAGCATCCATTGTCTGCATTTCTTTCAACACTCATGTCTTCTAAGCACTCATCAATCTTTAAAAGCTCAATGGGCTTTGTAGCCTAAATTTCCAAGTTCTTCCACAATCCTGTAAAAAAACCCACACGGTCATCACAGCAACACCCAACTCGGCACCAATGTTGTATTTCCTCTAGTGTATGTAAAGGTCATTAGTGTATTTATGGCCTTTGTAAATGGTCATAGTTCCCTCTGGGAAAGTACTGATGAAAGACTTATAGTAAAAATCTTAGGTATTTTAGCAAAGTCCTTCCTCAGGGGGAACCTGACCTTCCCTCATTACAGGGATTCTGGGCCTGCAAACTGGCTCAAGTCTAGAAATGGTTCACCAGCTGAGATTACCTCTTGTCACTATTAAATGTAGCTTTTCTTTCATTTGTTTGAGACTTTTTTTTTCTCATTAGATTAATCAAAAATGCGGTAGGCTTTTTACTTATTTCATTTCTGGAAACATCAGAGGTCTATACGAGTCATGCCACCATAAAATTCACTTTACCTGTGTTACCCATTACAGGCCAAGCAATTATGGGCATTGCTTTGTCTGTGCTTTCCATTACAATAACTAGGATCATCTCATCTTTGGCAATTCAGTGCTGACACCTGGCCCCTGTTACTTGGAGCTAAATCTACCACATTTAATTGATCTAACTGAGCAACAGTATCCCCAGTCCAAAAATATGACACAGAAAAAGGGTGACAATAAAGCTCTTCAAATGTGCTAGTGTTTCTCTTACCATTTTATGTCTTACAGGATCAGTGAAGAGCACAGGGCTAGGGTTTACACAGTGTACTCACCCACAGTATATTCACATTACAACTTCCCTGAACCTTAAAATCCCATCATCAGCACTAAGCCAAGGTTTATTAGGCATCTCTAGCTCCCTTACAATAGGACATCTTTTGACAAATGCTTCATCCAACTATATAAACAAACTTTTGACACACTAAAAACTATGCAAGCTTCTGTCTTAAATCTGGGATCTCCACTCAGTGGGCCCATATCAGTAAACTCAGTCTAATTCAGTTCTATATACATCCTTAAAAATCTGTTCTGATTCACCCCCATATCTATCTATCTATCTATCTATCTATCTATCTATCTATCTATCTATCTATCTATCTATCTATCTATCTATCATCTATTTCTTCTGTACTGTACTCTGTGCTGTTTCAGATAGAGGATACTATATTTACTCTAGTCCTTCTATCTGAAACAGTACAAAGGAATTTTTTTTTTTTTTTTTTTTTTTTGGTTTTTCGAGACAGGGTTTCTCTGTGTAGCCCTGTTGTCCTGGAACTCACTCTGTAGACCAGGCTGGCCTTGAACTCAGAAATCCACCGGCTTCTGCCTCCCAAGTGCTGGGATTAAAGGCGTACGCCATCACTGCCCGGCCAAAAGAAATTGTTAAAAATGTATATAAACACTTTTGTTTCTGAAGATTTGGAGATAAAAGCAGGAGTAGGTGCTAGATAAGAATCAATGAAAAAATAAGCCATTGAAGTTTAAAATAATACTTAAATAATTGAAGTTTAAAATGAATGTATAATTTTAAAAGGATATAGAGTAGAAGAAATCTAGAAAATGAAATCTATAAAATGCACCAAAAGACAAAGGCAACAAAGCCCAGGGTAGAATCTCATGGTATGTCCCAGGATCTGTGAGGTCTTCTATTTCATTGCTTGAATTTTCCTTCAGTATCAGCCGAATAAATGCAGTCCACCTCCTTTGAGACCAGGTCTTTCATTGGCTTGAAGTTTGCCAATTAGACTTGACTGGATGGCTAGCAAGCCTCAAGAATCTATCTCTGCCTTCCCAGTGCTGAGATTTCAAGAGCATCACCACAACTAGCATTTTAAAAAATCATTTTATTCATTTACATTTCAAATAATATCCCCCTTCCTGATTTCCTTCCCAACCTCCCATCTGTCCCCCCTCTCTCCCTACCTTTGCCTCTATGAGGGTGCTCTTCCACCCACTCACCCACTCCCTCATCACCTCTCTAGCGTCCTCCTATGCTGGGGCATCAAGCCTCCACAGGACCAAGTCCTCCCCTCCCACTGATGTCAGATAAGGCCATCCTTTGCACATATGTATCTGGAGCCATAAATCCCTCCATGTGTACTCTTTGGTTGGTGGTTTAGTCCCTGGGAGCTCTGGGTGGTCTGGTTAGTTGATATCATTCTTCCTATGGGGTTGCAATCCCCTTCAGCTCCTTCACTCCTTCCCCTAGCTCTTCCATTAGGGTTCCCTGGCTCAGACCAATGGTTAGCTGTGAGTATGTATATTGGTCAGGTGTTGGTAGAATTTCTCAGGGGATAGCCATACCAGGCTCCTGTCAGCAAGTGCTTCTTAGCATCAGCGATAGTGTCTGGGTTTAGTGTCTGCAGATGGGATGGATCCCTAGGTGTGGTGGTCTCTCGATGGCCTTTCCTTCAGTCTCTGTTCCATTTTTGTCCCTGACTTTCTTTTGGACAGGAACATTTCTAGGTTAAAAATTTTGAGATGGGTGGGTGGCCCTCAACTGGGGGCAGTGCCTTTCTACTGGAGGTGGTCTCTAAGGGTTTTTTCTCCTCTTCGTTGTGTATTTCAGCCAAAGCCATCCCAGTTGGGTCCTGGGAGCCTCTCACTCCCCTGGTGTCTGTGACTTTTTAGTGGCTACCCCCAATTCCCTATCCCCCACTGCTACATATTTATATTCAATTTCTCGATCCTCTGTACGTCTCTCCTATCTCCTCCAATACATGATCCTGCCCCCCTTTTCCCTTCCCCTCCTCTCTCCCTCCCAGGTCCCTCCCTCCCTCTGTCTCCAGTGATTATTTTGTTCTCCCTTCTATGTAGGATTGAAGCATCCACACTTTGGTCTTCTTTCTTCTTAAGCTCCATATAGTTTGTGGGTTGTATCATGGGTCACACCCAACCTTTTTACATAGGTTCTAGAGATTAAACTTAAACCCTCATGCTTTCAAGCTAAGTGCTTTACCAAGCTGTGCTCAGCCCTTGGATATGGTTCCTACTGCATTTTTCAGCCTTGCTACAGATCTGATTCAGGCAGAAGTGGAAGATGCTTCTTCCATAGGAAAGCTAACAGACTATGGGTGCCTCATTCTGCCTCAAAGAATATGGGGATACAGAGAATTCAATAGAAGGACTTTTTGGCTCTAGATTGTGGTCAAGCCTGTGGATGTAGATGTGGGAGGGCCCAGCTCAATGTGGCAGTGCCACCCCTGGGAAGGGGATCCCAAGTTGTGTAACAAGTGTTTTTAAAACATCTTATAGAGAAGAAGCATTAATTAAGAAATTAATGAAACTTTACCTAGAAGTTTGGGAACTACAAGTTGAGCATCTCTGCACCAAAATTCCCAAACCCAAAATGCTCCAAGTGTTCTGAAAAATTTAAAGTGTTAACAGTACATTATAAATGGAAAATAACGTGCTTGCCTTTATGTGGCAGGTCATAGTGACTCTTGTTTAAAATTACTTTCAGGAAATGTGTATATAAAATATCCATGGATTTTGTGTTTAGAGTTAGTTCCTAGTTCCATACTATATCACTTAAAATACACACACATATGTAATGTGTGTTATGATATTTATATGGCAATATTCAAATATAAAGAAGAAAAGAATTAAAAATATTTTTGACTTTTAGCATTTAGGAGGGTCAAAATGTTATAGGATGATGTAGAATTACAAAAAACCCAAAGAAATCCCATTGAGGACTCTGATCCCTTGTCTGGTTCCTCTATGATTTTAGAGTTACCTTTTTTTGAGGTGGTAATATTAAAGTTGCATAGAAGGCCAATTAAGGGAAAACCTTTACCTTCTAGTCAAAGAATTGGAATCTACTTCTGGGTAGAGACATGGCTTTGTCAAGTCCCTTAAGAGTTAATACAATTAGGTGAGTGAACCTCCTTGCCAAGGGACTGCCTCTCTAAGACTGGTTCACCTTAAGACATACTCAGGAGATAAGAGGAATAATTAGTTCCTTAATGAGATAATCTTCTTTTCCTTCCCAGAGTTTCTATCCCTAAAAACCACCATGAAGCTATGTTGGTTTGCTTAAGTTTTTGAGTTCTGACACAGAAAGTCATAACTTTCCTCTTTTCTACCTTCTGTCTTTTAGATATTGACCAGAGCTTAAGTATGCTTTTTCTGAATCTTTGGGTTTTTTCATTCTTTTTCTCTGTAGCACCCCTTCTTGCTATATAGTTGTTGAGTTTTGTTTTTGCAATATCTGTTGAAACTTAGTGTCTTAGTCACTTTTCTGTTGCTGTGGAGAGACACAAGGCAACTCTTATGAAAGAAATAATTTAACTGGGGCTGGTTTGCAGTTTTAGAAGCTTAGTACATTATCATTGTGGTGGGGATCTTGACAGCATGCACACAGGGCTGGAGCAGTGGCTGTTAGCTCTACACCCTGCTCTGCAGGTAGAGATAGATTCTGGATTTGGCATGGGCTTTCGAAATCTCAAAGCTCAGCACCAGTGATCATGTCCTCTAGCAAGGCCACACCTCCTAAATCCTTCTAATCCCAATAGTGTCACTCCCTGGTGACTATCCATTCAAACATACCAGCCTATGGAGGCCATTCTTATTCAAGTCATCACACTCAAAGTTCTTGCATTGATTAGTTCTTTCAAAGTAATTTAAAGACATTTTTACTCTGATGCACGGATTTGGAAGTTCTGCATGAAATTTTTGGCTACTGAAAAAGTCCTAGAAGTAGCAATTTATTGGCTGTTAGGGACTAATTATGGTGCACCATGTAAAATAAGAAGAATTCTGCATTTTGGCAATGTGTATCACAACAGGAGCCTTACTGTGTTTATCCTTCAGAAATAAATTCCTTGGCTTTTTCTTGTTTTGAAAATGTGGTAAAGTGACAAATTAAAATTCACAGCTTATCAATGTGACAGAAGATTAAAAATAGAGAGATTTATAAACAAACCTTTACATTTCAAAAAAATGTAAGAAGTGCTTTATGAATTTTTCAGTTTGTGTTTTTCTGGGAAAAAACACATTTGATCTACATTTGATTGACTGCAAGATGAAAGTCAAGCTGGTCTAACTTAAAGTGACTTACTTTCATTATACAATGTCATCTCCTATTTTCAGTAAGGATAGAAGAAATTGAGTGAGAAAATTGAAAAATCATTTTAATGCTCCCTAAAGAAATTGTAACATGAGCTGGAACATATGGGTAATTTGTGTGGCAAAGTTATCTATGGCGTCTAATCATTTTCAATAGATTTTCGTGACTGAAATGTTATAAACCAAGAAGACATTCTTTCTTTCTTTCTTTTGTTCGTTCTTTTTTTCTTCTTCTTTTTTATTTAAATAAAACAACAAGAACAAGAGGAAGAACAAAACAGACAAACCTTTGATCAGACTTTTTAATCTCTTTGTTCATTTGTAAATAAGGTATTAAACAAGGGTGACTCATAAGACAAGATAAAAACAGAATCTTTTGCCACCTATTGCTTCTTTAAAATTTACTTACTGGCATAATATTCTTTTCCCCTCTGGATGAACAGCTGTTTCCATTCCTTCTCTGGCTCATTGTAGGTGGCAGAGCATACTATAGTCTTGTTGGGTAAACATCAGAATCTATCCAATATTAGATTTTCCACGTCCCAATGCTGATCAAATTGTGTCCTGGTTTTATGTCAGTTTTATCAGTATTAGGGTAGCAATCAATTCCTGCTTGTTGATTGTCCTATTTTCTTGGAATCCTTTTTTTCTCTTCTTTTTACTTCAATATACTGTCTATCCTTGAAGACAAAATGTACTTCTTATAAATAACAACAAAAAAGATGAGTCTTATAATTTTTTCAACTGGCTTGTATGGTTTTAGTTGAGGAATTGAAGCCATTAATGTTTAAATTTATTGTTGAAAAGTATGTGTTTATTGACTTGCATCTTGCTTTGTATTTCAGCCCTGTATCCAAGTATGTATAAACATCATTAAATAGACTCAGTAAGTTTTATATATATTGTTTATTTAAGTGTAACATTTATATTCAATTAATATCAATGAGATTTATATTAAGTATCAATGTAAATTTGAGAGGGAGATTCTGGGTGTATGGGAGGAGTTGGAGGCGAAGGGAAGGGTGGATATGATGAAAAATATTGTTTTTATGTATGGAATTCTAAAAATGTTGGTATTAAAATTTCTCTCGAGAAAGACACTAGGAAATGGAAAGATATCCTGTGTTCATGGGATGGCAGAATTAATATTGTGAAAATGACCATCTACCAAAAATACTTTAGAATTGAATGCAGTCCCAAACACAATACACACAACATTCCACAACATTCTTAAATATACTAACATAGAAGGATTGCCATTCCAGACTTTTATATATATATGTATATATATATATATATGTATGTATAAGCTTTAGTGGTAAAACTATCATAATAAATAGAGGTATAGTAATAAAAATAATATGGTAATATGGTACAGGTACAAAACAGATGTGTAGGCCAATGGAATAAAATCGAAGATGTAAAACATGAGTACTCACGGCTACAGCAATCTGAAGAGTAGGGCGTGCTACTTCCAGAAATAACAACAAAGTTTCTGCTGAACTGGAAGCCCAGACTTCCCTCTGATCACTTTAGGCTTTTGATGCCCTTGAGCCAACAGTTTAAGAAAGAAATAACAGTGTCAGGAAGGGTGATTACCAAGCAGAAATTTGATTGCTTCTTCACAATGGAGGTAAGAAAGATTATGCCCTCCTTGAGGGCAGGAGATCCTTTAGGGGATCTCTTGGTGCTATCATGTCTTGTGATTAAAGTCAATGGGAAACTACAACAACCTAATCCAAGCAGAATGACAAAGGGCACAGAACCTTGATGAATAAAGGTATGGTCGCTCCTCCAGGAAAAGAGCTAATACCTACTGAGGTGCTTGCTGAGGGTGGAGGAAATACAGAATGTGTAGTAGAGGAAGGTAGTTACAAATACCAACTAATGCCATGTGTTTAGCTGCTGAATTAAGGATTATAGTTGGCATATGAATGTTTCTGCTGAATTTTGTTAAGAATGTGCTTGCATAGATATTTTTCTTTTATCTTTTTTTTATTTTATACTGGAACATCAATTAAGAGCATATCTGTGGTTATCACATTTCAATTTGAGATAATAAAAGAATGTCCCTCAAGAATGCCACCTATTCTAAATTTATAATGTGTTTGCAATGGTACAACAGATAGTTATATCATGTTATACATAATTATGATGTGGTTATTGTTTTTATTTGGAAGTTAAGCATTACATGAGGAAATATGGTTATGTGTCAAGTTGGCAAAGGATGGACTTTTGATGATTATCCTTGGTCATCAACTCGACTACATCTATAGTTAGCTTAACTCAAATGTCTGGGCACACCCGTGAGGATTTTTTTTTCCTTGATTAAATAATTTGAAGTGGAAAGGCCCACTTTTAATCTGGACCTTTGAGATTAGAAGATACACCTTTACTCCAGATCTTTTGAGGTCGGAAGATCTACTTTAAATTTGGCCACATATTCTGCTGGAAGCAGGGCATGGAAGAAGGAAACTTGCTCTTTGCTTGCTTGCTTTTACCTCACTGGCAAGTATATTCCTTCACTGGCATTAGAGCCTACTTCTTTGGGATTCTGGTATGTATGGAGAACAGATGAGACATCCAGTCTTGTGGACTGAGCACCCACTGTATTCTTGAACCTTCTACTGGTAGACAGCCATTGTTGGACTAGCCAGATCACTTCCTGAAAGCCAATCTAATAAATGATATATATTATATACATTATTATTATTATTATTACTGTTATTATTACTACTACATTGCTTAGCAATGCTCACTGACACCCTGTTCACAATAGCTAGGAAACAGAAATAACCTAAATGACATTCAACAGGTGAATGAGTAATAAAAATGTGCTACATATACACAATGAAATACTATTCAGCTGTGAAGTTTCCTTTTTCCATGCCCTTTAAATAGGCTTCCAGCAGAGGATGTGGCCCAGATTAAAGGTGGATCTTCCCACCTCAAAAGATCTGGATTAAAGGTATATCTTCCAACCTTAAAGGTCCAGGTTAGAAGAAGTTTAGAAGTGGGTTTTTCTAATTTAATATATATATAGCGTTAATCTCCAACCCAAAAAGCCCGTGCAAAGAAAAGAAGACACAACTCAATTAATATGAATAGTAGATCGGGCAGAGCCACCACTATACTCCTCTATTACCCAGCCATGAAACCCCTTATAACTTTCGGTTTCTCCAGGCCACGTGCTTCTGCTCCATTCTCCTTCCTCCTCCTCCTCTTCTGTCGTCCTCTCTTCTCCCCTCTCCTTCATCTCCCTCAAACTTTTCTTTTTTTTTCTTCTTCTTTTTCTTTTTGATACTTTATTTACATTTCCAATGTTTCCCCTTTTCTGGGTCTCTTCTTTGGAAACCCCCATCCCCTCCCCCTCCCCGCCTGTGTGAGAGAATTCCTCCTCCCACCTACCTGCCCACCCATTCCCATATTCCCACCTTGAC
>CM052705.1:70203139-70229034 GCA_028551405.1 Uromys caudimaculatus | reverse complement strand
TCCAGCCTCTTTGCTGAAGTTGTTTTTCAGCTGCAGGAGTTCTCTGGTGGAGGTTTTTGGGTCACTTAGGTATACGATCATATCATCTGCAAATAGTGATAGTTTGATTTCTTCCTTACCAATTTGTATCCCTTTGACCTCCTTTTGTTGTCTAATTGCTCTAGCTAGAACTTCAATTACTATTTTCATCCCAGGGATGCAGGGATGGTTCAATACCCGGAAATCTATCAATTTAATTCACTATATAAACAAACTCAAAGAAAAAAACCACATGGTCATCTCCTTAGATGCTGAAAAAGCATTTGACAAAATTCAGCATCCCTTCATGATAAAAGTCTTGGAAAGATCAGGAATTCAAGGCCAATACCTAAACATAGTAAAAACAATATACAGCAAGCCAGCAACCAACATCAAGCTAAATGGAGAGAAACTTGAAGCAATCCCACTAAAATCAGGGACTAAACAAGGCTGCCCTCTCTCCCCCTATCTATTCCCTCAAACTTTTCAACTCCACCTTCCCTCCCACTGCCCAATCACCGTCTCTAGCCTTATTTTACAAGTTAATGGGGAGAAGGTTCACAAGAAGTCACCTGAGTATGTGATTCACTCCTCATCCTAGGCCGGTGGAATTAAAATCAGAATATAAACAGCACCAGGCAATCTAATATATATATGTATGTATTCATTCTATAAGTTCTCTTTCTCTATAGAGCTCTGATTTATACAAGAGCCAAAGCAACAACAGCAAAAACCAAAAACAAATAAATAAACAAACGAAGAGCCAAAAGGATCAAGGAAACAATGACCCAATTAAGAAATGTGATAGAGATCTAAAGAAATAGTTGTTTAATAAGGGAAGTAAAAGAAGCCAAGCAATACCTCAAACAATAGTCACCATTCATAACAATTTGAGAAGTACAAATTAAAAGAAGAACAAATTTCATCTCACCAGTCAGAATGTCTGAGATCAACAAAACACCTGGCAGTCAATGCTGGTGAGGTTGTGGATAAAGGGGAACCTGTATTCACTGTCCGTAGGATCGCAAATTTGCGTGGCCACTCTGGAAATCAGTATGGAGACTCCTCAAGAAACCTAAAAATTACTTTGCATATGACTCAGCTCTACAACTCCTGGTATATGCAGGAAGAACCTGAGATCTTACGGCGCAGATACTTGCTCAGCAATGTTCATTGTCACCCTGTTCACAATAGCTAGGAAATGGAAACAGCCTAAATGACTTTCAACAGATGAATGAGTAATAAAAATGTACTAATAAACACAACAAAATACTATTCAGCTGTAAAGAAGAATAAGTAATGAAATTTGCAGGTAAATGGAAGGACCTAGAAAATATGGTATTGAATGAGGTAACCCAGACCCAGAAATACAGTCATTGCATGCTCTCTTCCATCTGCGGTTTCTAGCTCCAAATCCTTAGATGTGAGTATACAATGAGTAACTGCAGAAGCCAGGGAACTATAATGGGATCATGGTAGTATGGGGACTTGAGAAGGGAATAACAAGGTACAGAGAACTGAGAAACATGGAGGGGGGCTTTAACTGGAGAGAGCAGAGGAAGAAGTGGAGGACGAAGTCTAAGTAACATCAAGGCTGTTAGATAAAGCCTCAATATCTATCTATCTATCTATCTATCTATCTATCTATCTATCTATCTATCTATCATCTATCTATCTATCTATCCACATAAAACTCTTAAAAGATGTCATGCCATTTGGCCTGACAGTGCTTCCCACAAGAACCACAGACCTGTGGACCAATGAAAGCCCTATAACAAAGCATGAGAATCCCCCTTTTAAGTGGTTGGTCAGGGAAGTTCAAGTGACTCCCAAAACAGTATGGACTATTGTTGCCACCCTCTGTTGCCTCTCAGAGGTTGAAGGTAAGCCAATTTTGCTGAAGGTGCCTGGCCCTTAGGAGACAGGATTTGAATGATTCAAACTGGATCTAACCTAAAAACCTCTTTCCTGTGGTCTAGTCTTCATAGTACCAGAAAGTAGTATGCAAGCTGCCAAGGGAGGGAAGCAATAATAGTCCTACCCAGCTGTGACACCTATGACCAGCATGGCACGATATTTGTAAAGGTGCAATAATGTTTATTCACATGTTGGTAGTAGCCACCCACCAACTCTCTAAACAGCAGGGGGATAACGCCTGGTACTAGAAACAGCCAATTACCCAGGGCTAGTGAGGTCCTGGTTCTTAGAAAACAAAACAATCTGCTGCCACCACTTAGCTAGACCAGCATGGTATTCTTATGCATTCTTAATCTCATTCTTATACCACCCTTTATCAAATGCAGTTGGAGATCATCACAGAAACTCGCAACTGGACATAATATACAGATTAACTGATCTTGGGAGCCCAGTACCAAGGGATATATTGATATTACAGCTATGACCTTTGCCCCAGGAAACATCTGAAGAGATGTTGAAAAGATGTAAGAGACAGAATACCAGAACCTCTGCTGTGAGACAGTCTCTTCTAGAAATGGTTGCACAAATGAGACCAAAGCAATGTCACTGTCAATACATCTGCTAATTCAGAAGGGGAAAAATAGTCACATGGGGTTCCCACACCAAGACAAAGAACTATGACAACTAATGACCAGTGAGAGGAGAATTAGCCTCTCTCAGGAATGAGCCCCCAAACTGATGATCAAAGTGGTTGCCTTGAAAGCATACAACAAAACCAGACCCAATAGGTTGTGTTTATATATTTATGCATACTCAACATATGTGTACATACACATATTTGTAAGAATAATAATTAAAATGAGGCTCTAAGTTTGAGAGGGGGCCATGGAAGGAGTTGGGAGGGGCTGGAGGGAGGAAAAGAAAATGAGAAAGTGGAGTAATTATGTCTGAATAAAAATGTATAAGAACAAAATATCATATATAAAACATTTCTTTTCTCCACAGTTCCTGTAGTCTAGGGATGGGGAGAGCCTTTCACCCTTACTCCAAATTTTTCTCCTTCTTCTATCTCTTGCTACACTTCAATCATTCTGTGCTTATCTCGATCTTTTGTCTTAACAGTTGAACATAGTCAGAACCAGGAACATAATTTTCAAGGATGACACAAAATCAGATGCAGCGTTGCTTATTTAAAAAGCAGGAAAAAATATCCATAAAAGTGCTAAAACATAAACCTTTAAAAAACTCATTCACAGCTTGTCTCATAACTTGCTATTGTTTTTACTTTCTGCTTAATGTCAATGTTATTTTAAGAGAAAATATTAACATGATTTTATTGCTCATCAGACCAGTTTACAAAACAAATATAAGAGTGTTTCGCTTGTATGCATGATTGCTGAAATGATGTGCCTGGTATTTTGAGGTTAAAAAACATACATGTACAGAGCCATAGAAACATGCACAGACAACAGTTTTCTCTCAGTTCCTCATCCATGTGATTCTAGTAACAGTTTCTACCTTGGATGTTATAATGAGTTAGAAAGACTGAAAGTGATAGGAACGTTGGGCTACCCTGTCCTTTCTCGTCACGTCCATATTATCGCTCTGGTGGACACAGTCTATGATGGTATTTTCTTTTTAAAGTAAACTACGAGTCATGAGTTCAGGTTAGTGTCTGGAGTCTTAACTGTAACAGACAGAGTGCACTTTGTACTGACCTTGATTCTCACTAGCTCCTGTGCATTGTAGATCCCCTGGGAATACATGTCATCGTATGTCACAAACTTTATATGCCAATAGGTCATCAAAGAATGAAAGACACTGGAATCCTTACATTTCAAGTTCAAAGACACCATTATGCTATAGTTTGGGACTGGACTATATCTAAAAATCCCATGTGTAAGAGTTTGGTCCCAGCTTAGTGCTATTGGGAGGTAGTAGAGACTATAAGAGGTAGGTCTTCTGGGAGGTTTCAGGGTACTCGTTATGCCCTCAGAGCAGAATTTGGGACCCTTGTCTTATCCTCTCCAGTTTTTCCTGTCCTGGTCATGAGGTGAATGGCTTTCTTCTGCCCCAGGTTTCTGCCTTGAGGTACTGGTTATACTAGAGGCCTAGAAATAACAGGGATTGGTGATCATGCACTGGGGCCTCTAAATCCATGTGCCAAAGTTATCTTTTCCTCTGGTTGGAGGTTTTATTATAAAGGAAAATCTGATTTATGAAAATTATTAGGAAGTTTTATACAAAAAACATTAATCTAAGCATTGAAGATGGGTGGGGAGAGTTCCTGCTTGTAGCACCCGTGTCCCAGGGCAGTGTCAAGGTCCTGGAGGGTCTCCTGTGGCACTAAACGTCCAGGTGTTGGGGAAAGCATATTCCAGCTGTGAGACCCACATCTGTGCCAAAATCAATTCTTCTATGTGGCTGAAGGATCTTTTCCACATGAGTGACACCCCACTCTTACTTTAGCACCAAAGCAGCTCCTCTCACCCAGTTTCCTGGCTTTCTAGGTGATCTCATTGAAATACCCTCACTTTTAGCAGGAGAAGCTTCTCAGCTACTTTGTCTCCATGTGTGGATCACTGGCAGCTCACAACACAGCGCCTTCACTGTCATCACCAAATCTTCTCCCTCGCCCTGATCTCTCAAATCTCACATCTTCCCTGTAGCGGCAAGCTAATTTCAGACTTTAATCTGTTTTTGGAAAATCTGCATTTTTTTCCCCTAAAGATTCACTTGGTGTGTGATATCAGCTCTTTCTTAGTGCCTCAGCTGCAACTTCCAAATTAAGTATTCCATTTCATGTAAATGATCATACTGAGTGCTGAGCATGCCACAGGGGACACAGATTCAGCATGTTGAACAGTTAGGCCTTTCTGAGTTCTTTCAGGCAATGTACTACTTGGATGACTGAGCGTCTGCTTGCTGAGAACAATATGTTGTAAGCTTTCAGTTGTCTGGAGCACACAGAAATAGGACCATTGATTTAAAACATGCTGCTTATGTGCTGGCCTGTGGAGCTGAGCCGTTTTCTAGTGCATTATGGAAGCCAACTTATTTGTGTGGAGATAATATGCTGGGGATACAGGCTCTGTCTGATACATGTCTCTTACATTGCTTTCTGCTTCTTTTTGTACTACCTGGTGGAAGTTATTTAACCGTCCTAGATGATGACTCGTCATCTGGATTCTAATAACAACGCTACAAGGCTATTTCATGACATACTACATGGAAAAGTCCCAGAGAGTTAGGGAAAGCTATCTTTTTATGTGTGTGGTAGACAGCAGTAACTTGTTGGAAGGTGTCAAGCTCATTTGTGAGAGAGACAAAATTGTTATTCAAATTGCCACTGACAGAAGCCCCTTCACAAGCAATATATTTCATTGTTGGTTTAATAAAAATCCTTATGGTGAGGTTGTTTGTTTATAGAAGTACAGACCTCAGGGATTGGCATTCATTTGAAGATTTAAGAGTGGTACGAAAGTGTCTCTATAATAAATTAAAAAAAATAGGGGTTTAACATGAACACAGTAGTATGTCAATCTAACCTCATCACCTGCCCGATAAGTCATGTCACACCTGGTGAAGGGTATAGATTCTGCTGAAGATTTTAAAGGAGAATGTTAGAGAATTTTGTATCTTAGGAGGTCAGCATTTACTTTCAGAAAACTTGCCAAGTGTAACCCAAAACTGCACTTTTCTCTCCTTGGCCTTCAGGATGTCTGCTTCCATGTTACCATTTGAAAGCTTGACTTTTTCCTTTCCTCATTCTTCTCTTTATGGTAGTAAACACCCCACAATATGTAGTTCACCATCTTAACTACTTTTAAGCACACAGATCGGCAGTATTAAGTATATTCATATCTCCATACAACAGATATATGGGGCATTTTTATCTTGTCCACTGGAATTGCACATCCACAGGACAGTAATCCACAGGCAAGCCTCTCTTTCGCATCCAGCACTTGGTAACTTTCGTGGTTTGGATATGAAGTATCTGCCCAAGAAGCTCATGCTTTCAAGGCTTGGTCCGTAGCTGGTATCACTGAGAGGTACTGGACCACCAGACACTAACTGATCAGTACATTGACTAATGCAGTGCTCATTTAGCCTCATGAAATGTTAGGAGGTGAGTTCCTGGAGAAATTATATCACTGAGGGCATGCCTGCCTCTGAGGAGGTGCTCCCTGCCTCTGAGGAGGTGCTCCCCTGCCCCTTCCCATCTCCTTTTCTACTCTCTGTGGACTCGGGTAAGCAGCGGTACTCTACCAGGTTTTTCAGATACAATATACTCCCTTAAGATGGTTCTACGCAGAGCTAAAACATGGCTGGAAACCTCTGAAGCTGGGAACCAGAACAAGTATTAACTCCATACCAGGTGTGTGACTTGGAAGTGTTTTCTCCCATTCTGTGGGCCGCACGGTCCCATTCTGGAGTGGTTGGTTTTTCTTTTTGCTTGTGTTATTTTTGCCAACTCTTTTAACCTTTGATGCTGTATCATTTGGCTACTTTGGCTGTTGTTGCCTGTGTTTTTGTTGCCATATGCAAGGAACAGTCACCAAATCCACTGTCTTACACTTTGTCCACCCAGCATGTTTTCTTCTAGTTTCACAGTTTTGGGTTTTATGCTTAGGTATTTAGTCTATTTTACATGTAATATCCAGGAAGAGTCCAGCTTGGTTTTGTCTTCTTTTTTCTTTCGTTTTTTGCTTGTAATTACCCAGCTTCCCTAAGATTTCTTATTTGTTAAAAGAGATTGTGCCTTAGATGCAAGTGTTCAAGGGTTCAGTTTTAGACTCCTCTTTTCCATTGATTGCTTTGTATTTCTGTCTTTATGCCAATAATACAGTCTTAATTATTCTAGTTTGTACAAGGTTTTAAAATCAGGATGTGTGAATTCTCCACTGTTATCATTTTGAAAGGTTATGTCAGAGATTGCTGGGTCCCCTGAGCTTCCATTTTAACATTAGGACAACCTTTTCCATTTTTCTCTCTCTCTCTTAATATAGTTGAGCTTTTAAAAAACTTTTTATTTTTGATACTTTATTTACATTTCAAATGTTTTCCCTTTTACAGGCCTCCCCTTTGGAACCCCCCCCCCCATCCCATCTCCTCTCCCCCTGCCTCTATGAGGGTATTCCCCCACCCACCCACCCACTCCCATCTTCCCTCCCTGGCATTCCCCTATACTGGCCCAAGGGCCTCTCCTCCCACTGATGGCCAACAAGACCCTCCTCTGCCACATATGTGGCCACCACCATGGGTCCCTCCATATGTATTCTTTGGTTGGCGGTCCAGTCTCTGGGAGCACCAGGGGTCAGGCCACTTGATACTGTTGCTCCCTCCATGGGACTGCAAACTCCCTCAGCTCCTTCACTCCCTTCTCCAACTCCTCCATCTGGACCCCACACTCAGTCCAACGGTTGCTGTGAACTGAATCTTGGGTATTCCGAACTTTTGGGCTAATATCCACTTATTAGTGAGTACATACTGTGTTTGTTCTTTTGTGACTGAATTACCTCATTCAGGATGATATTTTCAAGTTCCACCCATTTGCCTGAGAATTTCATAAAGTCATTGTTTTTAATAGCTGAATAGTATTCCATTGTGTAAATATACCACATCTTCTGTATCCATTTTCTGTATCCTCTGTTGAGGGACAGCTGGGTTGTTTCCAGCTTCTGGCTATTATAAATATGGCTGCTATGAACATAGTGGAGCATGTGTCCTTATTACATGTTGGAGCATCTTCTGGGTATATGCCCAGGAGTGGAATAGCTGGGTCCTCAGGTAGTATTATGCCCATTTTTCTGAGGGTCTGCCAAACTGATTTCCAGAGTGGTTGTGCCAGCTTGCAATCCCACCAACAATGGAGGAGTGTTCCTCTTTCTCCACATCCTCGCCAGCATCTGCTGTCACCTGAGTTTTTGATCTTAGCCATTCTAACTGGTGTGAGGTGGAATCTCAGGAGGGCCACTGGGGTTTTAAGTGAGAATCCATTTTGTCTATGCATTACTTTGGGTTGTATGGGTATTTTAACAACGTTGTTTCCAGTTCACAAACACAGGAAGTCTTATCCACTTCTTTTCTAACTTCATGCCAATGTTTCATAGATTACAGTGAACAGGAGTCTATTATCTGGGATCCCTACATTTATTCCTGTATTTTTTCCTTTTTGAGTAGATGAGGTTGTCTCCTAAATTTCTTTTTCATAGTAGTTACTCCAGGGATGCTGAAATGCAGCTGATGTAAAACAACACATTGCTGCCTTTTACACGTTTCTTGTCTAGTTGCTCTGGCCAGGACTTTGAGAGCTATGTTGCATAGTGTTGGTCATTGCTATTTGACCTTGAGTTAGTTGCCCAATGATGCTGAATTTCAGTTTCCTTTTCTTTGAAATGTAGACGATGCTGGAGGTTTCCTTTTAAGGATTATGGAGGTTAAAGGTATGATTTCATTTACTACTACAAAGTCATTGACATACACACACATTGCCGTTTCTCCGTGAAAGATCTCTTAAAAGACTTTGTGAAAAGAGATGAATTCTCATCATCCCTAGCATGGAGAACTATATGTGTATGCTCAAAAATGTTGGCTTGTTTTGTAATTATTATTACTTGCTATGAGTATACTAGTACTTATGGAACTGCTGCCTCATCTTTCCTAGCTGTGCTTCACAGGGATTCCATAGAGGATCTGTTGCACAATCATCTTACATCTGAGATGCTTTCTAATGGCATGTGTTTATTAAAGCACATCTAACATACTACGACTTCATAAAGCACCCTGGCTAGAGAGATTGCCTTATTACATGCCATAGATATTTACAGTGCAGCTTTTATTATCAATGCATTGTCCTTAGTGCAATGACTGAGAACGTTTTGCCGCATGGTTAGCAGAATATAGACAGTGCCTGCCCTCTAGGATCTGTGGGTCAGACATTCTGGATCTTGTTTAGGTTGCATAAGGGTGCACTGTATCTGCTTTCTGTTCTGTGTAGTACAGATTTTGTGGAAAGAGGGAGTATAGTTTTGGGGGTTACTTTTAAGGATTAGAAATTCAGCCAAAGTGGCTTGAGTGCAGGCACATTTTTCTTAAGCATTCAGTGAGATCTCACAGACTTATAGTGCATGACTGGAAATAGCCAGGTCCCAGACTAGAACCTCAACATGATCATCTTGAGACAAGAGTGGCAGGCAGCTCCTAAGATGTTTGAGGTGACTACTGATCCTGATATTTGTACCTTATATAATAATTTCCCCTTGAGTTTGGGCTGAATGTCTTGATCTGTTTCTATAGTTATAGGTAATTGTGTACCACTTTCAAATTAGGTTTAAAAAGATGTCTTCAATCTTCTGTGTGTTCATTTTCTCTTTTTCTGAAGACATTTGCTGGAAGAACAAAATGACTTTTTTTTGTGCAAGTATAGAACCTCTAGTGAGTTTAGTATAGTGCACAGCATGGTGAAGAAAGGAGGTGACCAACAGTCTCTGAGGCACACTTCTTCCATATAAAACCCCATGAGTAGCAAAAGTCTGATAATAATTTGACCTTGTAAATGGGTGCCTTATCTATAGTTAAGTTGCTGCACCTTGAAATGGTTAAATTCCCAGCTTGTCGCCATATCAAAGTCTGAGATACTCTGAGCCAACATCTCCTATCCAAAGCACTTGAGACTCCTTAATTACAGAAACCAAGATAGTATGCATTTGATGTTTGAGTTGCTGAGTTGTGTCGTTGTTATTCAGCAATAGATAGTACCTTTATGGTGCCAGGAGTTGTGTGCTGCTACAGTGAAAATCCAAAATATGGATTTGGTTTTGGAAACAGACACTGTTTTGTGTAATGTTTTAGTGAAAGTCCAAGTAGTTTTAAGAAAACTGCCAATAGAGGCTTCCTGCTCATGTATAAGAGCCAGTTCTGGCAATTAACGAAAGGGTAAAGAAAGTCTTTTTGTGTTGGGGGGAAAGACAGTCACAGTGTTGCTGCAGTACCAAGGAAAGAAGAAAATGTGCTTCATGGAGTGGATGATGTAGTGTGAACGGATGTGAATGGTCCAGGAGAAATGAAATATATGTAAAGATCATCGAACACAAAGGAACCAAAATTTAGTAAAAAAATTTCTTTCTAGGTGGAAGATGTGCCCAATTTTTAAGAGTGCCTTTGTTTAATGATAAAATCCGAAGCACTATCAACTATCAGGAGAATAGCAGTCTAAAGATGATATGCAAAGAATCACTGTCAAAACTTCTAATAATATTTCAGAAATATCACAGGTTATGCCCAGTATACTATTTAGTCATACAAAAGGCATTTAAAAGAGATTAATGGTGTGCCTTACGGATTCTCTGAATGAGCTAACAATGCCTCCAGAAAGCTAAAGAGCATTGTCCCTCACCTGACTCAGCCAAGCTTCATAGGAGAGATGAATTCATGTCCAGATTAGTGTTACTTTTGTTAAATGAGGTGAACTCAAGCATGTTATGTAGGAAGTCCACAAGGTTCTCTAAAGAGTCATATATTCAGAAATACTAGCAGCTTAGACTCTGGCTACAGGCAATGTGGAAGGAGGATGGTTTGGGTCCTGGCAGGAGTGAGATTATGATAGCTCCTTGGCTTTAGTCATAAGCTCCTTTTCAAAGAAAGGAAGGAGTGTTCAGGCTCAGAGAGTGACAGCTACTAAGGTGGAGTTGAGCCAGGGAAATTTATTCTATGGCCTTGACACCTACTCAACAATGTTCCAATCTTGGCCAGCTGGAGTATGTGCTTCTACTTCCTGTATGTGTCCCATTTCCTCCGAAAGGTTAATGTATAAGTGTTTTGTGACAGAACTTTTCCTGGATGCAGCACACATGGCTACTCCTCTACTCACCTGATAGGGATCTCATGGCAGACCAAGGTAACTGATACCACCAAAGTCTAACTTGGTGAACCAATGAGTTTTATTGTGGTTACTTACAGAGATATGAGTGAGGGGTTATTTGCAGGAACAGAAACGACTCACAGACAGCTGCATCACTGAAGTCCACCCCAGCATGGATCACAAATCACAAAAGTTGTGAAGCTGACTCACTCTAGAGAGCCTGCAGGCAGCTCAAGAGATTGGCAAGGATCCTTTCCAGGTGTCTCCGTCTAAACCACTTTCAGGCAGCAGGAGCTGGTTTGTTTCTTCCAGGCAGCTGATCTGGTCTCAAGAATCTCTGCAGGTTGGTTTTTCTGAATCTTCTTTGCAGCTCAGCTTTCTTCACTATGAGGGAGACTCTCAGTTTTTATTGTTCACTACTATGGGAGGGAGGGATTTAATGATTCTGTTCAGTTTCATGGGCTTCCTGAAACTAATTAAGCAGCTTCTTACAGGATGATATGTTTTAATCTCAGGGGAAGCTTTTACACAGTAGGTTTTGTTGTTGTTTTGCTAATACTTATTTTATGGTATGTGTGTATATGGGGAGTGGGGCAGATAATTCTTCTCATTAATTTCATGCCTATAAATCAAGCGAAATTACATTTCAAGAGCTAGGATGAATGAACTTCTCTGGTAAAGCCTCATCAATTACTTGGACCTAATTTACATACCAGGTTTTGAATGAGTTGAGAGAATGTTTCATGTGAATGAAAATGTGAGCCACTGGAGATTATCAGGCAGATTGTGCAGGCAACCCTTGGGATGACTGTCAATGACCTTCCTTAGGTACTTATGTCCTATCTTATGAGCATGGGTTGTACCTAGTGCAGGAAAGGGTAGGGTATTACTTCTGGTGTTAGATTCAGGAATACTCAGCCCTCCCTCTGAGTGTTGCTGTCTCCCTCCCTCAGAGTTCTGATTCTAAGTGAAGCAGACTGGTCTCAGTGAGCAGATCTAAGTAGAGGTGCACATAGCTTAGCAGAGGATCAATCCACATACCGGGTTCAGTATGTGAAGAGCTGATCTGGATATCACACTAGTGGGCTTGAAACTGTTTCTTTAACCCCAATCTCAGCTTGGGCTCTGAAATCCCACACAACAATTTGACTACAATCTTTTGAAAGATCTGGAACCATAATCGGTGCGCATGTTGGGGACCAGCTGTGGTCTGTGACCTCTGTTTCCTCCCTCAGGATGTCCAAACACCTCTGCACACTCAGTGGGAAGGGTGAAGCAGAGTTCTAAATGGGTGGGGTCGGCAGGATTCCAGGTGAGTGCCTGGTGGTGGTGGTGGTGGTTCTCCAAGGAAGGTCTTCTCCAAGGATTTTAGTGTTATAACTCTTTTAGATGATACTCAATGAACTAGCTAGTATGCATACACTTTACTCAGAGTGGACAAGGGCTATATATGAGCCTTGGAGAGTGAGGATTTTTTTTTTAAATTTTTCTCAGTTTTTTTACTTTTATTTTTTTGATACTTTATTTACATTTCCAATGTTTCCCCCTTTCTAGGTCTCCTCTTTGGAAACCACCTATCCCCTCCCCCTCCCCACCTCTATGAGGGAATTCCACCTCCCACCCACCCGCCTACCCTCTCCCATGTTCCCACCTTGGCATTCCCCTTTACTGGGGCCTCTAACACCCTCAGGCCCAAGGGCCTTTCCTCCCCCTGATGGCCAACAAGGCCCTCCTCTGCCGCATATGTGGTCTGAACCATGGGTCCCTCGATGTGTATTCTTTGGTTGGTGGCCCAGCCTCCATGAGGACGGGGGGGGGGGTGTCAGGCCAGTTGACACTGTTGCTCCCTCCATGGGTCTGCAGACTCCCTCAGCTCCTTCAGTCCCTTCTCCAACTCCTCCATCTGGAACCGAGAGTGAGGATTTTTGAGGGTGAATGAAATCACTGGCTGGAGTTTAGAATACTGGGAACACTCCATTTGTATCAATAGACATTCCAGGAATCCCAAGTTCTTGCTGGGTGGGTTTTTGCTGGGGCAAGGGTGGGGGTGGAGAAGTTGTACTTGTAGGTTAGCCAAGGACTAGGTGATATTCTCAGGTACTTCTACCTGGGGGTTGGGCTCACCAGATCATGCAGAGAAGAGGAACTCTCCCTAAGAAAAGGAGTTCTTTATTTTGCACTGAGCTCAGAGGAGTTATCTGGACATGGTAGACTACAACCTTAGTAGTGACCTAGCTTAACTCCTGGCTCTTCGAAGCTTAGAGATGACAAATATTTTAAGCTGTTAGTGTTTGAAGTTGTTTCTTATTCAGCAACAGGTAACTATGACACTCTCTCAGGTGACTCATCTGCTTTGGCATGATTGCTTTATTGGCTCACTATACAAGCCAATTTGCTTTCTGGGCCTTCTCTCAAATTGTCAAGATAAAAGTCTTATTGACAGATCTTGGGTAAAATGTCCCATCTTGGCTCCTTGTCCTGCACCTAAAAACGATAGGATATGAAGTGTGCAGAATTGGATCTCTTAGGCTAAAGATTATGTTCTTGTAATAATAAGAGAGGGGATGCAGGGCCTCCTCAGAATTGCTGAAAAGAAGCCCCACAATTGTTTTACACGTGGTAACTGCCAATCTAGGGGCTGCAGTACATTTGTTAGATTCAATACAAGCATCGCAGGATGCCACAGTGTTAATACTTTTAATTTTATATTTATTTTTATATTTTATTTATATTTATATTATTTTTACATATAAATTTAATTTATATATAAACATATATTAATATATAATATAAATATTATTTTAATATTTACTAATATTTGATTATATATAATTATAAATAGAAAAATATATATGACCGAAATTAACTCTGGCTACAATAGAGCAATGCTTCATAAAGCTATTTCCACAGCGTTTTCACAGGAGTACAGCTGACCATATTATTTTTCCAGGTATAGCAAAACACAAGATAGATAACTAACATTGTCTAGTGAATCATTGGGCAGTCCCCCAGGGAGATGTTCTCCTTTATCAGGAGTGATTCTGAAGTCTGTTAGGCAGAAATGGTCCCACACCAATGTTGCAGAGAAGGACTGTTATGTATGCCTAGGGGCACCGAGTGGCTCAACATTTTATGTTTCATAGGTGCTTTCTAGTGGCAAACTACAGTGATTTTTTTTTCTGAAAGAGTGTGTTGAGTTTAGAATTGTATTGCAGTAATAAAAGATTGTCCTGTTGAAGGTTTTTCTTCCTCTGTTTTATTAGGACTATCCCACAAAGCACAGTGACATGAATTGCTGAAGAATTGTAACGTCTATCCTTAAGTGGGGAAAAAAAATATCCAAACACACCCATACATGCTTTTCAGCTTTAGAAAAGTTAGACTGTGAGAGAAGTTGGGTAAAATATTTAGAACAAAGAAAATTAAACACACATCAGTCTGGGGTGATTGTAAATGTTTGTCTACAGGATATTCACCTGTAACTAATGCTCTAGTTCACATAATATTGATACTGAAGCCAGTGGAACTTCTAAGAATAAAAAGCTGGCTGTGAGGGCCTGCATGTGGCAATTTGGCTCTCAGACATCAGGTTTATTGCTACTTCATGAGGAAGAAGGTAACAGGCTGCTCTTTATATTGGTGGAAGAGCCCGTGGAACAAAGAAGTTATGAAGGTAGGAGAGGGCTGAAGGAATGAGTGGGAAATGGCGAGCACCACAAGAGTCCACCCTCAGGAGTGTTATTATTATTATAGTTATTTACTAGAGTCCTCTGTGTGTGTGTGTGTGTGTGTGCGCGCACACACACACACGTGCACGTGCATGTGCAGGCTCTTGCTATATATCCTAGTCTCAAACTTGAAGATTCTTCTGTCTCACCTTCCAAGTACTAGAATTATAGTTATCACTCCCCATGCTTGGCCACCCACTTTGAGAGTTTTATAAATGTTAAAACGCAGAGTTGCCTTTTAGGACCAAAGGAACTAAAACTAAGTAGCTCCGAGGCCATTTATAGTTAGTTAAGAAAAGGCTCATCACTTCTCTTGTCTTTTCAAAGAAGAATATGCTAAAAAGTTCTGTATTGGCAGTTTTAACCAAGGGTTAGTCCAGACAACAGCATCTTGAGGCTCACTGGTCAATATGAATAGTTGGGGGTAAAGGACGAACAATGCTCAGAACTTTAAAAATATGGTGGTAATGGTGGTGGAAGAGGAGGAGTAGGAGGAAGAGGAGAAGGAAGAGGAAGAGGAAGAGGAGGAATAGGAGGAGGAGAGAAGGAGGAGAAAGAAGAGGAGGAGGAGGTGGCGGTGTTAATGGTGATTGTGATGATCGTGATAATGGTGGTGGTGGTAATGGTGGTGGTGGTGGTTGTGGAGGTGGTGGTGGTAGTGGTAATGGTGGTGGTGGTGGTGGTAGTAGTAGAGGTGGAGGTGGTGATGGTAATGGTAAACAAAACCAAAACCAAGCTGAGTAATGGTGAGAAGACTGACTTGACTAAAGATACAGTTGACAGATACCCTCCTCCAAAAACCAGGACAAAACACTCTACTATTGGAAATGCAGTCCTTATATTTTTCTCAATGAGGTTTGCTACGGTCTGGAAAAAAAGTTTAGTTTTTTTTTTTTTTTTTCTGATGGAAACAATATATTTTCTAGTAAGAAATCTCAAATTACCATCCAAACTGCAAAGAGATGGTACTTTAAACGTATCCCTATACGAATGTATAAATTTGCAATATTGTCATGAAGCAGTAGGAGGCAATATAGTCTATGGTCTAAATATATAGTCTAAAATATAGTCTATGAAGAAGAGGTGGCAGCCCTTAGTTGGGGCCTTCTCTATCCAGTCAGCTTATTTCCAGTTCTTTTCCACTGAAAACCACATGGGTGTTGGGTTTTATCCCAGGGGCAGTAAACTCTATACTGCAATTATTACGAAAGAGTTTCACTTGGAGGAAAGTATACGGGGATGGAGGGCAACACTGCAGTGGTTTCAGGGCCAGATTAAATCGATTTCTTCAATGCTCCTTTTCCTACTCTCAGAACACCCATGGCTTCTACCTGGGCTCAAATAGCCACAGTTTATGACATCTCTTGGATCCTTCAGGAGGAACTAGGAGTGGTATAGGATTTTTCTTTCTACATTAGAAACATCCAAGTCCCTGATATTTTTGTTGCAAGTAACTATAGTTCCCCACTTTTTAACTGGCAAAGACCTGAAGTATCACTTTTTAATCTCCACTCAGTCACATATCAACTCATTCACTCAATCAGTCAAGCAATCATTAAAATTACAAGGTGAATTTAAAATCTTCATTTGCAGTAATTATACATATAGACACAAGAAGATGGTCAGTAGCATTCCAACACCTCTAAACTCAGAGACAGTATCAACATTACAGACAAGATGGGATTTCTACAGAGATAGCGTGATAGCTCAGTTGGTAGAGTTTTTACCTAAAATGCACAAAGCCCTGAACTCAATCCCCAGCACTGCATAAGTCAAGCATAATGATACATGCAGAAAATTCCAAAACTTAAGACAAGAAGGCAGGAGGATCAGGAGTTCAAGATCATCGTTTGGTACGTAGTGAGTCTGGCCTACTTGATGCCCTGCTTACAACAACAACAACAACAACAACAACAACAACAAAACAAACAAAATAAAACAACAAAGAAGTCTCAACCAACCAACTAACTGACCAACCAGCCAAACAGAAGGGCTGGAGAGATGGATCCATCCTTAAGAAATGTATTGTTTTTGAAGGGAGCCTAGCTCCAGAGGCATTCAATATTTCTAGTCTCTATGAGCACCTGCCCATATAACTGCCACCTTCCTATACACATAATAAAAAAGAAAATAAAATTTAAAAAATACAGAATTACTATAAAAATGTTTTTGAACTGCATTTCGACAGATTTTCTTCTCATAGGGTATATTAGACCTAAATGTGTACTGAGTACTAATAGAAGGTCTGTGGAACTAAATTGATAATAATGGCGTCTTTCAAAGTGTTATAAGTATGTCAGAAGACTTAGTGTTCCAAATTATTAAATTTTATCACTTTTAAAGTCCGTATTACTTATAGTTGAAACATTTTTTGAAATAGACATAACACAAATACACATCTATGTTCCTGCTTCTTCAACTAAAACTACTACATGTCATATGTATTTCCTGATGGCCAGGACTCATTACCATTATGAGTGATTTTATTTCATGTTAATATTTTCCCATAGGAGCAATTGAGTCATGTAGAACTATTTGATTAATTACTTTAGAATAAGTTCAGATGACTCTTTTGCTTGTATTGTGTCTTCCTCACTCTTCCAAAAACTTTTTTGGTTCTGTAACCCATATTTAAGTATAAGTAAGATAAACATTCAAAATAAGTAAAGTAAATTTTATATTTTATAGCAAATTATAATTTAGTAGCTTTTGCCTAAGAATTTGAGCACCATCCTTCTGAAAAGACAATAAATTGAATATATTTGCTTTAAAAATTTTTAATGTTAATTACTATATTATGTTAATTATGGAATAGACTTTGTATCATATGCTACTTACGACAAGAAAAAAATGCTTTATATTAAAGATAAGTCCTTAACTGAAAGCTGTTTAAATGTAAAAATCTGTCTTGGGAAAGCTGAAACATATTTGTGAGATAACATCCTATATTATAGAGGTCTAGTGACAGAAGCAGGAAATTTCTCTTTTCTTCTGACTCACATTCTAACATCCGAGGGCACATGATATACCAGGCAGTCATTCATCAGTACTCCAAAGGAGAGTAAGAAGAAAAGGTGGACAAGGGAAATAAGATTGACAAGATGAAAGAAGAATAATCTTCTAATACAAAGCAGCTAAGCAATGAGGAAAGGCATCTGTGATGAGGGGGTAATTGAGCAAAGACCAAAGGGAAGAGGAGGAAGGAGATATAGGGATGGGAGAAGAAATCTCCAGAGCTTTAGGAAGTGGGTCAGTGAGTGCAGAGACTCTGAAATGAGGTATTTGATGTGTCAGAGTAATGTCACGTTGCCAGCTTGGCTGGAAGAGATGAAGGAGTGCATAGCAGGGGGTGATATCAGAGATGGTGAACCCCAAACTGGCCACCCCGTAAGACTGCACTCTGTGCAGAGAAGGGACAGGCTGTGCCTGTGCTCTAACAGAAGCCCAGTGACTGCTGCATGGAAAAGACAATGAAAGTCAAGGGGTAGAGACAAAGGTGAGTTAGGAGACTAACAATCATCCCGGACAGGATGGATAGATGCTCAGACTAGAGTAGCATGGACCAAGTTGGAGAGAAGCAGATTTAGTAAATCTTTGAAGGTCGATACCACAGAATTTATTAATGGAATTCATATTGGAGTGTGACAGAGGAAGAGACCCTAACAGGACACCAAGGCTATTTGTCCCATGGGGGAAAAAAAAACTTGACATTATTGAGATGAGAAAAAAACTATACATGGAAGAACAGGCTAAGTGATGAGGAAATACTTTATTTAGCATAAAGTTTAATTTACTTATTTTTAAATGTTTATCTGAGTTACAATGAGGCAGGGGTTACAGAATCAAAACAGGAGGTTAAAAGAATCCTATCATTTTGTACATGTAGATTTAAGAAAGAATTCCATTTTAATTTGAAAAGTAAAATGGGCAGTTGAGTACACAAATGTGTTCAGGGGAGAGGTGCAGACTACAGATCAGAAAAGTGTGTCTTGGAGTGAAGACAAATGAAAAGAGTGTTAACTGCTGTTTGTAAACTGAGCAAAGTAAAGACCAAGAATTGACTGCTGATAAAATCTAAGAATGGCTGCTGGGTGTGGTGGCACATACTTTTAATCCCAGTATTCAGGAGGCAGAAGCAGATGGATCTCTCAGTTTGGGGCCAACCTAGACTACATATTGAATTCCAGGTTAGTCAAGACATATTTTCTGTCTCAACCAAACAATATCACCACCACCACCACCAACAACAACAACAACTAACACACCAAAACAAAGAAAAGCTCTAAAAAGACTAAGAATAGATGGCTGAATGTGCAAATCTTAAACATTTCCATCTGCTTTGAAAGGCATACTATAAATAGTAACAAAGGATGTGGACTTCAAGATATGTTCTGTCTCAAAAGACTCTTCCAAGAGATGAACTGGGTTCAAAGGATGAGCTCTTTATGGTTTGCATTGGCCTCGGAGAACTTAGGGGAACATTAATTATTAAAGGAAAAACTTGAGAATACAAGGCCCCAAAGGGTTTAGAGTTTATCTATGCTCCTCTATGTGGAGATACCTGTTCCTAGACTGATGATAACTTGCACTCCATATACAGTGCTACTTTGCTCATGTTTTATCTCAACACAAAACCCCAAACGGCTAAAACTATAGGGAGGCTCCATTATGAAATTCATGCTGTGAATTCATGTGGCTGCTATGGTTGTGGAGAACCTGAAGGATGAATAACTGGTTTAGTTACCTGCAACACCCAAATGATATAAATGTGATCCATTAATAGACAGCTTCAGACATTTATTGTCTGAATAGTCCACGACACTGAGGCCTCAAGGCAGCGTGGTTACCATATCCCTGTGCCTCAGATTGTAGTCTCTAAGTGCATCTCCACATCACAACACTTTTTACTTCATATGTTTGAACAAAGGAAGACAAGCAAGTTGGATGATTGCTATCTCCTCACAACTAAAGAAAAATGAGGTTCCACTATCAGGAGGAGGGGTTAAAGCTGATAAAAAAAATGGCTTAATTCAGTGGGTATTACCAGAACTTGGAAAAAAATTACAGTGTGTGTGTGTGTGTATGTGTGTGTGCTTGTTTGTGTGTCTGTGCCTCTGCTTGCACACACACACACACACATATATATATATATATATATATATATATATATATATATATATATATATACTGCCCGAGTCTATAAACAGATTTTCAGGCCCTTTCTTTTCTTTTTTCTTTTCTTTTGTGTAGAACATGACTTAAAAATAATCCTCCTGACCAATTTTGCTCTCAGAGCTTCCGAAGTCTAAGTGAGAGGCAAATGTTATGGATTTTCATATAGAATGGCTATTAAAGAGCCTTTGTGTATGGATGATAACATTACTGGTTACTGACAGGTATTGTTGGCAAACTGTTTAGCGACTGCTTTTGTTCTTTCTGTTAGCAGGGGTTGAGTTCCGAGCTGAGACATCCCTGCTACTCTCTAGGTCCATATCTGTGAACTGCTTGGCTGCTTCAGGTGAGGAAGTGGATGACTGAGAAGCGTTTTCTCTGTGCAGTGTTAAGTGCTCCTTGTGGGCAGGGCTGCCAGAGGGAGGTGGGAACCTGCTAAATTATTGTTCTTCCCAAGCAGCTCCTAATGTGCGTTCCTGTCGAGGGAAAGTCAAAAATGAAAAGGAGGCTGCACCAGGCAGGAGCCTGCACCATCCCTCTTTGGTGTGTGGCCAGCTGCTGGGGCTTGCTTTTGTGAACACAGTGTCCGAGTGGGCAGCAGAGCCATGGTTGTCAGACAGCTCCTCACTTTTCAGCAGAGGTGACAAGCCAGTGAAGCGCTGGAGTGTTAACGCTATAAAATATTTAGAGAAAGCTGTGAATCTAGTTCCCTTTTCATTAGTTCTCCAGATCTATACCCTAGTAGCTTTGCCGAAAGGCCGGGATCAAACCAGAGACATCCCCAGAGCCCAGTTAAGTACTTTGCACTGTTTACTTAATATTTTTAAAGATAAGAAAAACCACTTTGGAACATCGAGCAGAGCAATACCCTTATGGACCCCGAGGGCATTTCACCTTTAAGACATCAAAGCCGCCAGGAAAACAAAGCTTTCACTTTTATAGCACTAGATGAAGGATGGGCTAGGGCAGCTGCAGTCTGGGACTCTCTGTTCTGCTTTCCCACTGGTGAAGCTTGCCTGCCACAGAAAACAAGCCCCCCCCTTCACCACCATGCTTCCCGACACATTTTATTTCAAACATCTGAACAAAGGACCACAATGGAATGTGCTTTGCCAGGATGCAGGGCTTGAAGTGGGAACAGCAGATGCATAATAGATTTGCCTGTGGTTCAGATCAAGTTTTCCAGTTCTGGTCTGAGGTTTGGTGTTATGTGACCTCTGTGCTAGAAACAGGTAGTGCTGGTCATATGGATATTGATTCTCTTTGTTCAAAAGTAGAAACTCAGGCTCTGGGAAGCTCACAAGCTCCTGTGATACTGGTTCCTAGGTACCTCATGCCCTACTTGTGACGTCTCTGGACAACGGTACATACATATTACACACACACATGTGCACACACACGTGTATACACACATGTACATACATATGCTAACATAGATTTACATACATGTGTACACACAAGTATATACAGTCAATCTTTTTTTTTTTTTTAAGCATCTCTGGGGCTTGGGGAAATAGCTCAGCAGTTAATAGCTCTTGATGATCTTCCAGAGGACTGACTATAGATCAGTTTCCAGTACCTATGCTGGGTAGCTTACAACTACATGTAACTATACCTTCAGGGGATCTGAATCACTCAGATTCCACAGTTACCTTCACACAGGTGGTGTACACACACACACACACACACACACACACACACTCACACACACACATGCAAGCACAAAATAAAAATAACTATTATTAAAAGAGAAAAAAAATAGAGAAAAGTTGTGAGCATATTTACGAAATGGTTAGTACATTATTAGATGTGAAAGAAACGAATGAAAGCTGTTGACAAAGGGAAAACAAAATCCCTTGTCAATCCCTTAAGAATATGCTAAGTATACCTTTCTTCCCAGGCAAATGTTCTGACCTTCTGCTCGACGTTATTGTTCCCAATGTAATTGTGAAAATGATGTAACTATGAGTGGACTAAGCTCCAGAGAGTCTGTTCTCAGCTCCACACAGCTTCTCCTTCCTGGGAAGGAAACAGGTGTTCCCATTGTCCCTTTATGGTAAAGTGCATTTAGATTTGAAGAGTTAAATGTGAGGCAGATTCACTAACGTGTTTCTATTTAGAAAGAGGGAAATTGGAAATTCTTTGAATACTACCTATCTTAAACACTTTTAGTTAAAATTTCATTTTCATACAATGTATCTTTGTCATGTTTTCCACTCCTAATTTCTTCCATACCAACTACCAACCAATCTCATGCTCATTTTCTTCCTCTCAAAAAACAAAACAAAACAAAACAAAACAACAACAACAAAAATCTCTGGAAAACAACCACCACCACCATGCCAAAAGCTGAATTCAAAACAGAAACTAAAAGGAAGGAGAGAGAGAAAAAAGAAGAAAGAAATAAAGAAAGCAAAAGAAAATCATTGAGACAAAACAAAACAAAAAGCATAAATGAACAGAGGAGTCCATTTTGTGTCCTAGGCCTGGGGCTACCTTTGACTGTGATTGATTTGCTCAGTGACACTCCATTGGACTTATCTAGTCTCAGGTTCTTTGCCTCTTTATCACTGTTAGCTCTGGATTCCATCTCATGCAGTGGGCCTTAAATATATAAAAAAGTTGTTACTTCTAAAAATTTGTGCCACTACTACACCAGCACATTTTACAAGTAGGTCACTGTTCTGTGTTCCATGGTTGTAGCTGAGCAATAGAATACTGTTGATTGATTTTCTCCTCTGGTAGCATGTAGAGTACCTCTGACACCATGAATTCTAGTCAATAGTGTGAAGCTTCAGCTGGGTGTATCTCACTTTCTTCCTGATTCAGAACAGTTAGTAAGTTGTGTCTTGAGCAATAAAAGCCTGAATTTCTTGAATGGTAATTCAGGTATTGGAGAATAACCAATAGTCTTAGCAATAGTCTGTGATGTTTGGGGAAGTTAATGTGACTCTTTAGGGTTCAATGACTTAGCAAGATAGACCTATTCTTAGCATTGGAGACTTTACTTGGTAGTATATGATGTTTACTTGGAGCATTAACTCTCTCATTATACGGTGACTTCATTTTAATTCCTTTAACATATGTATATATTTTAGGGAGCTTCTACAGTAATATGTTCCCATATAGATTTTCAAACGGCATTTAGTATTAGTTGCCTCTCCCCATATTCCCTCCTTTACTATTTTCCTTATCCCTCTGTCATTTAATCTTATTCTACTTTCTCCTTTGTCATTTATAACACTATACTGATATTCCAAGGAAGAGGAAATAAAGTATGCTATATAACTTAATATATATGGCCTTAAATCTATGCATGTATATGTAAGGATACTTTTTTTCTGAGCCTATGTTCCTTTAATCTGTTTTGAATTTTTTTTCAGCCAAACACACAAATCTACAAAGAAATCCAAAAGAATACTAGTGCAAAAATAGAAATTCATTTGAAATGGCATGAAATAAGCTATCAGGAGGCAGGGTGGATTCTTCAAATCTATGAAGAGACACTTGATGAATAACTACTATAAACTAGCCCATATCACAGGCTGGACCTCATAGAAATTGAGCTGATACAAGTCATTTATTTGAGACCATGTGCAATATGTCTCATGATGATAGTTCTCAGTATATATATATATATATATATATATATATATATATATATATATATATATATATATATATGTAATGATGAAGCTTAGATATGAAGGCCTCACAGAACTTTCTTTGGGACCCATGTGAATTTTTCCATAAAACTTCTGTACTAGTTCATAATGGCTTCTACCTCTGTAATATGTTTGCAGACACTGTTCTCATATTTTAATATGAGGACACCCAGTAAGTGGGTGTCACATGGATGCTTATCTAGGTGGCCACAGTAACATTTTATTATCATTCATGAAATTCTTGGAGCTTTGTAAATGTACTGACTTTCTGGAGACTCAATGGGGGCCTGATTGAACCAATTGAGAACTAAAGACAGATATTTGATGCTAAATTAAAGCAAATATTATGAATGCTGAGCATCTCTAGTGTTCACTTAGTGTCCTTAAAGTTTTCAGGTTTCTGAAAGCAAGGACCTTAGTTTACTTGTATTCTTCTTACATTCAAAGTCATTGACCATCCAATAGATAGTATATCAGCAAAAGAACTCCCCACTCCCTGAAGCCACCTGGCCACAATGTTGCCCCATGAGAGATTATGTCTTTCTCTTATCTGTGAATCCAAGCCAGGTTTTATGTCTCACTTTAGCCAATGGAATAAAACTAGTTTCACTCTTATTCATCTCCAGCATTATGTTTCTCATGTTTCCTGTGTTTCTAAGAAAGCCAGACACACCACTTCTAGGACTTTCTAAGATCTCTAAAGCAGTGGTTCTTAACCTGTGGGTCACAGATCCCTTTCATGAGGGTCACATATCAGATATCCTGCATATCATATATTTATATTATGATTCATAACTGTAACAAAATTACAGTTGCAAAGTAGCAATGAAGACAATTTTATGGTTGGGGGGGCACCACAACACATGGAACTGTATTAAAGGGTCTCACCAATAGGAAGGTTGAGGACCACTGCTCTAAGGTAAGGGTGAAGGGACAACTTCTGAAGAACAGAGCCAGGAGAATACAGATAGGATGGGAGGCACAGGGGGCATATCTTTATTTTCTTCTGTGATTTGCTAGCAACAAGTTGTCTGTGGGAGCTCTCAAAGGATATTAGTTTGAGAAACTATAAACTTGGCAAAATGATCAAGTGGTAAACATAAATTCAAAGCTGTTTTGTGAATTCCAAGACTCTCTCTCCCCCTTCTACCTCTCTCCACTTTCCATATATTAAGGAAAAAAAAAAAACCAAACAAAATAAAACAAACAAGCCTTACATCTGAGGTTGGGCGTTTCCATCTCCCAATTCCCACGTTATTTATTTTAAGTTTTCTTTTTTTGAGGTGTTAGGATCAACCACGCAGGATGGTGATAATCAGATGTTCTCTAAGACTCTGGGTGCTGAGCGGACTATGGAATGATTTAGGGGCAACCAGACAGTGCTTCATTACCCAGGAAACTGATCCTTCTCGGAGGTGCCATGAATGAGATCTGAAAACATTCCCCATCCTATTATCTTGTCAATTGCAAGCATCACTCTCTAATAAGAGAGTTGTGATGAAAGATAGCTTTGGCTAGAACAAAACGTACTTAGGACTTAGTGGTCTGTAACTTAGGTTCAAATCCAAATGGGTAATATTTAGCTTGCAATATGATTTTTTCCATGCAGATCACAATGTTTACATCTTGCAAGGAAGTTTAAATTTCTCTCTGTCAGGTGTTCTCAATGGAAAAAATCTAGGAATGGCGAGCTGGAGCTAAAGGAGTCCTGCATATCCACCTCTGCACATTGGCACTTTGCAAAATAAAAATAAAATATATTTTCCTGTGAAAGTTTCCCTTATCACTTACCTCCATGGATTTTCCATGTTCCTGCAAAACTTATGCTAAAAACTCTGACTTCTCCTATATATGAAATTTATTCATGCATGCAAAGAAGATTTCTCCCTCCCCCTTGGTGTACGTAGACATCTCTCTATGGTCATTTCCTTAGATGCTGAAAAAGCATTTGACAAAATTCAACATCCCTTCATGATAAAAGTCTTGGAAAGATCAGGAATTCAAGACCCATACCTAAACATAATAAAAGCAATATACAGCAAACCAGTAGCCAACATCAAACTAAATGGAGAGAAACTTGAAGCAATCCCACTAAGATCAGGGACTAGAAAAGACTGCCCTCTCTCTCCCTATCTATTCAGTACAGTAATTAAAGTTCTAGCTAGAGCAATTAAACACAAAAGGAGGTCAAAGGGATACAAATTGGTAAGGAAGAAATCAAATTATCACTATTTGCAGATGATATGATCGTATACCTAAGTGACCCAAAAACCTCCACCAGAGAACTCCTGCAGCTGAAAAACAACTTCAGCAAAGTGGCCGGATACAAATTAACTCAAACAAATCAGTAGCCTTCCTATACTCAAAGGATAAACAGGCTGAGAGAGAAATTAGGGAAATGACACCTTTCACAATTGTCACAAACAATATAAAGTATCTTGGTGTGACTCTAACCAAGCAAGTGAAAGATCTGTATGACAAGAACTTCAAGTCTCTGAAGAAAGAAATCAAAGAAGACCTCAGAAGGTGGAA